>OX463239.1:53300364-53745364 GCA_949820135.1 Sylvilagus floridanus | reverse complement strand
TGTCTGAATGAAGAGGGTGTCATCTCCATTGCTGAGCTTGGAATTCCATGTACTGTAGCAAGTTTATAAGCATGAAAGTGAAGTTCAAGTGAGAACTGCATGTCTCCAGGACAGCCATCATTCATGTTTATGTGGATCTTTCTCTATGCTGGCTGAGTTGTAGAAGGTCCCATTCATCCATTCAGTCAACACACAAGATGGGAAGCCTATCTGCTCATTTAAGACACTGTTAGGACCAGACTGGAAACTGGCCCAAAAATGCAGGGAAATTATAAAATCCAAATGAAAACAAATTCAAAATGTTTATTTTTAAATGGGGCACACCATTTTTGAGGGTCAAAATGCAAAATTAAGTTAAAAAAAAAAGTAGGGTAAGTGAGAGTGTAGAAGAATATATCATCATCATCAGAAATCTCACAAATCCCAACAGAATGACAGGCTATCTTTCTCCCAAAAACATCTGAAGAAAGTCTCATCTCATCTCCCTGCTTTTGTCCCTGTGCTCCTGCAAATCTCTTCCCAACGCAGATTCCAGGTAATTCTACTAAACCTAAGTCAGCTCACGCCTCTCATCCCCTCTAAACCTTCCAATGACTTCTTCCTCATTGAGAGTAATGGCCAAATCCTGCTAGGCCCCACATGATGCTAAATTCTGAGGCCCAGAGCAGAAGTCTGCATAGACCATTCTCCATTTATTTTTGCCTTCTCCCCACCCTCCCCCGACACCCATACATCCTTGCAGGTTGTGGGAAATATTCACCCCATGGTACAATTCTTGCCAGGAGGCAGGACAACAGCAAGGCCACAGCAAAGGGACTGCTCCCTGTACCCACTCTCTTCCTGCCAAAGCAAAGGCATATTACCCAGATAGGCCAGTACAGACTGTGTTTTTGCCTCACCTCTGCAGCTCGAAGACAGAGGTTACTTGCAGTAATGAAAGCAAGCGCACAGCGGCTGTCCTGCTCCACATGGTGGGCAGCAGCTCCACCAGTACCAAAGGTCCCCCTCCAGTGTGCTCACTGGAAGATCGCAGGCCAACAGCGCTGGTGCTGACCCTGCCAGGTGATGGCAGCTGCTTCCACTGGGCAAGTCTCCTCTTTTATTCTGAGAGTTTCTACAGCCTTGCAACAGATTTTTTCTGCTTAGATTAGCTAGAGTCATTTTCTATTGTTTACAACCAACAATGATAACCAGTAAGAAGAGCTTTGTTGCACATTGATGGATCCCTGAATATGAAAAGGAAGGACTAGGGTCCAGTAGGGTGCAGACAGCCAAGTTATTCTGAGCATGGAAGTGGACACAGCTGTGTGTCTTGGGGTACCCCAGGGGGTGTGGCCTAGGATGGAGTCTTAAGGACAGAGAGCAGTCTGAGCAGGACAGAGAGAGCCTATGAAGAGAAGGGATCAGGAAAAAAAATTCAGTAAGCACTGAGAGGAGAGGGAAGGAGAGAGAAACGATTTTTAAAATATTTTATATAAAAAGCTTAATCTAAACAGCTTTGCTACTTGGAATTCTACCTCCTGCCCTGGGTCTTATCTATCCTAGAGTTCCTCTTGTTACTAGAACTGCTTTTTGTGTAGGTTTGTCTCAGGTGGGATGTCATTCATTAGAGCAGAATGAAACAAAAACCAAAAAATAAGGGCCTAAGTAAATCTTTTTTAATTAAGCAAAAATACAGGGAAAGCTGGGACATGTAGTTTGCTTCCACAGGACTATTGATAGGCTTTGTCATTTGGTTGAATAATTAATGCATTTTATTGCTTGCTGGTCATATAATTCAGAGGTGGATTTACTCAAACTGGAAACTTTGGACTAATCAACAAAGGATGTTCTATTTATGAAGCTTTTGTGGTTGGCAGTGATAATAATTCCATAAGCATCACAAGGTAGCCACTGTATGATTCCAGGCTAATCTCCTGGACTCACCCTCCCTTCCTCCCTCCCTCCCTCTCCCTCCCTCTCTCTCTCTCTCTCTCTCTCTCTCTCCCCCTCTCCTACTCCCCCCTCCCCCTCCTCCTCCCCCTCCCTCTTCCTCTCCCTCTCTCTCTCTCCACTCCCCCTTTCGTGTCATACTCATCTTTCTGGCTCCACCTATCTGTGTGTGTCTGCATGCACTTGTCCACTTCTTCTTTGCCAATTCCTCATTTCATGTTCAAAGGGTTTACTGCATCTCACACAGATTTATATAACATAGCAAAATAACAGATTCAAAGTGACTGAGAAGAGAAAGTAAAAACAAGAACACAAGGTAAGTTCAGAGGTGAGCCTGGCAAAAAAATGCATACTATGAAATCCTACTCAGAAGCCTCGGGTGCCATAAATTTTGCTCAACACTCTACAGCAGCCATTCCAAAGGTGGGAATAGAATTCTGTGCCCATAAGATAAAATTATAGCAATTGCTCAAGCTTTCTAAATATGCATAGTAACATAATTTATGAAAATGATGCATCACAATGACACAATTTGTCAGAAAATTCCTCTCCCGCATAAATGGCTCTGCCACACTTAATAAGCAGAAATAACTGGCAGAAAGTTCACTCACCTTCCCTGCTGGAAGAGCTGGTTTCCCAGTGCACCTGATGGGAGTATTATTTCACACAGCAGGTAATAAATTTGTGGAAGTCATTACCCACAGGGAAAGGTGCCGGCAGGAAATAGAAATGGATTCAAAAGGGTTGGTCAAATCTATAAATGGTGAAGCCATAAGTGGCTCCTATTCTCCTTGTATTTAATAATATTTTACATTGTGACCCACCTTACCTCCTTCCCTACTATCTTAAGGTGTATCCTTACTGCTCTTCACCTCTTTCCGGTGGAATTTCTAATGACAAATGTAGTAGTTCATGTATATTTATTTCTATATAGAAACTACAGATTTTTTACTCTTTCTAGTATATTCAAGTTTCATTGACATTAAGTACAGCTAACTTATTTTAACAGTCTTTCCATTTTTGGTATATCTTGTAACACTATGTAACACAGAACTAAATTAATCATTCCAGTGTGGCAGTTGCAATGTATGCACCACCTTAAAACAAATCAATTATGCTTTGACAAACCAACTGAAGTAAGCCCAGCCCTGGGAACATTTTGGAAACTGTATCATTGTTTAAGGCCCCAAATGGAGCATGGAAGTTAACTGGGGCTGGGCTGATTCGGCCTGAGGGGCAGTACTTGGTATAGCAAGAGTGGGGTGAGACTGCAGTAGCTGGTGTCTCTTCACCCCATGATCCTGCCTGTCCTGAAGTAGGGAGGAGATGGGGTCTCAGTCCTTGCTGAGAACCAGCATGGTTGCTGCTGCTCCATCAGTAAGGTCACCCATCCACGTGCAGAGCAGGAGTTCTGGGGACAGGCAGAGACAGGCGGCAGATAGCCTCTCAAAATTCCCTGTGTGTGAAGATGAGAGGCAGGACACTGAGGAGCATCAGGCTACTGTCTTTTCTTCAATTCGGGGAATCTCTGAGTGTCTGAGAATAAAAGTAGCCAGATGACACCTGCTGCACTGGCTTCCTAGAGAAAGAATCTATGGGCACCCGGAGGAGAAATTACTATTGGAATGTCTTGGTCATACCTGGAGACACTGAGGTTCGGATGGGTGGAACTCTGTGGCCACTTTTGATTTTCAGGAGTTGTTCTTTGGGATGATTTTGGAGGTGAGAGTTTTGGAGGGTAATGACAGTAGTTTCACAGCCACAAAGGTCTATTGTTCAGTGTTTGGGGATTTGGAGAACTGTTACCAACACAGCAGAAGCAGATCACCCAACCTAGACACTGACCAAGAGACGGAAACTGCAATGCTCTCCTGAGTCTGCCAGGCTTACTGAGAGCCCCAGGGAGTAAGGAAAATCACCTTGACCAAATTCCCCAACTGCTCTGCATCTTATTCCTCATGCACAATACTGGGCCATTACACTAGCTCACTTCCATGGTCCTTTACAGTTCCAACCTCCTGCATCTCTGGCCTGGGCTCATGGTTTAGTTGATGTCAACAGCAGAGCTAAGTCCTGATGCTTCTGAGGAATGACTTTTCTCCTGGTAGCAAGAGAGAGACCCTTGAGGATCTTCCTGAGGAAATGCAAACGTAAGTCTACATACGCTAACATTTATGCTACGCAAGAATTGTTTGATGGTTTCCAGGGACCTATCAGGAGACTTGTGGGAAAGCAAAGTGGGCTACATTTTCTCTTTAAAATTAGGGGGGGAAATGACACCTATCGCAAGGGGTTGATCTTTAGATCAAATGAAATCATAGGGAGCTACCATGGTGTCATTCATACATAATGTCACAGATACTACAGTGACTGTTTCTGTGAGGTGGCCATAGATTTGGGGGAAGGGGTGGGGAATTATAGCTCAGAGATGAAGAAAATTCCCCAGGGTTACATAAGTAGGAGGTGGTAAAATTGTTTTTTAAACATGCCAATCTTTGACTCCAAAACTCTTGCTCTTAACCAGAAAGTGTGAGTATATTCATGACTCACTGGGCTTTTAAGTTGTGAGTGTGTGTGGATATTGGAGTCAGCGTGACCAAGATGTAATAGCTGACTCTACCACTTGTATGTAGTGACTCTAGCCAACATCACTCATCTTCCTAGGGCTCAGTTTCCTCATTAGTGAGGAAGTGGTGAGATCCTATTTGTAAAGCACCCAACAGGAGGTAGTCCTTCAAAAGATGATAGCTTTTTTCCTGAGTCTGTATCCACAAAGAAAGCCCTGAGAAGAGGTTTGGATGTGCATGATTATTTGGAAGGTGATACTCGGATGCGCAATTGAGAAAGTGGGGACATAAAGGGGAGAAAAGTCCAACATGGGCATGTTGGTGGCCAAGTGCATTAGCTTTTCATCACCACAACCAAATACCTAAGACAAGCTACTTAGGAATGAAGAGAGCTTTACTTAGCTCACAGTTGGGAGGTTCAAGTCCAAGATCAAGTGGCCCTACTGGTTTGGCCTCTGCAGAAGGCAGCAGAGCAAATGGAGAGGAAGAATTGCATGGAGAACCAGAAAGCAGAGAGAATGTGCTTGGGCCTTATTCAGGCTTTTATAGTCAACTGTCACAGGAGAATTAGCACCCAAGGGCGTGCCCCCAGGGTCCAAAAGACCTCCCACTCCATCCATCCCCTAGAAACAATAACTGGATTAAGTTCCCTCTCTCTTAGTACCATTAACTAGAACTCTGAGATTTAAAGTCCTGCCAGGGTTCTTGAGCCTCCAACTCCTTGAGACTGTGTGAGAAACTGCATGGAAGCAGCTCAGGATCAACCCCAGGGAGGTAGCAGTTCCCAAACCTGAGTGCTCAGAGGAATCACCCAGAGAGCTTGTTGACACAGATTTCTGGGCCTCATCTTCAGTTTCCAAGTCAGTAGGTAAAGTCGTGGAAGGGCAGAAATTGGCATTTAAAATATTTTTATTTATTTTGTTTTGTTTTTTTGAGAGGCAAGGAAACAAAGAGACAGATAAAGAGCTCCTATTCAGTGGTTCATGCCCCCAAATTCCCACAATAGCCATGCTTAGCCAAGCTGAACCCAGGAGCCAGAAAATCAAGCAAGGTCTCCCACTTTGGTTACAGGGACCCAACTACTTGAGCAGTTGCCTGCTGCCTTTTAGTGTCTGTGTGCCAGGAAGCTGGCATTGGGAGCAAATCCACAACTCAAACTCAGGGGCACTCAGATATGGGAAAGAGGTGTTCCCCACAGCCTCTTAACTATCAGGTCAAATGCCCCTGGAGTTCGCATTTTCAACAAGTGCCCGGCTGAAGCTGATGCCACTAATCTTGGTGCTCACTTTTGAAAACCATTGCGCTAATAGGTGGTAGGCTAATGCCACTAGTCTAGGTGCTCATTTTTTTTTTGACAGGCAGTGTGGACAGTGAGAGAGAGAGGGAGAATGGTCTTCCTTCCGTTGGTTCACTCCCCAATGGCCGCTGCAGCCGGCGCACTGTGGCTGGTGCACCATGCTGATCAGAAGCCAGGAGCCAGGTGCTTCCTCCTGGTCTCCCATGCGGGTGCAGGGCCCAAGGACCTGGGCCATCCTCCACTGCCTTCCCGGGCCACAGCAGAGAGCTGGACTGGAAGAGAAGCAACCGGGACAGAATCCAGTGCCCCGAACAGGACTAGAACACATGGTGCCAGTGCCTCAGGTAGAGGATTAGCCTATTGAGCCACAGCACCGGCCTAGGTGCTCATTTTTAAGAACCATTGTGCTAACATGTGGTAGACCGGAGCATGTAGCTTCTGACACACTCCCTACTGGCTGAGATGATCCATTGCTGGAGAACTGTCCTTGAGAATTATTAGCTCATGCACACCCATTTCTGGGTTGGCCTGCATTGGCCAAGCAAGTTCACACAGTACCAGAGCGAGCTGTAAGGCAGATAAAAAGAGGAACGTTGCTTGAAACTAGGAAGCTGTCAGTGTGCAGGCAACTGTCTCTCACGGTTTATCTGATGAGTCCAGACAAAACGAAGTAGAGGCTGGGCATCCCTATTGTTGCTGCATTAGTGGTCATTATTAGTCTCTAAGCTGAAGGGCTCAGAGTCTCAAGGTCATGGATTGTGAATGCAGAAAATGCTCTCAGCCCAAGGATGACAACTGCAGTAAAGGACGCCGGTAACAGCATTTTCTTCAGCAAATCCAAGGAAGGGAGAGACAAGAGGCCAAGCCCCGAGCAGCTAACCATGAGTGGCTCTTAGTGACCAGCAGACTTCCTGTGACCCCACACAAATCTCTGATCCCTCAGAGGTGCCTGCAGGCTCCAAACAGTGCACATTGCACGTGCAAATCATGCGGAGCACAGCCCTCTCCCACGTGCTCTGTGTGCCACTGGAGGAAATGGCTAACACTGGTGATAAAATGGGGCTGCTCCATGATTCTGTTCCACGTGTACATTTAATTGTCAACACTGCAATTTCTGTAACTGCAAATAATCACAATCTCATTGCCCATCAATTGTTTGATGGGAGGAAAGCAGGCAGTTTGGAGATGATTTTGAGATGAGAAACATCATTATTATCTTTTTATGCAAGGTTTTGTTTTCATTCTTCACTTCCCTTGCTCTCTCCTCAGTGATTATATTTTTCCGCAAATTCAACATCAAAATACTACAGCTGAAACAAAAGATTCCAGCACTCAGTCTGAATCCTAAGGCTTCCATTTACTAATTTATGTGTCTTTACTAGTTGGGATTTTTCTCATCTTTCTCAAAGCATGTTCATATCTTCGGACCTTTTCATCCCCATAACAATGCCTTGAGCCTGGGGACTTGGCAAATGAAGAAACTGAGGAACAGAATAGCAAATTGACTCGTCCGGGAATGGACTAGCACGGCAGAGCTCACTCCCACCAATCTGCAGAGGGTTATGTTCCGTTTTACTCAGATGCTTAGAAAAATATTTGGAAATATGAATCAATAAGGATAGAAAATTTCCCATATGGTAGCTCTTCAAAAAATTCATAGAAAATGTACATTATGAAAAACTGTGTCGCTTTTTGCACTAAAATAAATGTTCTTTAATTCCATTTTCCCATAAACTTTTTGAAGTACCCTTATTAACTCTTTCTTTGATTCAAGCCAATAGTAGAGCTCTCTCTCATTGTCCCAGGGAAGGTAAGTGATGAAGCCTAGCCCTGGAGGACTGTGTACATGTAGGAAGCAGGTAGAAGAGCAGAGAGGTGTAAAGATGCACCAGAGATATATGATCATGGAGAAGCCCTCCGCCCAGACTAGAACAGGCTCCCTGGGATGCAGGAGGAGTAGAAGGAAAGAGCCGTGACTCCAGTCAGCAGATCTCACTTTCTGGCAACATAGCCAGGGAGGGAGCAAGACCCTGCAAGAAAATGTTGCAGGTCATGGGGCCGGCGCAGTGGCGCAGTGGGTTAACGCCCTGGCCTGAAGCGCCGGCATCCCATATGGGCACTGGTTCTAGTCCTGGCTGCTCCTTTTCCAATCCAGCTCTCTGCTATGGCCTGGGAAAGCAGAAGATGGCCCAAGTCCTTGGGCCCCTGCACCTGCATGGGAGACCTGGAAGAAGCTCCTGGCTCCTGGCTTCGGATCAGTGCAGCTCCAGCCGTTGCGGCCATCTGGGAGTGAACCACTGGACAGAAGACCTCTCTCTCTCTCTGCCTCTCCTCTCTCTGTGTAACTCTGACTTTCAAATAAAATAAATAAATCTTTAAAGAAAAAGAAGAAAATTCTGCAGGTCTATGACACCCTAGGAGAGGTCCCGAGACTCAGCAAAGGTTCCCAGAGTCAGCATGTTTAGGAAGCCACAGAGGTGGCTCAATACCAGAAAGAACCACGAAGACATAGACCCAGGGGGCCTCAGCCTAGAGAAAGATCACCCCACCCCTCCCCTAGAGACCCTCTAGTTCTTCCCATGCCCCAGACTTAGCACACAGTGATAACCCCTGGAATCCTGACCCAAGCCATGAGGCAGAGGACAAGAGGTAGGGCTGGAGAGGGACTTCTCAGAATGGCTGAGTATTAATTATTCACCAGAAGAAAGAATATAAAAGCTGAGTGATATTTCACATGCTGAACTTTGGGGCTGATATATAAACCTGCTAGAGTTACTTCAGTACCAGCAACATTTAACCAGGCAGGTCTTGGGTAAGATGATAAAACAGTGAATATTTCTCAAGACCAGTTTTTCCTGCTGCTCCGAGCTGTTCCTCTGCTGCCTCCTGGCTCCAGGGCTGCATCTTCCAATGTCCTAGCTCAGGAAACACGAACCACTATCACCATCAAAACAGTACTCTGAGGCAGGCATCTAGTCCAGGGTTTAAGACATCTCTATCCCACATTGCAGTACCTGGATCCAGGCTCTATAAGCAGCTCTGGTTCATGATTCCAGTTCCCTGCTAATACAAATATTGGGAGGCAGAGGTGATGGTTCAAGGAATTGGGTTCCTGCCACCTACATGGGAGACATAGATTACATTCCTGGCTCCTGTCTTTGACCCTGACCGGGGCCTGTTGCAGGCATTTAGGGAGTGAAGCAGTTGATGGAAGTGTTCTCTCTCCCTCTCTCTCTTCCTCACTCTCCCCCTGCTCTCAAATAAATTTTTTAAGTGCTATCCAGTTGTACCAATTAGATTATCTCATAATTACATGCAATCTTCTCCATGTTCTAACTCCTAGGAGATGAGATGCCACACAAAACACAAATTGCATCAGAAACAGCATATCATTCTGCAGAAAGTCTTAGATGAGGACATGGGGGTCAGAACCGCAGGGATCTGAACAAAAGTTACTTTGGAAAAAGAGCTGACCTATGTGCTTTTCATCTTTACTGAAAGTGAGGAGGTTTTGAATATGATCACCCCAGGAGAAAAAGAGCATTTTTAAAATGTGGGCATGACCATTAGAGCACTGTAGACACACAAACCTGGAAGAAAAAAGATTCAGAGCCACTACATTATATGAACTCATAGAAAGCTTTGAAACAATGGAAAATTGAGAAAACAGTGTATATCCTAGCTCTACCATTGCCATCTGTGTGAGTAAGGACAAGCATTGTAGATAATTGTTATCTCACAAGTTATTCTAATATCATCAGCAGCAGCATCTCTACTCCTACTTACAATTAATATTTATTGAGAATTGATCATGGAGTAGGTATTATTTTAAGCACCTTTCAACTGCACACAAACTGTTTGGAGTATACATTGTTTTTTTCTCTAGTTTGATACAAGGACATTAAGCACAGAGTGGTTAAACAATTTTCCCAATAAGACATGAGATTGCAGAAGTAGGGAGCAAACCCTGTAGTGTGAGGTAGGTGCTGTGAACCACTCTTATATACTATGTGTAGGGCTTCAAGAGGATTTCACAAGGTAAACCAGTATTGTGTTTCCTTTATTGTATAGCCAAGTGAAGAATATAGACTCATGAGGCAAGCTGCCCCCCCCACACACACACACTCATGATAGATTAGTGAGCATTCTTGGTTGCATGTAAGCAATATATCACTGGTAATACTAACAGAAAAGGAATTTCCCAAAGGAAAATGAGTGACTCACAGAATCATAGAAATTCTGGCAATCAAGACTTGAGAAGAGGGGTCGGCGCTGTGGCGCAGCTGGTTAAAGCCCTGGCCTGAAGTGCTGGCATCCCGTGTGGGCGCCAGTTCTAGTCCTGGCTGCTCCTCTTCCAATCCAGCTCTCTGCTATGGCCTGGGAAAGCAGTACAAGATGGCCCAAGTCCTTGGACCCCTGCACCCACAGGGGAGACCCGGAAGAAGCTCCTGGCTCCTGGCTTCAGATTGTCGCAGATCCAGCTGTTGCAGCCAATTGAGGAGTGAACCATCGGATGGAAGACCTCTCTCTCTCTCTCTCTCTCTCTCTCTCTCTCTCTCTCTGCCTCTCCTCTCTCTGTGTAACTCTGACTTTCAAATAAATAAATAAATCTTTAAAAAAAAAAAAAAGCCTTGAGAAGAGAGGCCAGAACTGTGGCACAGGGGTTAGCTGCCACTTGGGACACTGGCATCTCAGATGAGTGCCAGTTCCAGTCCCAGCTGCTCTGCTCCAATCCAGCTGTCTACTAATGTGTGTGGGAAAGCAACAGAAGATGGCTCTAGTACTTGGGTCCTTGCCAACCACAAGGGAGACCCAGATGGACTTTCAGCCTCCTGGTTTTTGCCTGGCTCAGCCTGGCCATTGCAGCCATTTGGAGAGTTAACCCGTGGATGGAAGATTTCTCTCTATCTCTCTCTCTCTCCCTCTCTCTGTAACTCTGCCTTTCAGATGAGGACAGTGAGGCAGAGTTACGGTCCTACCATCAGAACCCACCATGAGCACTGCTGACTCCTACAAAACATAATTCTGCAGAGCTTGTCACCCCAGACACTCCTTAGCCATTCTGTCTGATCTAACTCAGTCACAGCCACTGGGAATAATGGGTGTCTGTCCCCACCCCAGCCCATCTTTTGCTTCTGCTTCAAGTTCAAAGGGCACCTGTACGAAATGGTTGGCCACACTTAGATCATAGGTTCACCCCAAACGCTGCCAGGTGTCTATAGCAGCCAGCTACTGCCACACCATGCTGCATTATAAGCCACTGCAAAATGCCAGGCATCGGTTTTTTTCTGACTCTCTATGGGTTGGCTGAGCTAGCTTGTTTTAGATCACAGGTCAGGACCATGTCTTCTCCACACATCTCTCAGCCTCCCTGGACCAGAGCTTCTTTTGCTCACATGCAGTGTCATCAGCGTAGGAGCATACGATGAATACATGATGGCCCTGACTTGGCATAGCGCCACTTTCACCTGTATTCCATGGGCCAAGCAGGCATATAGTGGATCCCAACACTAGTAGAGAAGGCAATGTGCTCTCCCACTTTAAAGAGAGACTGCAAAGTCACATGACAAAGTGCATATATACAATACCAAGGAGGAGGACTGCAAAGTCACATGACAAAGTGCATATATACAATACCAAGGAGGAGGACTGCAAAGTCACATGACAAAGGGCATATATACAATAACCAAGGAGGGGGACTGCAAAGTCACTCTTCTACATGCATCAAAAAAGAATAAATACATTCCCATCTTCCCCAAAAAATAGAGTGCTCAGCTTCTAGTCAACCAGGATCAAAGAAGTCTGGGCTGATTTTAAGGGGGTCTTCTGTAGATGAGATCAGCCCGAGGAACCTCACAAATGAGAAGTCGCCTAGCACTTCTTCCCACCTCACAATGTGAGTCCCAACCACTGCCCAAGGGTCAGCATAGAGTCAAGATTCTACTTGTATTTCAAGTTTTTGGAGAGATGTTCTTATTCAGTACATTTCAGCCTAGGATTCCCATCAACAATGTTATTTCCCTGGAGGATTTTTTCAATTTTTATTAGAAATGACAGCTCTTTTATTAAAAAGTAGGAAATATTATATTAAAAAAATACAAGCAAGAGTAATCAGGTGCTAAGGGATATGAAAAGTCCTCTCTTGTGATAGGAAGGGACTAGCTATGTCTTTAAAGGATTTGTGGTTTGAGTGGTTTATTAAATCTGACACCAGGCCTGCAATTACCACCAATTATTTGGTCATGGTGTCAGTTCCATTTAAAGTGAGAAAGTTAGCGATGGCAACAGCTTATTTTTAATAACTGATTTCAGAGAAAACCACTATGTGTTCAATTGCTACTCCTGACTTCCTGACCTCTAAATAAAAGCCTTGTACCTATGGGGTTACTGGCATGAAACCACCCCAAGAGAGCAGTCACTAGATGCGATTACAGTTGATACGATGTACATTCACTCAAGCATCCATCCATCCTACCACACATAGGTGTACAGCCTCTGCAGTAAATGCCTTCTAAGCATGCCAAGTTCAACTCCAATGTGGAGGACCCCCACCCACATTACTCCAGGCAAGAGGGATTTCATAACTGCTTGTACTGTGATGAAAATGTGTGAGGAAATGCATCCTTCCAGATCGATAAATCTCTTGACTCTTTTAATAAAGAGCTAAGTGGATTTGTTTGTTTGTTTGGTTGGTTGGTTGGTTGGTTACTTGAATTCACAGACCATAGGATAAATAGACAGCTGTCAGAAAGAATGATAGGACAGTGGCCCACCCCTCCAAGATTAGCCCATGCTACTGAGAGAGTAACTCCAAATATGATGTTGCCAAACCTCAATGAAGTCACTTTTTTTAAAATGCGCATTTTTTTTCTATTCCAAGGCACCACTTTCCACAAATTACATCAAATTCAGCTAATTAGGCCCTAAGTACATCTAAGAGTTTGTGTTTATTGTCATGATCATATACCCTTAGGGGGTTTGCTTGGATTGGCTTCCTTTTTTTTCTCTTGCTCCTTTAATTTACAATTACAATTCTGGAATGTAAATAATAGCCAACATAATCCAGACAGCATAAACTGAAGGCATCCAATCCAAATGATGCATGAATAAATAAGGCGTCTAGATTCAGCATAGGCGTGGAGAATGGCTACTGGCAAGAGACTAGACTGAGGTCATCTTTTTCAACGTCTGTCAGTTTTGATGGAGTGGGAGAGAAGAGAGAGATGGAGAAGGAGGAGGATATTGGGGAGAGTGGTGCATGTTCTTATTTAAGCAGACAAGCAAACAAAGATGGAGGGGACCTTGAAACCTCTCAGTAAAGGCTTCTAACTCGAGGCAACACGGGTCATCCTCTGTTCATATTCTGAAACTTCAGCATGCACACAGCTGCTTCGGGAGATGGGGGCTGAGACAGAAAACCAGCCGGGGTGATGAAATGTGACAACCTGCTTCAGAAAGGACATGTTTGATGTGTTTTCCAATGGAGGTTTCTAAATCGTACAGCACTTTCAGACAAGGTTTCCAAAGAACTCCTTTCTCCTCCTCGTTTCAAGCTTCTCAATCCGTAATGCTCTTATCACGGCTACTGAGAATCACCAAAGAAAAAGGTTCTTCCCAATGAGTTTCACAAATTGCATTTCACTCTTCAGAAGACTTGTCTTTCAGACAGACTCAGGTATTGCTCAGCTCCTCATCGCCTGTCTTCCCCAGCAGCACCACCCCCTGATTGCAGATAAATTACTTGTCTCCCAAAGGCTCAGTTTTCTCATCTGTGCAATGAAGAGGTTCAGCTACACAGATTTAACACCGCTTCAACATGCAGCTTTCAGAGTCTCGGATTCTGGCAGCAAACCTGAAAGCATTTTTGAGAAGCACATTGTACCCTTAACAGTGGAAGGTAGGACATTCTAGAAACATGAAGAGAAAAAAAAACATATTTTTTAAGATGTTTATTTATTTGAACACTATGCACTGGTTTACTCCCTCAAGTGGACACAGTAGCCAGGATTGGGCCAGGCAGCTGAAGTCAGAAGCCTGGTGCTTCATTTGGGGCTTCCACATGGGTGCAAGGGCCCAAGCACTTAGGGCGTACTCTACTGTTTTCCCAGGAACATTAGCAGGGAGCTGGATTGGAAGTGGAGCAGCCAGAACTCCAACTGGCACCTGTATGGTATGCCTGCACTGCAGGCAGCAGCTTAACTTGCTATGCCACAGGCTCTGAGAGAGATGTTTTGTTTCATTTTCCCCCAGAGAGCTCTTATTTAAGGTATTCAAACTTCATGCATTTCATAAACACAACTTCAGGAACATAGTGATAGGGATTCTTCCCACCATACCCACCCTCCCACCCCCATTCCCACCTTTCTTCCTCCTCCCTCTACTATTCCCATTCTTTTTTTTTTACTAAATCTATTTTAACTTTTATATATAGAAGATTAACTCTATAACAAGTAGAGTTCAACAAATAGTGTGAAAAAAAAAAACTGTTCCTTAACAGCTTTTGATTTCTCTTTTGATTTCTCTATGATCCACAGTTCATTCAAGAACATGCTGTTCAGTCTCCATGTGTTTGCATATGTTCTCAAGATTCTTGAGTTGTTGATTTCCAGCTTCATTCCAATGTGGTCGGAGAAGATGCATGTTATGATTTCGATTTTTTTTAACTTGCTGAGACTTGTCTTATGGCCTGGCCTATAGTCTATCCTAGGGAAATTCCCATGCACTGATGAGAATTTGTATACTGTATCTGTAGATGAAAAGCTCTGTAGATATCTGTTAGGTCCATTTGATCTATAGTATTGAATAACTGTTTCCTTGCTGATTTCCTGTCTGGTTGATCTGTCCATTGCTGAAAGCAGGGTATCGCAGTCCCCCATCACTATTGTATTCGAGTCTATGTCTCCTTTTAAATCCATTAACATTTCTTTTAACTAGCCAGGTGCCCTGTAATTAAGTGCATATACCTTTATTTTAGTCAAATCTTCCTGTTGAATCTATCCCTTAATCATTACATAGTGCCTTTCTTTGACTCTTTTAACAGTTTTTGCATTAAAGTCTATTTTGTCTGATATTAAGATGGCTACAGCTGCTCTATTTTGGTTTCTGTTAGCATGGAATATCTTTTTCTATCCTTTCACTTTCAGTCTGTGTGTACCTTTGTTGGTGAGATGTGTTTCTTGTAGGCAGCAAAAATAGATGGGTTCTGTTTTTAATCCATTCTGCCAGTCAGTGTCTTTTTTTTTTTTTTTTTTTTGACAGGCAGAGTGGACAGTGAGAGAGAGAGACAGAGAGAAAGGTCTTCCTTTGCCGTTGGTTCACCCTCCAATGGCTGCCGCGGTCGGCGCGCTGCGGCCGGCGCACCGCGCTCATCCAATGGCAGGAGCAAGGTGCTAGGTGCTTTTTCCTGGTCTCCCATAGGGTGCAGGGCCCAAGCACTTGGGCCATCCTCCACTGCACTCCTGGGCCACAGCAGAGGGCTGGCCTGGAAGAGGGGCAACCGGGACAGCATCCGGCGCCCTGACCGGGACTAGAACCCGGTGTGCCAGCGCCGCAAGGCGGAGGATTAGCCTGTTGAGCCGCGGCGCTAGTCAGTGTCTTTTAAATGGAGAGTTGAGGCCATTTACACTCAAGGTGATTATTGTTAAGTAACAACTTGGCCCTGCCATTTTTCCATAAATTTCCTATTGTTTGCTTTGGATTTTCTTTGTACTTTTAATGGGAGATTTTCTGCTTCACCTTCTTTCATAGTGATGACTATGTTTCGGTGTTTCTGTGTGTAGCACATCCTTAAGTATCTTTTGTAAAGTTGGACAGTTGGTGACAAATTCTTTTAACTTCTGTTTGTTATGGAAGGTCTTTATTTCACCTTCATTCATAAATGAGAGCTAAGCAGAGTACAGTATTCTGGGTTGACAGTTTTTTTTTTTTTCTTTTAAGACTTGGAATATGTCTCATCCACTGTGAGTCTAAATGGAGATCCTCTGAAAATAATCTGGAATTTCTGTTTCTCTTGTGCACGTTTTAGAATATTTTCTTTATACTTTATTGGAAGAGTCTGACTACATGTGTCATAGTGAAGATCTTCTCTGGCCATGCCTATTAGGAATTCTATGTGCTTCCTGTACTTGGATGTCCCTTTCTTTCTCCAAATTGGATTAGTTTTCTGTAATTATTTCACTAACAAGGCCTTCTAATCCACCCTCTCTACCCACACTTCCAGAAATCCTAAGACCCATATATTGGGTCATTTGACAGTATCCCATAGATCACTTAAACTGTTGTTTTGTTTTCTAATTTCTTCTTCTTTTTTTCTGGCCTGACTGTAAAATTTTCAGAGATTTGTCTCCTAACTCAGATATTCTTTCTTCTGCCTCACTGATTCTGTTAAGGCTTTCCACTGCATTGTTTTATTTGTTCTATTGAATTCTTCATTTCAAATATTTTGTTTTTATTTCTCTTTAAAATCTCAATTTCATGAGAAAAATTTTCTTTCATGTAATGTACAAATTTCTTCAGTTCATGGATTCATTTCTGATTACTTCTAAGTAATTCCATTATCAATTTTTTGAATTCCATTTCTGGCATTTTTTTCAGTCTCTTCATTTTCACATTCTAGTATGGAACTGTTGCTGTGTTCCTGTGGGAGTGTCATGTTGTCTTCCTTATTGTTTCTTGAATTGCTGTGTTTACTTTTAGGTATTTGTGGAGATACTTGTTGGCTTCTTTTTTTTTTTCCCTGTGATGACTTTTATCTTTGGACTATGCCTCTGTGGATTAGTGGAGTGTCTGCTCTTTCAGTGAATACCCTGAGGCGTGTGCTTGGTGTGGCCAGGGAGCTCTGTTCAGTGCTCCAGGGTAGGGGAGTATCCAAGGTAAGACCCATGTTGGACGTGGTAAATTTTTTTTTAATCAGAGGGGAGGTTTGTTCAGCTCTGTTCGTGTAGTCTCACAACGTCCTCCTCTCCTCCAAGGAGACCAACGCCTGAGCACTAGCCCCAGTGGGTAAAATATTCATCTGCACTGCCACCAGAACCACACAAAGGATCTGTACAGTTCTTGGTGTGAGCACAGATACCACAGAAATGATCCTCAGCAAGGAATTAGGGAGCCCTGAGCATGTAGAACTGCCCACAGAAGACCCAGCCACACCCTGCACCCTCACACACAGCTACAGTGTTTTCGGTCTCAAGCACCCAGTCCCTTGTAAATTCTCCCCACCAGACTCAGGTGTCTCCTCTTGGGTGGTTACTGGGTGCACACTAGTGTAGTTGTTAGGTACATCCAAAATAGCACCTGCCTACTCTCAGCTAGTTACAGAACACCAGTGCCAGGTGGTCACTGATTGGGAAATGTGCCCCGTTTTTTTCCCTCTAGGTTGGCAGGTACACTGTCCCCCACAGGGCTCCAAGCCAGACTCACACCAGGCTCTTCACGCAGCTTTATCACCAGTGGCTTGGGCTGCTGCAGTCTGGTCTCACCTCACTCTCCAAAGCTGGTACGGAGGCTCTAAGCTGCTGGGGTCCTGAGCTGTGTGCATCCACACCTTCCACATAGATCCATAATGTCCCTCTAATTTCATTTGAATTTCTTCTGCCGTTTTGTCCCTAATTCTTCCCAGAAACTCCACTCCATATTTTTTTAACTATCTTCCCCTAGACTAGAGCAGTAAGCTCCTTCCATATCCAACCATCATGGTGCCTCTCCTCAAGAGAGATGTTTTAAAGCAAAGATTGAGCTTTCAGTAAGGGACAAGTGAAGATCCTATCAAAACACTCTACAAACAGCTACAATGAAATATGGACAAAATATAGGAACATCAACGTGGAGGCACAAGAGCGTGAAGAAAATACTCCTTGAGGAGTCCAAGTAAAAGCGAGGCACTATGTAGAGTAAGCACATAAGCTGCTGCTGCTAGCCTGAAAGCAGCTTCAGGTAGCACATGCTGAACAGTGGGAGAGAAAAGCAACACAATTTTTTTCTGGCCGAGGAAATCAAAGAACCTAGCCCAAGGCAATTTCAGTCACCAAAAAAAGGAAAAATTTTGGATGAAAAAGTAACAGAAAGGAGATACCTAAATTCTGCCTGTCTACATCTCTAGCTGACTTCTAAGTCATACACACATCAGGTAGACTCAAAGCACCTCAACTAAAGGTAAAAGATCTGAGCTGAGTTTGGAACTGGAAAATAAAAGGTGGTAGGGTAGGGGGATTAGAGGTTTTATCCAACACAGATAACTATGTGCTAAAATGAAAGAAATATGACTTATCAGGAGGAATTAGTAGAATCCAGAATCCCTACAACATGAAATGCATTATCTGTATGACCATGACAAAATCAAAAATTACTCAAAATACAACACTTGAGGAAAGTGGGTATCCCAAGATGAAAGCCATAGGGAGGCTGGAGAGGAAAGTTATGACATTTATTCAACTGCCTCTCTCCTGCGGGGAGGTCTATGTCAGGCCATCACACAGTATTTTAAATTTTTACCTCCTTCATACTCTTTGATCCCAAGAGCCATTTGATCACATGGAATTGTTACACAACTACATGCCCTGAGCAGCCACAAGCCTATTCTTTAATACGAAGTGACTTTTTGCCACCTTTTGCCCCAACTGGCAGGTCTAGATGGATTCTCCCATTTCCCGTGATGATCGGTTGCCTGCTATCCATTTTCAATGCCAATATGGTTCTAGTCAAGGTTGTTGATTACAAACCATAGAAATGAACTCTAGCCAGTTAAACAGAAAAGGAATTTTTATTTTTAAGTAGCACATCAGGAAAGTAACTTCCTGCCTCCAATCATGGCAGAGTAACAAAAAATGTATTTTCCTCAAAAAAAAATTTTTTTGGCAGCTTAGCTTTATTTTTTTTTAACTTTTATTTAGAATATAAATTTCCAAGGTATAACTTATGGATTACAATGGCTTTCCCCCCATACTTTCCCTCCCCCCCCCGCAGCCCTCCCCCCTTACCCACTCCCTCCACCCTTTCATTCACATTCACATTCCTTTTCAATTCTCTTTGTATACAGGAGATCAGCTTAGCATGTGTTAAGTAAAGCTTTCGCCCATTTGCCCTCATATAGCAACACAAAGTGAAATATACTATTTGAGTACTCGTTATAGCATTGAATCACATTGTACAGCCCATTAAGGACAGAGATCCTACAAACTGATTTTTTATGGAATTTCCAATATAACAGAGTTTTTTTTTTCATTTCTGGTTATCTTTATATACAGAAGATCAATTCAGTATGTATTAAGTAAAGATTTCATTAGTTTGCACCCACACAGAAACACAAAGTGTAAAAATACTGTTTCAGTACTAGTTATAGCATTACTTCACATTGGACAACCCATTAAGGACAGATCCCACATGGGACATAAGTACACAGTGACTCCTGATGTTGATTTAACAATTTGACACTCTTGTTTATGGCGTCAGGAATCTCCCTAGGCTCTAGTTATGAGTTGCTGAGGCTATGGAAGCCTTTAGGAGTTCGCTGACTTCGATCTTATTCCAACAGGGTCTTAGTTAAAGTGGAGGTCCTCTCCTCCCTTCGGAGAAAGGCACCTCCTTCTTTGGAAGCAAGATCCCTACCTTACACCTTACACAAAAATTCATTCAACATGGATTAAAAACTTAAACCTACGACCCGACACCATCAAATTATTAGAGAGCATAGGAGAAACCCTGCAAGATATAGGTACTGGCAAAGACTTCTTAGAAAATACTCCAGAAGCACAGGCACTCAAAGCCAAAATTAACTATTGGGATCACATCAAATTGAGAAGTTTCTGTACTGCAAAAGAAACAGTCAGGAAAGTGAAGAGGCAACTGACAGAATGGGAAAAAATATTTGCAAACTATGCAACAGACAAAGGGCTGATAACCAGAATCTACAAAGAAATCAAGAAAGGACACAACATTAAAACAAACAACCCACTTAAGAGATGGGCCAAGGACCTCAATAGACATTTTTCCAAAGAGGAAATCCAAATGGCCAACAGACACATGAGAAAATGTTCAAGATCACTAGCGATCAGAGAAATGCAAATCAAAACCACAATGAGGTTTCACCTCACCCCAGTGAGAATGGCTCACATTCAGAAATCTACCAACAATAGATGCTGGCGAGGATGTGTGGAAAAAGGGACACTAACCCACTGTTGGTGGGAATGCAAACTAGTTAAACCACTATGGAAGTCAGTCTGGAGATTCCTCAAAAATTTTTTTAAAGATTTATTTATTTATTTATTTGAAAGTCAGAGCTACACAGAGAGAGAAGGAGAGGCAGAGAGAGAGAGAGAGAGAGGTCTTTGATCCACTGGTTCACTCCCCAAATGGCTGCAACAGGTGGAGCTGGGCCAATCCGAAGCCAGGAGCCAGGAGCTTCTTCCGAGTTCCCCACGCGGGTGCAGGGGCCCAGTGACTTGGGCCATCTTCTACTGCTTTCCCAGGCTATAGCAGAGAGCTGGATCAGAAGTGGAGCTGCCAGGTCTCGAACCAGCACTCATATGGGAAGCCGGAGTGCCAGTGGCTTTACCCCCTACACAACAGCACCAGCCCCCAAATTTTTGAGGTACAATTAGCAATAGAAATTCAAGAAATTTAAGGTGTACAACTTAATGTTTTTATATGTGTACATAATGTGAAATGATAAACACAAACTTATTAACATGTAAGTCACAGCTGCTATTTGTGTTCATGATGAAATCACTCAAGATAACAAAATTCCACTTATGCCAAATGAACAAATTATGGAGTTCTAATGTACAGCAGTATGACTGTTGGGGTCTTAACCTGAGGCTGACCCCTGACCAGCAGGGGACAGTACAGGCACTCCCCGACAAGGCGAACAGGAGAGGTAAGGTCGACGGGTCAAACACAGCAGCACCCGTGAGTTCTGTAGAAGCAGGAACTACTTTATTGAGGAAGCATACAGGCTTATAAGGCTTACAAAAGACATGCGCAGTAGGGGAGCCAATCAGTGAAAAGGTCATGCAGGCACCGGTGCACCACGCACAGGGACATCTTAAGCAAAGTATAGGGATCACGCACTGTCCACATGTCAGGAACCAAAGCAGACCTATCCCTGCCAGTGGTCTGATCTTAACGTAGCTTAACAGCAGCTGCAAACATGCCCCTCAAACATCTGCAAAGCACCATATTGTAATGGAGGTATTAGGCAATGCCCAACATATGACTACAGTTAATAATATTGTATTTGCATACTCAAAATTTACTAAGAAAGTATATCTTAAGTAAACTACTTTACGGCTCCGCGGCTCACTTGGCTAATCCTCCGCCTTGCAGCGCTGGCACATCGGGTTCTAGTCCCAGTCGGGGCGCCAGATTCTGTCCCGGTTGCCCCTCTTCCAGGCCAGCTCTCTGCTGTGGCCAGGGAGTGCAGTGGAGGATGGCCCAAGTGCTTGGGCTCTGCACCCCATGGGAGACCAGGAGAAGCACCTGGCTCTTGCCATCGGATCAGCGCGGTGCGCCGGCCAGAGCTCACCAGCCGCGGTGGCCATTGGAGGGTGAACCAAAGGCAAAAGAAGACCTTTCTCTCTGTCTCTCTCTCTCTCACTATCCACTCTGCCTGTCAAAAAATAAATAAATAAATAAATAAGAAATCTACTTTAAATATAAAGATCAAATGAGCTAAAGCTAAGAGATTGAAAAAATATACCATGCAAACACAAAGCATAAAAAGGCAAAGTGCTTATATCAATACCTAACAAAGGAGATTTCAGAACGAACAATATTTTGAAAACTAAAGAAGGGCATTTCACAGTGATAATGGGTTAAATTTACAAAGAAGTGATCAGAAGGCTGAAGCACTATGCATAGACCACAGCAGGAACCCTGAGAGCCTTGGAGCAGAGCAGAGCATAGCCAGCCAGAGTAACTGTACACAAAAGCTTTCATTGACAGGGGGTAGAAAGAAGAAATATCTGATTCCTTCATTTCTAAATTGAGAAGCATGGCTCTATTTATTACCAAGATTTGTGATTTTAAGGACACCCACAAAGGGAATGAGATTCAGATCCTAGGCCACCAAAATGGTCACCTTCAGCAGGTATTTCACATGGAAACATGATAAGGATCTATAGCAAGAGCTTTATGTCATTTTCTTTTAACTTTTGTACAAGTAATTCTATTTTTAGATGCTAACCTTTTGGGGACAGCACTGTGGCTCAGCAAGATGGGCCACCACCTGCAACCCCAGCATCTCATATGGGCACTGGTTCAAGTCGCGGCTGCTCCACTTCTGATCCAGCTCCCTGCTAATATGCCTTGGAGGTCAGTGGAGGATGGGCTGGTGTTTGGGCTCCTGCACCCACAAGGGAGACCCAGAGGAAGCTCCCGGCTCCTGGATTCAGCATCCAACTTCCCCAGCTGTTGTAGCCATTTAGGGAATGAACCAGCAGATGGAAGATCTCTCACGTGCTCTCTCTCTCTCAATCTCTCAATCTCTGTCTCTCTCTTTGTTACTATGCCTTTCAAATTAGTAAATAAATCTTTTTTTAAAAAAAAAAGTTAACCTTTTCAAAAAATTTTAAAATTATCACCATGATCTAGACATAAGTAGATTCAACTGAAATAGTATTTATAATGATGTCAGCCCAGGTAATTAGATAATCTATGATGTAGATCAGTCATATTCTCAACAGGAAAAGATGCCACACTCCAAATCAGATATTCACACAAGTATTTACAGAAAGATGTGTGTGGACTGTCCCAGTTGCCCCTCTTCCAGGCCAGCTCTCTGCTGTGGCCCGGGAGTGCAGTGGAGGATGGCCCAAGTGCTTGGGCCCTGCACCCCATGGGAGACCAGGAAAAGCACCTAGCACCTGGCTCCTGCCATCGGATGAGCGCAGTGCGCCGGCCGCAGCGCGCTGTCTGCGGCGGCCATTGGAGGGTGAACCAACTGCAAAAGGAAGACCTTTCTCTCTGTCTCTCTCTCTCTCACTGTCCACTCTGCCTGTCAAAAAAAATAATAAATAAATAAATAAAATAAAAAAATAAAATAAAATAAATTAAAAAAAGAAAGATGTGTGTGGAAAACCGGTGAAGTGATGCTGGCTGAAACCCCACAGCCTAAAAGGACAAGAGGAGGAGGAGTCACTTGGTCTCAGAAGGAAAGAATCGGCCTCAGTGGAAGAATGCTGACAACCTAAGTTGACCTTCCAAGGAGAGTAAAGGGAATAAAATGTCTGTTCTTTGCCTCCTCTCTTCCTCCCTCCCCTCCCATCCCTGCCAAGGCTTTGCGCTGACAAACCCAACAGAAACCCAAAAGACACAGAAACCCTTTCATAGAGTCCATGAGCTCAGCTCTATGTTTTCTGAAATACTATTAGTAATGCATGCTGTTCTTTTTTAATTTTAATTTTTATTTACTTGAAAGGCAGAGTTACAGAGAGAAAGTGACAGAGAGAGATCTTCCATCTGCTGGTTCACTTCCCAAATGGCTACAATGGCTGGGGTTAGGCCAGGCTGAAGCCAGACCAGGCTGAAGCCAGGAGTCAGGAGTTTCTTCCAGGTCTCCCACTTGGGTGCAGGAGCCCAAGCAATTGGACTGTCCTTTGCTGCTTTCCCAGCCACAATAGCAGGGAGCTGGATTGGAAGTGGAGCAGCCGGGACTCAAACTGGATGCATGCTATTTTTATAATCAGAAAAAAACTGTTCACGAAAATGGTATTTTTCTAACAAACCTATAAACAATGATAAGAACCAAGACCCTTGTGAATAGGGAGAAAAATAGCATGTTTTTATGGATGTACTGTATTTGATTCAACAAACAATCATTGATCCCCTACCACACACATACTATTCTAGGTGCTGGGGACCCAGTGGTAGAATAACTGTCTTTAGGGAGCTCACCTTCTCTAAAGTGATGTCAAACTTTGGGCTGGAGAGTGAATGCAGACAGGGAAGTATAGAGGCTGAAGCATGGCTGTCCACAATGACACTCAATGCACGTTATTATGGTGTGCATGAACCTGATGGGTAGATAAGCTCCAGGAGCAACTGGCTGGAGACCGTGTGCTGAGATCTTTACTCATGTTGCAAAAAAACACAGAGAATGGAGATGTTTTCAGAATGATTGCCGTTCTAGGATCTGAACCAAAAGCAGTCTATCTGACCACACTATGGTAAACAGGGAGACCAATATTCGAATATTCTTAAAGAATGAGCATTTAATAACTAGAAGGCAAAAAGGGAAAGCAGACAGGGTGATGTGTGTGTAATTCTCATAATCGGTGTTCAATATATCTGATATTGCTAACCACTGCAAATAAACTTGTCACATTTATTTCAAGAAATGGGTAGTAAGTATAAATGTTGTCCTAGGATTAAGATGGCCTTTAAATATGATTAGTTACCAGAAACCTTTCCTTAACACTATAAATTAGATATAATTTTTCAAAAAGTATAGGCTACAGAGCCTTTATGGTGAAATCTACAAGAAGAAATTAAGCGATGAGTCATACACCATGTAAAGACAATCAACCAGAACCAATTTTCAGGCCTCTGTCAAGGCTGTATTTATAGGATGGTATAGCTAGGTCAGTCCTGTTAGAAGAAGGGCCATGCACTAAGCTCTAATTACCATCCCCAGAAACCTGTTAGCAGGACACAGATCAGCGTGGTGGTCAGTTGATATGTGTGATTATGTTAATGAGCTGGTGTAGAGATGGCCAAAGCCACTGAAGTCGTGTTTGCACGTTAATGAAAAGGAGATGTGTGATAACACCCCTCCTGAATGCTGGGTATCACTTTCAGTCTTTAAGAAACCACAGATATCTAGGATGTACTTTCAACTGAAAGGATCCTTAAAGAGGGTTGTAACAACATGGAGGGGCTGGCGCTATGGCATAGCAGGTGAAGCCTCTGCCTGCAGCACCAGCATCCCACATGGGATATGCTGCTCTTCCAATCCAGCTCTCTGCTGATGGTCTGGGAAAGCAATGAAAGATGGCCCAAGTCCTTGTGCCCCTTCATCCACATGGGAGACCAGGAGGAAGCTTCTGGATCCTGGCTTCGAATCAGGAGCTCTCTTTGCCTCAGTTTCAGTATTCAATAAAATGGAAATAGTAATTGTAATCAGCTCATTGAGTTGTCAGGAAGGTTAAGAGTGAATACACTTAAAGTGTCTGGGCCTCTTTAAATATTAGCTGTTTCTGTTGTTACTTAAAAGTCATATTCAGAGAAACCACATGGCATCAGTTCCTTAATTCTGTTTTGTTCTTCATATGAGAAAGCATTATCCTTTGCATGTCTTAGAACATTTTAAAAGATTTCAGCTTTCAGCTACATTGAAACTAGCATTGATCATCTTGAAGAGCCAGTGAGCACTAACGTAGGTTCATATCTAACATGATTTGAAAACAGAATTCTTACCTCTAATGTTTTATAGGACTTTCAAAATAAATTTTAAGGGGCTAGCATTGTAGCACAGTAGATAAAGCCACTGCTTGAAATTCCAGCATCCCATATAGGAGCACCAGTTCAAGTCCTGGCTGCTCCACTTCTGATCCAGCTCTCTGCTAATGCACCTGGAAAGGCAGTGGAAGATGGCCCAAGTATTTGGGTCCCTGCCACCCACATGGGAGATTTGGATGGATTTCCAGGCTCCTGGTTTCAGTTTGGCCCAGACTTGGTCATTTTAGCCATCTGGGGAATAAACTAGTAGATGGAAGATTTCTTTCTCTTTCTGTCCCTCCCTCTCTCTCACTCTTTCTTTAAAATAAATAACTAATCTAAAGAAATAAATTTCAAGCTATTCCTACTCATAGGTAATAGAGGCCGTAATCTCTGATAAACTTTAAGGGACTCCCAAAAATCACAAGTCCACAAAATAGCTTAAGCATCTATTCCAAAAATAATTATATACAAAACTGAATGTGACAGAGCCTTGCACATGAGAAATATCATGAACTCAGGGAGACAAATCTACAAACATAACATTAGTTCTTATTAATAAAAAGAAAATGTACAGACAGACTTTTACCATCTATTAGTACAGTTTATCATGTATTTGAAATTTATGGAAGAAAAATAGGCACAAAGACAATGAGATTGGGTGGTCATTATCCAGCTATCATTACTCCTTAGAAATATACTAGATGCGGGGCTGGCACCTTGGCACACTAGGTTAATCCTAGCTAATTAACTAGGTTAATCCCATATGGGTGCTGGTTCTAGTCCCAGTTGCTCCTCTTCCAGTCCAGCTCTCTGCTGTGGCCTGGGATAGCAGTAGAGGATGGTCAAAGTGCTTGAGCCCTGCACCCTCATGGGAGACCAGGAAGAAGCACCTGCTCCTGCCTTCGGATCCTCACAGCTCTGGCTGTTGCGGCCATTTGGAGAGTGAATCAACGGAAGGAAGACCTTTCTCCTCTCTCTCTCTCTCTCTGTCTCTCTCGCTGTCTGTAACTCTACCTGTCAAATAAATAAATAAAATTGTTAAATATATATATATATATATAGCATCTAATATATATATATATATATATATACATATATACATATATACACCTATACATACATACTAGATGCTAAGGGAAATTAATGAGCAATTAGTAACCAAGTGTAAACCAGAGAATTTCTTTTTTTTTTTTTCTTTTTGACAGGCAGAGTGGACAGTGAGAGAGAGAGACAGAGAGAAAGGTCTTCCTTTGCCGTTGGTTCACCCTCCAATGGCTGCCGCGGCCGGCACTGCGGCTGGCGCACTGCGCTCATCCGATGGCAGGAGCCAGGTGCCAGGTGCTTTTCCTGGTCTCCCATGGGGTGCAAGGCCCAAGCACTTGGGCCATCCTCCACTGCACTCCTGGGCCACAGCAGAGAGCTGGCCTGGAAGAGGGGCAACCGGGACAGAATCCGGCGCCCCGATCGGGACTAGAACCCCGTGTGCCGGTGCCGCAAGGCGGAGGATTAGCCTGTTGAGCCACGGCGCCAGCCTGTAAACCAGAGATTTTCTTAAGGAACACAAGGAAGTCCTTATCTCCTCTGATGTAAGGACAGAGAAAATCAAGGATCAAGGCCTGAACTTAATAGTTCAAATGACTGAACTTCACAGATGGTGCGAAGCCCACAAATGCAGGTGTGCAATGCCAAAGCCAGAACCCTTTTTTGGAAATCCTAGGACCTGACATGCAATGGAGATATGTGGGAGAACAACCTGAAGATTTTGACTCCCAGACTCCTCTGAATTTTATGAACCCAAAGAGAGTCCATCCTCCCTGCCAAGTGACAGCCCTCCCCTTTCTACCTGCTCCTGGAAGACAATTCAAAGGCCTAGCCCAGAAATACAACAGGATCTGCTCCACTTCCTTTTCCGACAAGTAGACCTACAACTGGGGTTAAATCATAGCACAACCTAGCTGAGAATGTACTGGGCCTGGCCAGGAAGGAAAAGGACTATACTCTAAAAGCACAGCAAATTTATCCCACATGTCATATCATGCACCAGCCCAGCACATACCAGAGTATTTGGACGGGACTTCAGAAAGTTCATGAAAAATGAAATTCAAGACAAGTTAAGTAACTTGGGTGTAAAAAAATTTTGAGATGCATGCATAACTTTTCAAGAAATTGCACTTTCCATGATGCTTTTGAAGACCTTACATATGCATTGATTTGAATTATTTTTGCACCAAAATAAATATTTTAATTCTATTTTCCATGAGCTTTTTGAAGTGCCCTCATACATGTGGGAGAGTATTTTGATGATGGTTAATCAAGGTGACTATAGGTTTTAGATGGGAGAGCTTTCATTGAGTTGAGGATGATCTTCCAAGACACAGAATTTGCATCTTGGCAAAGCCCCCAATAGGTGGCGCTAGCTTGCTATGAAAACAACTCCTAGAAACATTAAATAGATTATAATCTTCCCCCAATCAACAATGTAATGCCAGTATTGCCATGGTAAATTGTGGAGAAAGGATTTAAAGCTGAATGGAAGTGGTTAGATTGAAATGGAGATACGAGGCATGGCCAGAAGCCATGTTCAATGATTGGTTCCTGAAAGACCCAGGGAACACACCATCTACCAAGACTATAAGGAATGCAGTGGAGAGAGGGCACCAGCACTAAACTGTGATGCTCCTCTGTACATCAGATGCGCTGGTAGGAGAGGCTCTTAAGCTACTTGGCTCCCTAATAGCAAATGGGGATGATGGAATCTGAGAACAATGAGAAGAAATGATAGAGGGTAACAGTTTCTAGCCAAGGGGATTGCAGTAACAAGAAAAGAAATTGGTGCGGCAGCCAAGGGAGCTGTAGGGACTTGTGTGGGTGGTTAAGGAAACACAGAATTCCTAGAGTCAAAACAAATGAGTACCACTGAGTTTGTATCAGCAGAAGAAATCAAAGATGAGTCCTTGGAAGACTGGGGATGGTAATCCCAAAATAAGGCATAATCCTGAGTGGTTCCCAGACTGTATCAGTTTTAATACCCAGAATACATTAACTAAAGACTAGCCTGCTCCCCAAGACGAGGGACGCTCTCCAACTACAGCAAGCCTATCTGTAATGATTGCTCTGATCATTATCCCAAAGGTACCGATGGCCATGTACACAGGAAGAGAAATAGCCAGGACTGTGAGACATAACCAGGGTTTAACAACCTGAGATGAGATTTGGAGTTTATCATGGACCCCCATTAGAGTGAGGGCATATGGGTAGTATGTAAAATGGAAATACAGCCAAGGTATGGCTTACAGTGGGTCCACTGGACCCGTAGATTAACCCAATGGTCCTTTCCCTGGCACCAACTGTATGGTTAACAGTTCTGTTTCCCAAGACCGAAGGGGAGTTGGAGAGGGACTGCAGAGATTAATGTTACTCTTAAAGAGCTAAAGGATAAAATTTGTCCACTTTATTCACCACTCTGCTCCTACAGAGTAGAAGTGTTCTGGAAGGTTAATGTAAACCAAGGCCAAAAACTTTTTCTATAAAGAACCAGATAGTAAATATTTTAAGCCTTGTGGGCCTTATAGTCTCTGTCACAGGAATTCTACACTCCCATTATAGTGTGAAAACAGTCACAGTCAATATGTGAGTGGCTATGTGTTCCAATAAAACTTTATTTTCTCTAACAGACAGAAGACCAGATTTGGCCCACAGGCTGAAGTATACTAATCTTTAATGTGGATTGCCACAGGTTAACCAAATAGTAACCCACTAGAGCCACTGTGTCAGAAATGTCTTTTAGAGCAAAATTAATACTACATCAGGTACATGGTATGTGGCTATTGATCTGCTAGTTGAATTGGAAAAGAAAATCAAACAATTTGCATTTGCATGAGGTGGACGTTATTTGTCTTCAATTTCCCCCCAAGACTATATTAGCTCTCCAGACTTTGTCATACACAAGCTGACCTGAACCATCTAGACATCCCTCATTACACTGATCCACCACATTAATAATATGCTGATTGTACTAGATGCACCAGAAGTAGCTCACTGAGACTTTGCAAGAAACCTACACTCTGATGATGGATGATAATGCAAGTGTTGCCACTTTAATAAGTTTTAGAATAATGGAGTCAGGGATATAAAAATAAATTCTTGCTTCTTGCACTTCCTACCACAAAGAAGGAAGCACAACACATGCTGAGCCTGTTTGGGTTTTGGAGGAGCATATTCTACACCTGCATTACAACGTGTAGTGCATTAACCATTAGCCACACAAGGCTACTTCAGTTCCTCAGTGTCACCAGCCACATTGCAATGGTTCAACAACTACACGTTGCTACTGGCTACCCTATTGACAACAGAGGTATTGAATATTTCCATCAGTGCAAAAAGTTCTACTGGAAAGTGCAATGCAACCAGTAATACAGAATGTTGTAGTGACCAAGAAGCAGCTGGTTCTGGCTGGAGTCCAGTGAAGCAAAGAGTTCTGTGGCAGGCCATGCTGCTGTGAAATCAGCCTAGGCACACAGGCCAGATGATCCAGCAGAACCTGGGGTATGGAGGTATCAAGGGTGGGCAAAATATCTCAGGGAGTTAGTGGCAAGCCTCAGTGAGAGAGTCAGAGTAAAGTCTCCTGGGATTCAAGAGCCATCGGTGCTGGAGGTTAGGGATACTGTCAGAGCTGGGGTAGGAGCAGAGGAAGGAGTGCTGTTTCTTTTCTTTTTTTTTTTTTTTTTGACAGGCAGAGTGGACAGTGAGAGAGACAGAGAAAAAGGTCTTCCTTTGCCGTTGGTTCACCCTCCAATGGCTGCCGCGGCCGGCGCGCTGCGGCCGGCGCACCGCGCTCATCCGATGGCAGGAGCCAGGTACTAGGTGCTTTTCCTGGTCTCCCATGGGGTGCAGGGCCCAAGCACTTGGGCCATCAGGAGTGCTGTTTCAACAATGGTGGGTGCTACACTCTAAGGTTCTGGAGTAAGACTATGTTATCCACCCTGGAGAATAATCTGCTGCTTGAAAAACAACTTTCTTTTTTTTTTTTTTTTTAATTTTTGACAGGCAGAGTGGACAGTGAGAGAGAGAGAGACAGACAGAAAGGTCTTCCTTTTGCCGTTGGTTCACCCTCCAATGGCCGCCGCGGACGGCGCGCTGCGGCCGGCGCACCGCGCTCCTCCGATGGCAGGAGCCAGGAGCCAGGTACTTATCCTGGTCTCCCCATGGGGTGCAGGGCCCAAGCACTTGGGTCATCCTCCACTGCACTCCCGGGCCACAGCAGAGGGCTGGCCTGGAAGAGGGGCAACCGGGACAGAATCCGGCGCCCCGACCGGGACTAGAACCCGGTGTGCCGGCGCCGCAAGGCGGAGGATTAGCCTGTTGAGCCACGGCGCCGGCCTGAAAAACAACTTTCTGACATGCTGCAAGACCTTGGAAGACCCAAAATGTCACTTGCTCCTGCTCATATTCGTTCTAGAATATAGCACTTCCATGAGGCAGTGGGTGACTGGGCATAGTTTATCATATTCTTTGATAGGTCTGAGGGAACCCAATTCATGATGGGAAGGTTCAGATGTATGACCACTTTGTGTTTCTTAATGAGATATTCCTTCTTTGCCAAGTTTAGGAGTGTGTCCGTGATCTCAAATTCTGCTGGTCAAATTCTACTGTGCAACACACAAAGCTGAGGGCCTTATAGTGTTCAATATAAGAAGGCATAGGTGAAGCAATACTCTGAGAGAATGAAATATTTATAGCAAGATGTAGTATAGATGTCAAATCAAACATCTTTTTGGTGCACTGTGTGCCCATTAGGAAAAATACAAAGGCATGGGAACCAGGACTTTGCAATAGGAATGCCTCCACTTAACCACTGCTCCCAATGACCCACTTAGGAAACTTGTGTTTCCTGCTTCCGTAACTTTGTGCCCTACAAAAATATAGTATTAGCACCAGGGAGGAAACTGCTCTTCCAGCAGAGTAGCAAAAGCCCATTGAACTACAAGCTGCTGCCTGGATGATTTGGGTTCCTTGTATCCAGAGGCCATCAGGCCAAAAGAGGAATCTCCATCATGAGACTCAAGTAGGGAGACAGGAGCAATACAGGTGGCACCCAGTAAATCATTTGGGTACCTGTTGGTCCTCCCTTGCCCAGTTATTACTTTAAAAATACAACCACTCCTTTCTGAGAAAGGTGTGGTTACCAAGTTTTTGAACACCTCAAAGTCTGGTTCGGGGTACTAATTAAGCCACTGAGACTAGCAGTCTTAGGAAAGGTGAGAAGACTCTAGAATGAACAGTGGAAGAGGAAGACAATGAGTGTCAACTGCAGGCCCAAGCCCAACTCAACTATGGGGTGGTGGTTTATCACATTGACCTCCCCCTTCTAAGTTTTCCATCAGGAAGAATATCCCAAGGACCTGATCCACTTGAATATAGGGAGAAGTGGAGCTAAGACTACTATGGACTATGGCAGACTGGAGAAGCACCGCACAGATCCCTCTCTAAGGAAGGCTTACTGCCCAGCTTGGAAGAGAATGCAGATTCCTTTAGGGTGTGCCTCAGTTACAAGAACTGATTTGCCCAAGATCTTGTCCTTCCTGGGGGCAGGCCACATCCAGTGAGTGACTGACACAGGCATGCAAAAGCTCAGCCGTGTGGGGCCAGCACTGTGGAACAGCAAAGGCCACTACCTGAGACACTGACATCCCATATGGGTGCTGGTTCAAGTCTTGGCTGCTCCACTTCCTATCTAGTTCTCTGTTAATGTCCCTGGGAAACTAGAGGAAGACAGCCCAAGTTCTTGGGCCCCTGCCACCCACAAAGAAGACCTAAAAGAAGCTGCTAGCTCCTGGCTTCAGACCTGCCCAGCTCCAGCCTTTGAGGCCACTTGGGAAGTGAACAAGTAGATGGCAAATCTCTTGTGCATTCTCTGTATCTCTCCCTCTCTCTATGTATAACTCTGCTTTTCAAATAAATAAATAAAAGCCCACCATTTCAGGCTCAACATAAGGTAATTCTGTTCACTCCAGAGCTACCCAAACAGCTGGCTAAGACTATCAGGCCTACATCACTGTTAAACTTCTCCCTCTGCCCAATTCTGCTTCATTACCTTCCTTTCCCAGTATCTGGTCTACCAAAAAAACTCACTTCATCTTAGTGTCTACTTCTAAAGAACACAAACTGTAACTCTCCCTCTCTCTCAACAATCCACTGTGTGTGTGTGTGTGTGTGTGTGTGTGTGTGTGTGTAGGAGCCCATATCTATGGTACAACCTCAGCTGAATGTAATGATAGAAGAAAACATCTTCCTCTTTTCCCTCCAACAATTTCTCATTTCCTTCAGAAATCATGACCACCCCAGGCTGCAGGACCACCAGTGTCAAAGGCAAGTGGGCCTGTCCCACTGCAGATCTTTAGACCATGGGCAAGTGAAAACACTGGAACAACACCGCATGGCAGCAAGAGGAACAGCATCCCAGAGAATGGGAGTGTTCAGCTGGCTGCACAGGGTCCTGTCCTTTCTCCTGAGAGGACAGTGGCCAAGACTGACTCCTGCAGGCAAGTGAATACTGTCGGGCTTTTTAACTTTTACTTTTTGAAGTTCTGCTTCATGAACTACAACTCAGAGATGATAAATGGGGGAGAGGGAGACAGAGAGAGATGAGAGAGAGAAAGAGAAAGATGGAGAGAGATAAGAGATACTCTTATGTATTAACACTACAAGTTAATTTAACTTGAATACTAAAAGTAATATGAACTCATTTTGTACCTACACACTTGGAAAACAAAATATATTGACTACAGCTATTCATGGGGAAAAAACAGATTATAATACAGTATGCTTAGTATGAACCCATGATTATGAAATTTATATCAATATGCTCACATCAAAAAAGATTAAAAGGCTTAAATGTTGTTAGTAACTATTGTGTCAGGAAGGCAGAATCATAGATTATTTTATTGTGGGTTTTTTTTATATTGTCTGAATCCTTCGTAATGGCTGTGTTTTGGCAACAAGGAAAAGTTATTTTAAATTTACTGAAGTGGTAAATCTGCTCCCTAAACAGCTTTACTTTTTTTCTTTTTTTTTTTTTATTTTTTTTTATTTTTTTTTTTTTTACAGGCAGAGTGGACAGTGAGAGAGACAGAGAGAAAGGTCTTCCTTTGCCGTTGGTTCACACTCCAATGGCCGCCGCGGTCTGCGCGCTGCGGCCAGCGCACCGCGCTCGTCCGATGGCAGGAGCCAGGAGCCAGGTGCTTTTCCTGGTCTCCCCATGGGGTGCAGGGCCCAAGCACCTGGGCCATCCTCCACTGCACTCCTGGGCCACAGCAGAGGGCTGGCCTGGAAGAGGGGCAACCGGGACAGAATCCGGTGCCCCGACCGGGACTAGAACCCGGTGTGCCGGTGCCGCAAGGCGGAGGATTAGCCTGTTGAGCCACGGCGCCGGCCAGCTTTACTTTTTTTCAAACAGTGGTGTGGGTTATTTTTCTAAGAAATACAAACATCCTCCCTTTCTTTCATTCTAGGTAATTAGAACAGGGCTGTCAGGTTGGAAACCATTTCAGATGTCAGTCTCCATTATGGTACAGAAAGGCAGGAAATAAGCCGTGGAGATTTTAATTGTCCTCATAACCTGAGTTAAGGAAGGAGACATCTTGGTGATTTTTGCTTCTGAGAGGACGGTGCTGTGACCAAAGCACCTCCTGGATGCTCACAGAACCTTCCGTCCTCTTCCGTGAGCACTACTACAAATATATCACGCAGAACTGTGGGAATACACGGTACCATCCACACACTGAGGGCTCAGCGCTTCTGCAAGATCACCTATGCAGGGTCAGCTTGAGCTTCTCCAATGGGGAAATCAACTCCTGCTGAGCAGGCCCATGTTCAGACTACAAGAACCCCAAACGCAATGGATCCCAAATTCAATTTCCCCGAAATAATGTACCCTGTATGTGTTCTGCTCTTACCCCTGCCCTGACCCACTACCTCACTAGATTATGAGGTCAATGACTCAGCCTTATTTCTCTAAGTCACCAGGGCCTAGACCACTGCAGAAAACAGAGTCTGCTACAGCTGTGCCCATGGAATTGGTAATGAATGAATAATGGGTACTCCAGTGATTTTTCTTTAAAAATCCAGATCCCTTGGTAAGCTTCTGCCTTTGATCAGCTTGTCTGTTCAGCTCCCATTGCCCTTCATTGAGTGTGACCCTGTGCTATCTTGGAAGCAGTTGGTTTCTGTCAATCCCTTTGTGCTAATTATCTCAGAGCCCATACCCAAGGTCATCTATTTCAAGGATTCTGTTTGGGTGTCAACACTTTATGTATAGTAGTAGTCTCCTGTTAACCCCTCTAAATAAGATTTGACAGAAAAAGGCATTTTTGAAATTTAAGGGTGAAAGAGTGGTTCAGTACAATAAAAGCTCAGTAATTTGAAATAAATGAAAGGAAGGTCAGCCTGACAGTGAAAAGTACAAATTATGAAATCATTTTTTAAACAGAGAATGAATGTTTTCAAAGATATGAGGGTTATAGACCAAACCAAAAGATGCACCTTTTTAAAAAAAAATGATGGGGCCAGAGCTGTGGTATAGCAGGTAAGGTTACCGCCAGCAATGCTGGCATCTCATGTGTGTGCCAGTTCGAGACCTGGCTACTCCACTTCCAATCCAGCTCTGCCATGGCCTGAGAAAGCAGTAGAAGATGGCCCAAGTCCTTGGGCCCCTGCACCTACATGGGAGACCTGGAGGAAGCTCCTGGCTCCTGGCTTTGGACTGGCACAGCTCTGGCTGTTGAGGCTAATTGGGAGTGAACCAGTGGATGGAGGACCTCTCTCTCTCTCTCTCTCTCTCTCTCTCTCTCTCTCTCTCTTTCTCTCTCTCTGCCTCTGCCTCTGCCTCTCTGTAACTCTACTTTTCAAATAAATAAATCTTTTTAGAAAAAGATGTCATGTTACTCTGGGGAAGAGGGAAGGAAAAGCAAAGGCAACCAGAGGCAGAAAGAAGCAATGGGCTGGGGCCAGAGCCTAGAACACTGAAAAGAGCCGCTAGTAGGAGCACAGCTTCTCTGCAGTGGTGGCTGAGATACCCACAAGGTCAGAGGTGGCTTAGGAAATGCGAGGGAGGGAGCATCTGCCTCGTTTTGATCTGACTGTCTTGCTAAAACCACAACAAAAACAGACTCAGGGCTCATCGCTAACCAGACATTACTCCCTGTAGTAGTGAAGAAAGGGATCGTCAATTAGAAGCGAGCTTCTACTGACATCCAGTTCAGGTCCCTGTGCAGTGCTGGGTTCTGCAGGGACCACACACCATACAAGTGACCAGCACAGGATCTAGACTACCCACCTGGGCCCAAACTCCAGGAGGGCAAATGCATTCCTCATGAAACTCAGAAGGAACCAAGCGAAAGCCTGTAGGAGAATACAGTAGCGGGTCAGAGCTGGACTACAAACACCAAGCACTATCTGGTAAACAATGTAGATGACATGAAACTCAAGTACAGTCATATGGGGGCCGGGCAGGAGATCGGTTATACTGACAAGAGGAACGCAGATTCAGGGAGAGAAGGTGTAGATACAACGCAGAAGTGAGGATGGGTATGGGTTGTGCTGGGGGTGAGAGCTGAGGAGACAGAGTGGAGGGGGCTGGCAGGTAAGGAGTCCACCTGCTCAGGTGAGGAGAATCATCGTGAAGCGCCCGAGTCCTGGTCAGTGGTTACAGCACCGCAGTAAATAAGGCAGACAAGGCAGGGTGGACATCTGGCCAACACTCAGTTAGTCCTTAGGAGTCATATCAACTCATTTGCATCCCACAGCTGAGTTGTTGCTGGGTTTGAGTCCCGGCTCTGCTTGTGATTCCAGATTCCTGCCAATGCACACCCTGGGAGGCAGCAGGTGATGGCTCAAGTGCTTAGGTCCCAGTCACCCATGAGGGAGACTAGAATCTCTCTCTCTCTCTCTCTCTCTAGTTAATTAATTAATTAATTCAATGTAAAAAAGATAGACAAGGTCCCTGCCCTCCCTCCAGGGACTTATAGGAACCACACCAGCTACCATTTCCTATAAAAAGAAATCTTGTTGAGGCTGGCGCCGTGGCTCAACAGGCTAATCCTCCGCCTTGCGGCGCCAGCACACCGGGTTCTAGTCCCGGTCGGGGCACCGGATTCTGTCCCGGTTGCCCCTCTTCTAGGCCAGCCCTCTGCTGTGGCCCGGGAGTGCAGTGGAGGATGGCCCAAGTGCTTGGGCCCTGCACCCCATGGGGAGACCAGGAAAAAGCACCTAGCACCTGGCTCCTGCCATCAGATGAGTGCAGTGCGCCGGCCGCAGCGCGCCGGCCACAGCAGCCATTGGAGGGTGAACCAACGGCAAAGGAAGACCTTTCTCTCTGTCTCTCTCTCACTGTCCACTCTGCCTGTCAAAAATGGAAAAAAAAAAAAAAAAGAAATCTTGTTGAAAATTTGGTGGTGAGATGAAAATCACACATAATAAAATCTAAAGGAAATAAAAGCAAATCACCCTGCCCCACCCTCCCAAGAAAACAGTTTTCACCCAGCTTTTACTTGTCAGGCAGAGAAAAATGGGCCTATAAACCAGTAAAAGCCGACAGCTTTGCCAGTGCATTTCTTTACAAGTGTGAATAACCTGGGAATACAGGTGAGTCGAAGTCAAAGAAAGGAGGAAGTGGAGGGAGAAGAGCTTCCAAAATAATTATACCACTATTAAGATCACCTAATCAGACTAAATACACTACTGATTTTTTTTTTTTGCGAAATGCTGAATCATGCCTTAAATTATATCTCTGTTTACTTATGAAATTATTAATACGTCAAACATTTGCAAATCAATCTAGTTTCTAGGAAGAATTTCAAATTGAATGTTTTCTCATTTACATGGAAAAGCTCTTCATAGGATAATCTAAGTTGAGAATAATAATACATCTTCAAACATTTTGATTCCTATCTATTTCCTTCTCTTCTTACAAAATAGTTAATGACAGATTGATTTCAATTTTTGGCTGCAAATATTATGTTACAGAGCTGCTGCCAAGTGTAAACATCTCCATTCACTTTCCTTTAAATTGCACAATTTCATTGAATAAATTATTCAGTGTCAGGGACCCAGACATGAGAGCACATTGCTCCAAAAGAAGGTGCATATCGTAGAGAGCCTGGCAAGTTGTCATGGCACATTGGGCATGACCCAATAGCTCTGCTCGCACCCTTAGTACCCACCATGTACCTTAAGCTTCTGTGCCGGAATCACAAGTCCGGAAAACTCAATTTGGTAACTGTGGGGAGACAGATCTTAATTGAAAAGTTCGTTTCTAATGAAATGCGAGGTGGTAAAAGGTTGGGCTGGCAGGGTAGATCATTTGAGTCTTTATTAATAACACCAATTCATTTTAATTCAGTGAAGCACATAATTGGCATCAAGCTTTTCAAGTTCACCGCACATTCCTGTGCTCGGAATCCCTAATATTTTAAAAACTTTTCTTATTTGGCAATAGACATTTTTATAATTTGCATTTTAACATGAGGTTCCTTGTAGCTGGCTTATACTAATTATAAGTGTGTTGAGTTTTATTAAGCCAGTGGTACCCATTGGCCAGTGACAAATCTTCCTAAGTCTTAACTTGAATTCCCTGTAATTATTCTGCAGTCAGCTAAGACTCCAGCAAAGAGATGAATGAGGCCCCTTGAGATTACTGCACCTTGAATAATCAGAGGCGGCCAACGGGGTCAATTACTGTTTCAGCTTGTTCCATAGCTGCTGCATGTAAATCCGTTTACTAGGAGCTTAGAGAAAGCATTGATGTCATTTGTTTCATTGCCTTTATCTCTGTAAATGCAGCCATTCCGTGATGCAAGACCCTAAGGGTTCAGACAGACCATCTCCATGGGAAGTGAAGGAGGAGCAGCAACGGGGCTGTATTTTTATAAAGGAGACAAAAGAAAACTTTCTCTTACACACAGGATGGAAGAGACAGAATTGTCACTTCAGTGAAAAGAGCTTAGGACTGAGAATCCAGTTTTCTAATCCTCCTTGGCTGAGATAACCGACCAGCCAATCACACCAAGATGAGTTTCTTTGGGGACCTTGCATTGCTATGCAATTCAGTACAACAAGAAATATGGCATGCAGTAGCAAATCAAAAGAAGTGAAGGCAAAAGGAAGAAGTTTACTATGAAAATAAAAACAAACATGTGACCTGGTAACCCATAATCCTCTAGTCAGTATAGAAGCTGCTGAACCAAAGCCTTTATGTGTCCTGAAGAAGTGTGCACAGTATTTCTGGTTTAATTTAGTGACAGCCTTTTGGTGCCTCTTGGATATTACTGAAGATGGAAAGATCAATAAGGATAGCCTCTGCCTTCAACCTTCTAAGTTCAAAGAAAAAGCTATAAACAAGGAATAGTATTAGCAAACAGTGTGGATATTGTTCATTCAAATAGGATTCAGGAAGTAAACTTCAGAATTCAGAGGTTCCCAAGCCTGAATGTATGTTAGAATTTTAGTGTAAAGCATTTTGCCTAGATTTCCCAATGCAAACCTCAAAGGGTAGAACCCTGAATTTATCTTTTCTTTTTTTTTTTTCTATTGAATTTGTTTTTGGAGCAAATTTATTGATTTTTTTTTAAAAGTTCATCAGGATTTTTTTTATTTGAAAGGCAGAATTAGAGAGAAAGGGGGGGGGGGGGACAAAGATATTTTCCATCCACTGGTTCATCCCCCATGAGGCAGGGGCTAGGCCAGCTAAAGCCAGGAGCCAGGAACTCCATCCAGGTCTCCCACATGGGTGACAAGGGCCCAAGTACTTGGTCCATTTGCTGCCGCTTTCCCAGGCTCATTAGCAGGAAGCTAGGTTGGAAGAGGAATTGCTGGGACTCGAACCAGTACTCATGTGAGATGCTTGTGTCAAGATGGTAACTTCATCTACTGTGCCACCATGCCAACCTCTATCAGGAATTTTTATTTTAAAAACTTTCACAGATATATAAGAGTTGTAGAACTGAGTCAGGTGAATGTTGTGCACCCACACGGATCTTCTGGTGATGCTGCCATATTCAAGCACTCAAGCTCTGTTACTGAGAGTTCCCCCAGTGACGTACCCTTTGCAGCGCCATGAACTGCTCTCACTGAAGGAGCCCTCAGAAGGTCACCTCAGCATATCAGAAAACAAAAAGAGGAATATCCTGTACCATTATTTGAGTGTTCGATTTTTATTCTCTGGCATCAACTTCAGTTTATTCATTGAGATCTGAAAAAAAAGAATTTTTAGCATCTTTATTTTCTGCTAAGCTTAAATTAGAATGTAAACACCCTAGAGTGACCAGAAATTCAAGGCCACAAAGCTCTCCTGACATTGCTGGGCTTGAAATGGACCCTGTACTCCTGAAGTTATAATTCTCCATGATTCCAAGAACAAAGAAAATTAATACATCCCCAGTAAGTTGTTTAGGTATTTGTTCCTCAGCTTATTTTACCTTGTATTTTGGGAGATGTATGGGTATTTGTTAACTAAAATGGAAAAGTAGAAGTAAATATAATTAAATATCAAAGGATATATAAAAGCAAACTAAAATTGCCATGGACATGAGAACCATCCAGACTAATTACAGATTTCTTTCTGGTCTATCTGATGGCATAACAAAAAGACAACGGTTACATAATTGAAATTAAAACTTAGCACTTGCTTATTTCATACGGGTAAAAAAAAAAAGAATTGTAGATAGTTGTGGAGTATCATGTGAAGTTTATTTTTTATTATTATTCACGCACATTATCGTCTCTTTTTTGAAAGTATTTAACTTTTATTAAAGACCTGGAATCAACCCAAATGACCATCAACAGTAGACTGGATAAAGAAATTATCAGATATGCACTCTCTAGAATACTATACAGCAGTCAAAAACAATGAAACCCGGTCATTTGCAACAAAATTGAGGAATCTGGAAAACACCATGCTGAGTGAAATAAGCCAGTCCCAAAGGGACAAATATCATATGTTCTCCCTGATCAGTGACAACTAACCAACCACAAAAAAGGAAACCTGTTGAAGTGAAATGGACACTATGAGAAACAGTGAATTGATCAGCCCTTGCCCTGACTGTCGATGAACAACTTAATACTTTATCCCTCCTAGTATGTTTTTTGTTCTACTTAATACTATAGGTTGAACTCTGTAATCAACACACATTTATTCTTAGGTGTTTAAATTTAACTGAAAAGTGATCGCTGATAAATATAAGAGTGGGAATAAGAGTGGGAGGAGATGTACAATTTGGGACATGCTCAATCGGACTTGCCCCAAATGGTTGGAGTTAGAAATGTGCCGGGGGATTCCAATACAATCCCATCAAGGTGGCATGTACCAAAGCCATCTCACTAGTCCAAGTGATCCATTTCAATTCACAATTGATCATAATGATAGGATTAAGAGTCAAAGGGATCACACAAACAAGACTAGTGTCTGCTAATACTAACTGATAGAATAAAAAAGGGAGAGAACAATCCAACATGGCAAGTAGGATACACAGCAAATATGATATGATATTTATAAACAAATTTATATTTGTTTTTTAAAACTTTTATTTAGTAAATATAATTTTCCAAAGTACATTTTATGGATTACAATGGCTCCCCCCCCCATAACTTCCCTCCCATCCACAACCCTCCTATCTCCCGCTCCCTCTCCCATTCCATTCACATCAAGATTCGTTTTCAATGATCTTTAGATACAGAAGATCAATTTAATATATTTTAAGTAAAGATTTCAACAGTTTGAACCCACACAGAAACACAAAGTTTAAAGTACTGTTTGAGTACTAGTTATAGCATTAATTTACATTGTACAAAACATTAAGGACAGAGATCCTACATGGGGAGTAAGTGCACAGAGACTCCTGTTGTTGACTTAACAAATTGACACTCTCATTTATGTCATCAGTATTCACCCTAGGCTCTTGTCATGAGTTGCCAAGGCTATGGAAACCTTGTGAGTTCTCCGACTCCAATCTTATTTAGACAATGTTATAGTCAAAGTGGAAGTTATCTCCTCCCTTCAGAGAAAGGTACCTACTTCTTTGATTTATTTGATGGCCTGTTCTTTCCACTGGGATCTCACTCGCAGAGACCTTTCATTTAGGTTTTGTTTTTTTGTTTGTTCTTTGTTTTTTGTTTTTTTTGTTTTTGTTTTTGTTTTTGTTTTTGTTTTTTTTTTGCCAGAGTGTGTTGGCTTTCCATGCCTAAAATACGCTCATGGGCTCTTCACCCAGATCTGAATGCGTTAAGGGCTGATTCTGAGGACGGAGTGCTGTTTAGAACATCTGCCATTCTATGAGTCTGCTGTGTATCCTGCTTCCCATGTTGGATTGTTCTCTCCTTTTTAATTCTATCAGTTAGTATTAGCAGACACTAGTCTTGTTTGTGTGATCCCTTTGACTCTTAATCCTATCATTATGATCAATTGTGAATTGAAATGGATCACTTGGACTAGTGAGATGGCTTTGGTACATGCCACCTTGATGGGATTGTATTGGAATCCCCCGGCACATTTCTAACTCCAACCATTTGGGGCAAGTCCGATTGAGCATGTCCCAAATTGTACATCTCCTCCCACTCTTATTCCCACTCTTATATTTATCAGCGATCACTTTTCAGTTAAATTTAAACACCTAAGAATAAATGTGTGTTGATTACAGAGTTCAACCTATAGTATTAAGTAGAACAAAAAACATACTAGGAGGGATAAAGTATTAAGTTGTTCATCGACAGTCAGGGCAAGGGCTGATCAATTCACTGTTTCTCATAGTGTCCATTTCACTTCAACAGGTTTCCTTTTTTGTGGTTGGTTAGTTGTCACTGATCAGGGAGAACATATGATATTTGTCCCTTTGGGACTGGCTTATTTCACTCAGCATGGTGTTTTCCAGATTCCTCAATTTTGTTGCAAATGACCGGGTTTCATTGTTTTTGACTGCTGTATAGTATTCTAGAGAGTGCATATCTGATAATTTCTTTATCCAGTCTACTGTTGATGGTCATTTAGGTTGATTCCAGGTCTTAGCTATTGTGAATTGAGCTGCAATAAACATTAAGGTGGAGACAGCTTTTTTGTTTGCCAATTTAATTTCCTTTGGGTAAATTCCAAGGAGCGGGATGGCTGGGTTGTATGGTAGGGTTATATCCAGGTTTCTGAGAAATCTCAAGGCTGACTTCCATAGTGGCTTTACCAGTTTGCTTGCCTACCAACAGTGGGTTAGTGTCCCTTTTTCCCCACATCCTCGCCAGCATCTGTTGTTGGTAGATTTCTGTATGTGAGCCATTCTAACCGGGGTGAGGTGAAACCTCATTGTGGTTTTGACTTGCATTTCCCTGATGGCTAGTGATCCTAAACATTTTTTCATGTGTCTGTTGGCCATTTGGATTTCCTCTTTGGAAAAATGTCTAGTGAGGTCCTTGGTCCATCTCTCAAGTGAGTTGGTTGTTTTGTTGTTGTGGAGTCTCTTGATCTCTTTGTAGATTCTGGTTATTAATCCTTTATCTGTTGCATAGTTTGCAAATATTTTTTCCCATTCTGTCAGTTGCCTCTTCACTCTCCTGACTGTTTCTTTTGCAGTACAGAAACTTCTCAATTTGATGCAATCCCAGTAGTTAATTTTGGCTTTGACTGCCTGTGTCTCTGGGGTATTTTCCAATAAGTCTTTGCCTGGGCCTATATCTTGCAGGGTTTCTCAGTGTTCTCTAATAATCTGATGGTGTCAGGTCATAAATTTATATCTTTAATCCATGTTGAATGTATTTTTATGTAAGGTGTAAGGTAGGGGTCTTTACATCATGCTTCTGCACATGGAAATCCAGTTTTCCCAGCACCATTTCTTGAATAGACTGTCCTTGCTCCAGGAATTGGTTTTAGATCCTTGATCAATTATAAGTTGGCTGTAGATGTTTGGATTGATTTCAGGTGTTTCTATTCTGTTCCATTGGTCTATCCATCTGTTTCTGTACCAGTACCATGCTGTTTTGATAACAACTGCCCTATAGTATGTCCTGAAATCTGGTATTGTGATGCTTCCGGCTTTGTTTTTGTTGTAGAAGATTGCTTTAGCTATTTGAGGTCTCCTGTGTCTCCATATGAATTTCAGCATCATTTTTTCCAGATCTGAGATGAATGCCTTTGATATTTTGATTGGTATTGCATTGAATCTATAAATTGCTTTTGGGAGAATGGACATTTTGATGACATTCATTCTTCCAATCCATGAGCAGGGAAGATTTTTCCATTTTTTTGGTATCCTCTTCTATTGCTGTAAGATTTTGTAATTCTCATCATAGAGATATTTAACATCCTTGGTTAAATTGATTCCAAGGTATTTGATTGTTTTGTAGTTATTGTGAATGGGATAGATCTTAGCAGTTCTTTCTGAGCCATGGCATTGCCTGTGTATAAAAAGGCTGTTGATTTTTGTGCATTGATTTTATATCCTGCTACTTTGCCAAACTCTTCCATGAACTCCAATAGTCTCTTTATAGAGTTCTTTGGATCCCCTAAATAAAGAATCAAATCATCTTCAAAGAGGGATAGTTTGACTTATTCCTTCCCATTTTGTATCCCTTTAATTTCTTTTTCTTGCCTAATAGCTCTGGCTAATACTTCGAGAACTATAATGAATAGCAGTGGTGAGAGTGGGCACTCCTGTCTGGTACCAGATCTCAGTGGAAGTGCTTCCAACTTTTCCCCATTCAATAGGATGTTGGCCGTGGGTTTTTCATAAATTGCTTTGATTGCATTGAGGAATGTTCCTTCCATACCCAGTTTGCTTAGAGTTTTCATCATGAAAGTGTGTTGTATTTTATCAAATATTTTCTCTGCATCTATTGAGATAATCATATGGTTTTTCTTCTGCAGTCTGTTAATTTGGTATATCACATTGATTGGTTTGTGAACATTGAACCATCCCTGCATACCAGGGATAAATCCCACATGGTCTGGGTGGATAATCTTTCTGATGTGTTGTTGCATTCTATTGGCCAAAATTTTATTGAGGATTTTTGCATCTATGTTCATCAGGGATGTTGGTCTATAATTTTCTTTCAGTGTTGCATCTTTTTCAACCTTAGGGATTAGGGTGATGCTGGCTTCATGGAAAGAATTTGGGAGGATTCCCTCTCTTTCAATTGTTTTGAATGGTTTGAGAAGAATTGGAGTTAGTTCCTCTTTAAATGTCTGGTAGAATTCAGCAGTGAATCCATCCAGTCCTGGGCTTTTCTTTGTTGGGAGGGACTTTATTACTGTTTCAATTTCTGTCTCTGTTATGAGTCTGTTTAAGTTTTCTATCTCTTCATGGTTCAATTTCGGTAGGTTGCACGTGTCCAGGAATCTATCCATTTCTGATAGATGTCCCTGTTTGCTGGCATACAAGTCCTTGTAGTAATTTCTGATGGTTCTTTTTATTTTTGTGGTGTCTGTTGTTACATTTCCTTTTTCATCTCTGATTTTATTGATTTGGGTCTTTTCTTTTTTTAGTTAGTTGGGCCAATGCTGTGTCAATTTTGTTCATTTTTTCAAAAAACCAGCTGTTCATTTTGCTGACCTTTTATAATTTTTTTATTCAATTCTGTTGATTTCTTCTCTAATTTTAGTTATTTTTCTTCTCCTACTAGTTTTGGGTCTTGTTTGCTGAAGTTTTTCTAGATCCTTGAGATGCATTGATAGTTCATTTATTTGGTACCTTTCAAATTTCATGATGTAGGCACCTATTGCTATAAACTTTCCTCTCAACACTGCTTTTGCTGTATCCCATAAGTTTTGATATGTTGTGTTGTTATTCTCATTTACTTCCAGAAATATTTTGATTTCTCTTTTGATTTCTTCTATGACCCAGTGTTCATTCAGTAGTATGTTGTTCAGTCTCCATGTGTTTGCATATGTTCTAGGGATTCCTGAGTTGCTAATTTCCAGCTTCATTCCACTGTGGTCTGAGAAGATGCATGGTATGATTTCAATTCTTTTGTATTTGTTGAGACTTGCTTTATGGCCTAGTATGTCATTAATCCTAGAGTAGGTTCCATGTACTGCTGAGAAGAATAGGATATCTTTAAGTTTAGGATGAAAAGTTCTGTAGAGATCTGTTAGATCCATTTGGGCTATGGTGCCGATTAAATCTGCTGTTTCCTTGTTGATCTTCTGTCTGGTTGATCTGTCTATTTCTCAGAGTGGAGTATTGAAGTCCCCCAGTACTATTGTATTGGAATCTAAGTCTCCCTTTAAGTCCCTTAACATATCTTTAAAATAAACCGGTGCCCTGTAATTAGGTGCATATACATTGATAATAGTTACATCTTCCTGTTGAATAGATCACTTAATCATTATATAGTGCCCCTCTTTGTCTCTCCTAATAGTTTTTGTGTTAAAGTTTATGTTGCCTAATATTAAGATGGCTATACCAGCTCGTTTTTGATTCCTGTTGGCATGGAATATCTTTTTCCAACCTTTCACTTTCATCTGCATGCATCTTTGCTGGAAAGATGTGTTTCTTGTAAGCAGCAAATAGATGGGTTTTGTTCCTTAATCCATTCAGCTAGCCTGTGTCTTAACTGGAGCATTGAGGCCATTAACATTCAATGTGACTATTGGTAAGTAGTAACTTTGCCCTGCCATTTTCCCAAAGATATTTCTAATATATGCTTGAACTTCCTGTGATCTTTTACTGGGAGCTTTTCTTCCTTTACCTTCTTTCATATTGATGGCCATGTTTCTGTGTTTCTGTGTGTAACACATCTTTAAGCATGTTTTGCAGGGCTGGATGAGTGGTGACAAAATCTTTCAATTTTTGTTTGCTGTGAAAGGTCTTTATTTCACCTTACTTCACAAATGAGAGCTTTGCCAGATATAATATATTCTGGGCTGGCAGTTTTTTTCTCTTAGTACCTGGGCTATGTCTCGCCATTCCCTCCTAACCTGTAGTGTTTCTAATGAGAAGTCTGCTGTGAGTCTAATTGGAGGTCCTCTGAGAGTAATCTGATGTTTCTCTCTTGCACATTTTAGGATCTTTTCTTTATGTTTCACTGTGGTGAGTTTGATTACTACATGTCGTGGTGAGGATCTCTTTTGGTCATGTTTATTGGGGGTTCTATGAGCTTCCTGCACTTGGATGTCTCTGTCCTTCTCCAAACCCGGGAAGTTTTCTGCTAGTATCTCACTGTCTCTGTTCTTCTCCAAACCGGGGAAGTATCTCACTAAAAAGGCCTTCTAATCCTTTCTCTCTCTCCATGCCTTCAGGAACTCCTAGAACCCAAATGTTGGGTTTTTCAATAGTATCCTGTAGATTCCCAACAATATTTTTTAGATTTCTAATTTCTTCTTTTCTTTGGGTTGACTGTATACTTTCCTGTGCTCTGTCTTCTAAGTCCAATATTCTCTCTTCTGCTTCACTGACTCTATTTTTAAGGCTCTCTAATGTGTTTGTCATTTGATCTATTGAATTCTTCATTTTGATTTCTCTTCACTATCACAATTTCATGTTCTACTAGTTTCTTCATTTTATTTTGATTCCTCCTTAAGATTTCATTTTCACGAGAGAGATTTTCTATCCTATCCAATAAGGATTTCTGTAGTTCAAGAATTTGTTTTTGAGAACTTCTAAATGTTCTTATCATAATTTTTTTGAAATCTGTATCTTGCATTCCTTCTATCTCATCATCTTCATAATCTTGAATTGGAGGATCATGTTCATTTGGGGGCTTCATAATGTCTTCCTTGCTCTTGTTTCCTCGGTTTCTGCATTTGCTGTTTGGCTTTGTGGAGATATTCTTTGGTTTCTGCTTCTTTTTTCCCTCACTCTGGTGCCTTTTCTCATTATACTATGACTCTAGAATAAGTGGGTTGTCTGCTTTTGGTGGATCTTTAGAGGCTTGTTATGGGTGTGGCCAGAGAGCTCTGTTCAGTTCTTCAGGGTTAAGGGTTTGCCAAAGGTGACACACCCAGGTTAGGCATGGTAATTCTTCTTTCTATTTTTTTTATTCAGAAGGGAAGTGATGAGCTATTCTCCTTGAAGGCAATCAGTGTCTGAGAACTGGCCCCTGTGGGTATAATATTCATCTGCTCTGTCCCAAGGACCACACAAAGGATCTGTGCAGTCCTCAGTGTAAGCTCAGATTCCCCTGCAATCTCCCACTGGGTTTCCAAGGTTACTGAGTTTGTGGTGTCTCCCACTGAGTACTCACATCTCAGGCACTCAGTGAGTTCTCTCACACTTTCACAGTCTCAGTTAATAAGCTCCACACATTCACTAGATCTTAACCTCCTGTTATTTTTCCCCACCAAAGTCAGATTTTTCTGCTTGGGTGAGGGTGGGCACAGCTTTGAGGTGGGGCAGCTGTTACATATGTCCAAAATGGGGCCTGCTCTTTGTCTTGCTCACCTTTGTAGGGTGAGTGGAGAGAGAGAATCATGTCAGTACTGGTCCCTTTTTTTTTTCTCTCCTCTAGTTAGCCTGGTGAACTTTCCCCCACAGGACTTCAAGCCTCGTTCCCTCTAATCTCTTCCTGCAGCTTTCCCACCAGTGTCTCAGGCTACTGAGGTATTGCCTCACCTCCCTTTCCAGCACTGGTGCATAGACTCAGCGGCTGGGGTCCCAAAGCGTGGGCGCCTGTGCCCTCCACATAGGTCCACCATGTCCCACTAGTTCTGGATGAGTTTCTTCTGCTGTCTTTTTCCAAACTCTTCCCTGAAACTACAGTATCTCCACTTTTATTAAACTATATTTTCCCAGACCATCAATGCTCTCCCTCACTATTCTGCCATCTTGGAGCCTCTCCCACATTACAGTCTCAGACTCAATGGCTCTCCTAAATAAAAAGTTCAACAAGTGAAAAGTAAAAAGACCATAGTCCAGTAAGAAAATAGACAAGGGGTATAAACAATGAAAAGATATTCAATCTCACTTGTATAAAATAGATATTAAAAGTCACAAAATGCTTAATACCACTTAATACTTTAACCAGTCTATTAAGTCATTCTTTTTCAGTCATCTTGGCATCAGAAAAGCTTCAAATTTTGAGCCCAATACCACCATTATCATAACTTTCCCCATGTTAAAGAAAGAACAGGTCACATCTTCATTAAACCTCCAAACAAGGAAATAGAAAAGCATCTTCAGTCAATCCAGAACCCAGATTAACTTGTCCCAGTTCACTTTATCTCAACCTTCTGCTTTTTAGTAATTTGTCTCTAAAGAGAGGCATTGTTTTTGTTTTGTTTTGTTTTGTTTTGTATGCAGTCAGGGATAGCAAGAGGTACCCGATTCTAGGTTTTAACATGTATTTTTTTCTGTGAGTGTAGGGAAGGCTCCACAGACAGTACTGTGGAAATGTGTTTAAATCACTTCTAAGAACAGGTGAAAACATTTGGGAGGTAAAAGCAGCCAGTGTGATTTTTAAAGCCTGCCAAAAAGATTTTGCTATAAATGATGAAAAAATATGAATTTCAACACAATTACAACACTTCTACTTGATGAAAACAACAGAACCAGAATCCTAATATCTGAATTTCCCAGGATGCTCTTTCCACAAGCGACTCCTCCCTGCTTTGTTGGCAGCTGGCAGGGAGTAATGGAAGTTTAGGCACGTACACTCCAGGTACAGTTCCTAGTCCACACCAGGACACTTCTTTAGATAGGAAATGGACAGCAATGGAAAGAGAACATTCTCACTGTGCACTCAGTATATGTTGTCTCAAGGCTATTCACTTACTTAGAGAAACCTGAGAGCTAAGAATTCACATTTCCCCTCTAAAACCTGTTAGCAATCAATAGATACTTAAGGGGTTGGTGCTATGGAACAGTAGGTTAATCCTCCACCTGCGGTGCCAGCATCCTATATGGGTGCTGGTTCGAGTCCTGGCTGCCCCTCTTCCAATCCAGCTTTCCGCTGTGGCCTGGGAAAGCAGTAGAGGATGGCCCAGGTCCTTGGGCCCCTGCACCCACATGGAAGACTGCAAAGAAGCTCCTGGCTTCGGATTGGCGCAGTTCCAGCCATTGCAGCCAACTGGGGAGTGAACCAACAGACAGAAGACCTATCTCTTTGTTTCTCTCTCTATTACTCTACCTTTCAAATAAATAAATAAAAATCTTTTTTAAAAAAAAAACACATACTTTAATAGTAAGTCACCATGCATGGCCTTTGGATTTATTTAAAGTTGGAGGAGACGAGGCCTGGCAATATGGTTCAGCTCCCCACAGTGGGACCAATAGGTATAAACTAGAAAAATCCTTGGCCATGGAAAGAGGGATGGGAGCAAATAAGTACATATGTTAGGTCTGTGTACCTGAGGGAGTGACAGCCAACATGAGGAGTACTAGCAAGGTAAATTGCTTGCAGGGGTATCAAGTGGCAGTGTTTTTATTACAATACTGGGGACTCTGAGGGGGCATGAAACTAGGATCCTCCATAGAGCCCAGTTCTTCTAGCTGCAAGGGATCTGTTCACCTCTCAAGAAGGTCCCTACAAGGAAGAGAACTTCATTTCATACCCTCCCAAATAAAACTATGCATAGCCTGCTGGGATGACTGGATACCTTATGCAAAAGAAGCTGGGTCCTTACCTCACACTATACATAAAAATTAACTCAGAATGCATCAATGACCTAAACTAAGCACTGGAATAAAGCAATGGAATAAATCTTCATGACTTGGATTTAGCAATACATTCTTAGATTTGACACCAAAAGCACATTAAATAAAAGAAAAATAAATAAGCTTAGCTTCATAAAATTTAAAAACTATTGTGCATCAAAGGAGATTATTAAAAGAGTGAAAAAATAACCTATAGAATGGGAGAAAATATTTTCAAATCACATATCCATTATACACAAAGAACTTTTACTACCCAACAACCAAAATGCAAAACAACTCAATTTTTGAATGATCAAGACAATAGACATTTCTCCAAAGAAGATATACAAGTAAACAACAGTACCTGAAAATATATTCCACATTATTAGCTATTATAGAAGTAAAAAATCAAAACCATGCAATACAAATTCACACCTATTAGGATAGTTACACGAAATTTAAAAGTTTTAGTGGAAAATAAAAGTATTGCAAGAATGCAAAGAAATTTGGACCCTCTTACACAGTATGTAGGAATGTAAAATTGTGCTACCACTGTGGAAAGAAAGGCAATTCCTCAAAAGTTTAAACATAAAATTACCATATGACCCAAGGATTCTACCTGTAGATATAACTCTAACAGAAAGGAAATAGATAAGCAAATATTTGTACACAAATATTCATATCATCATTACTCACCATAGCCAAAAGCTGAAAATAGCCTGCATGCCTATTAATAGATGAATGTATAAATAAAATTTGGCATCTACAAAGAATGGAATAATATTCAACCATACAAGGGCTGAAGTACTGATACACGCTACGGAGTGGATAAACTCTGAAGACAAGCCAAGTGACAAGAAGCCAGACTCAAATGGTTGCTTTCGTGTGATTCCATTTTATATGAAGCAGTCAGAGCTGGTAGAACCACACAGAGAGAAAGCAGAGTGATGGCTGTCAAGGACAGGAGGGAGTGGCAGTGGCCCCGAGGAGAGAGTGCTGAATGGGAATGAGGTATTATTTTGATGTGGTGAAAATGTTTTAAAATGAGACAGAAGTGGTGGTTGTATGATAATCTGAATGCACTGTCACTGTACTGTACACATTAAAATAGTTGATTTTATCACATAAAAACCTCATCTGAATTTTTAAAAATCTGTGCAACCTGAGAGAAACGCAAGTCTGCAACTCTGCTGTTATTTTGCAAGTCAGTGAGTACTGGATATGCTAAGAGGACATTGTGACTTGAAAGTTAGAACGCAAGGGCCAAGGCCCTTGGTGGGTGAGGGCTGGAGTCCAAGAGCAGGGGTCAAAGTGAAGAAGATGGAGGCTTCCCAAGAGCTGTGTCTGCAAGGGTGCCCTGACCCAGCAGTGACACTATAGTTTGATGAAGCTACAGATTTGTTGTTAAATGGGATTGTAGAAGAGGAAATCTTGTGGGGGACAGCATTGTGGCATAGCAGGTTAAGCCTCCACCTGTGGCACTGGCCTCCCATATGGGTGCTGGTTCGAGTTCTAGCTGCTCCACTTCTGATCCAGCTCTCTGCTATGGCCTGGGAAAGCAGTAGAAGATGGCCCAAGTCCTTGAACCCCTGCATCCACGTGGAAGAGACCAGAAGGCTCCTGGCTTCAAATTGGCCCAGCTCTGGCCACTGCGGCCATCTGGGGAGTGAACCAGTAGATGGATGACCTCTCTCTCTGTGTCTCCCTCTCACTGTCTTTAATTCTACCACTCAAATAAATAATATTAAAAAAAATCTGAAGACTGAATCAAGTAAAACTGAATCTCAGCTAATGCAGCTGAGGGGTTAGACAGTGGAGGATGGACACAGCAGGCAAGCCTTCCACTGCCTCGCATGGTTAACTCAGCCATGTCCCGAGAGGTGCCCAAAATGAAGTAAGTAGACATGGTCTTCACAAGAAAGAGCCCCGCATAGGAAAAGATCCAAGCAACCGAAGCACTCCCCCAGGGTCCCATGGTGGGAGTGGGGAAAGCATTTACAGTTATGCACCATTAAAAGAAGCAGACAGGGACAGTGTTTCTTGAAGGAAGGGCCACCTACAATGTTACTGTCTTTTCTCTTTGCTTAAGAGAGTTTCAAAAAGGGACTGCAGTCTAATCTTGCAATTCCATAAAAGTTAAATTAAGAAGGGTTTGTTTCTGGAGGAAGCTGAAGAAATCACTACTCATTTGGTAAAACTTTAAGGTCATTAAGGAGATCTATTTTAAAAAGCTCAAAAATAGATCTGCTAATACTGATAATTGTCCTGTGTCCTACACATGCACCCAGTGACTTTTGAGCAACTCATGACGCGTCTCCTGACTGCAGAAGTGGGAATCACCCATTCCTGTTCACCACGTGACAAAGATCAACCACCTACGGCAGCCTCCTAATTCTAACATCCCACCATTGGAGAGACGCTCCCTCAGGTCTGAGAGGCATGACGTCCTAAGGAGACCATTTGAAAATGGTCTCTGGGAAGGGCTGGGTCATAAATGTTTTTGCTCAGCCTTTTACAGTTTTCTGATGGGAGGGAGGGATGCAGAAACAGCACCACTGGTGAATTACCAGAGACAAGAGACATGTTGGAACAGATAAGGAGGCAGAAAGGAACATCAACAGAAGCGAGAACACGAATTAACAGTGACTGACTTTGTTTCTGAAATTTCATTTCTAGCTGGGACAACTAAGAAACTCCTCGTAATCAGCCTGGCTTAATACAAGGAAAGCAGCTTCAGGAATCTGTTACTTTTTGAAAACAGAGCAAATAAATAGACATCTTCAAAGTGTGACAAAAGACTTTTTTTTGAAAACATAATATTCTTTACAGGCTATGTTTAGACAAACAAATTGGTGGGATGCAGATCCCAGGAACATACAAATATTTATGGGTACTGATTTAAAATAAGCATGGGACTGAAAAGCAATAGGGGGGAAAAACACACACACAAAACTGTGTTATCATTAGGGGGCATTAGGACAATGAGACACCCCTGTGGAAAACAGAAAAATTTGACTCCTATCTCATTCTCTGAAAACTTAACTGAGGTAGATTATAAGCCCAAATGCAAAAGATAAAACAAACGACAAAACACTTTAGAAGATGATGTAGGAGATTGGTGTCATATGCTATGAATGGAATGTTTGTATCCCTTCCCTAAAAGTCTTAGGTGGAAATGCTAACCACCATTGGAATGGTACGAGGAGGCAGGGCCTTTGGAAGGTCACTAGGTCATGAGGATGACTGTGGAATGGTCTTAGAGCCCTTGTGAGTGGTCTCTAGCCCTCTTTCCTCCATGGGAGACTGCAGTGTGAAGTCAGCCAGCTGCAACCCAATGAGGCACTCAGCAGCGCCCAGCCGCTTGGCACCAAGATCCTGGGCTTCCAGGTTCTGGAAACTGCAGTAAATGCAGTGTGCTGTTTGCAAGAGAAAGGTTTTCCTTTTGCCATTGGTTCATCCTGCAAGTGGCTGCTACCGCCAGCGCAGTGCGCCGGCTGCACCGATCCGAAGCCAGGAGCCAGGTGCTTCCTCCTGGTTTCCCATGCAGGTGCAGGGCCCAAGGACCTGGATCATCCTCTACTGCCTTCCCGGGCCACAGCAGAGAGCTGGACTGGAAGAGGAGCAACCAGTACAGAATCCGGTGCCCCGACCAGTTCTAGAACCCGGGGTGCTGGCGCTGCGGGCGGAGGATTAGCCTAGTGAGCCATGGCGCCAGCTGGTACTCTGTTATTCCAACCAGAATGGACTGAGACGATGTTCAGGGCAGACAAAGTGTTCTTGAGTAAGACAGAGTAAAACACAAACAACACAGGGGAAGGCTAGTAGGAATAGTTGGACTGTCTTTGAATTAAGAACTTACGCTCATGGGCCGGCCCGATGGCTGCAGTGAAGAGAGTATAAAAGCAAGCCAAAGCACGGGAAAACATATTTGCAACACATTTTTCAACAAAGGGCTCTGTCCAGACGATAAAAGAACTTCTGGAGCCATTGTTGTGGTGTAACAGGTTAAGTCACCTGCAGTGCCAGCAACCCGGACGGGCGCTGGTTCAAGCTTTGCTGCTCCACTTCCGATCCAGGTCTCTGCTAATGGCCTGGGGAAAGCAGAAGCAAAAGATCCATGTGCTTGGGCCCCTGCACTCATGTGAGAGACCCGGAAGAAGCTCCTGGCTCCTGACTCTGGCCTGGCCCAGCCCTGGCTGTTGCAGCCATTTCAGAAGTGAACCAGCAGATGGAAGATCTCCCTATATACCCCTCTCCCTCTCTCTCTCTCCCTCTCTCTCTCTCTCACTGTGTAACTTTTTCAAATAAAAATAAATCTTAGAAAAAAAGAAAGAATTGAAAAATCAGGTTTAAGACAAATAACCAGTAAAAAAATAGACAGGAGACTTGAACAAGTACATCCTGAGAGAGAATATTAAACTGACTCAAATGTATTAAAGGTTTTGAACTTCAGCTTCATTTTTATTAGAGAAACACAAAGTAGGATCACAATAAAATACCAGTGAAGCCATGATAATAGCTCATCTTTTTATTAGATAATACATTTTTAAAGCTTTTATTTATTTATTTGAGAGGTAGAGTTACAGACAGTGAAAGGGAGAGACAGAGAGAGAGAGGTCTTCCTTCTGTTGATTCACTCCCCAGATGGCTGCAACGGTCAGAGCTGCACTGATCTGAAGCCAGGAGCCAGGTGCTTCTTCCCGGTCTCCCATGTGGGTACAGGGGCCCAAGGAATTGGACCATCTTCTACTGCTTTCCTAGGCCATAGCAGAGAGCTAGATTGGAAGAGGGGCAGCCGGGACTAGAACCAGTGCCCATATGGGATGCCGGCGCTGCAGGCAGAGGATTAACCTACTGCGCCACGACACTGGCCCCAATAGCTCATCTTTTTAACATCCAGGGTTACAGAAACTTCCATATGTGAGCACTGCAAGTAGAAGAATCAATTGCAACAGTCACCTTGGTGGTGCTCAGCAAGGTCTATTGAAGATCGGCACACACACATTTTATGATCCCTCACCTCTACCACTAGATATGCACCCTACAGAAACGTGTGCACGTACACACCAAAAAGCCCCCGAAATGGCATACATTTATGAAAATACCAACATTATCCTTTGGAGCCAAATGACAATGAATCAAATTATTCAACAACAGCAATATTGAAAAATCACAGACTTATTCAAGGAAATAAACACAATAGTGACTGTGAGCGATTTCCGTGTGAGTCGCAAAGACACAAATAAAATATTGATTGAAAGAACCCCACACAAAAGAATACATTTGAGACCATGCACATAACATTCAGAAACAGTCAAATTAGCAATCTGGTTACCTCGGGGGAGCAGGCAAGGTTGGTGATCGACAGGGGATATAAGACAGATTTCAGAGGGCTGAAGCTGGGTGATTATGTGATGTTTTGCTGAGCTGTACACTTAAATTTTGTATACTTTTCATGTTTTCCATTCGTAAAAGTCTTATGAAACAATAGCTATCCTTTAGCCCAGTGTTTTATTTGGCCTCCCATTACTGTAACAAAGTACCTGAGGTTTATGCTGGCCCACAGTTCAGGAGGTTCAAAGTCCAAACAACTCAGCGCAGGCCCTGCCCAGGGCCCATGGCTGCATCACATCATGGCAGGAGCATGCTGTGCTGTATCTGTGTCGGATCTCTGTGCCTCTTCATCTAAATCCACCAGGATTCAATCCCTGGTGCTCAGCTCCAATGACCTAGTCTAATCTCATCCCCTTTTCTTTATTTGTTAGAAACCTTTTATTTAAGGTATACAAACGTCATGCCTTTCATACATACAAATTTAGAAACAGTGATACTTCTCACCCTACCCACCCTCCTGCCGGCACTCCCACCTTTCTTCCACCTCCCTCTCCTATTCCCATTCTTACTTTTTTTTTGTTACAAAGATCTATTTTCAATTAACTTTATACATATAAGATCAACCCTACACTAAACAAAGAGTTCAACACACAGTATGAAAAAAAACTGTTACTCAACAGTCAAGACAGGACTGTTCAAAATCATCATATCTCAAAGTGAATTTTCACTTCTATAGATTACCTTTTAGTTATCACACAGGGAAAACATATGGTATTGGTCTTTTTGGAAATGGCTCATTATTTTCCTTTTTTAAAGATTTATTTATCTATTTGAAAGCAACAGAGTTACAGAGGGGAAGAGGCACGGAGAGAAAGAGGTCTTCTATCCACTGGTTCACTCCCCAAATGGCCACAAAGGCTGGAGCTGGGCTGATCTGAAGCCAGGAGCCAGGAGCTTTTTCTGGTCATCTCATGTGGGTAAAAGTCCTTGGGCCATATTCTGCTGCTTTCCCAGGCCATAGCAGAGAGCTGGATCGAAAGTGGAGCAGTTAGAATTAGAACTGGCACCCATATGGGATGCCAGCACTGCAGGCAGTGGCTTTACCTGCTACACCACAGCGCCAGCCCTGGGACAGACTCATTCTAAAGGTCTTCCTACAAACACCATAGTGGGGTTATGTTTCTGCTAACTTAATACCATTAACATAAGATTTGGGGGATTAACTGCTGCATGAGTCTGTCAGGACAAATATTTAAACCAAGCACCCAAAAAATTGTATGTCCAGAATTTTAACATTAAAAAGTTGATAAATGGGGGCCGGTGCCATGGCTCACTTGGTTAATCCTCTGCCTGTGGCACCAGCATCCCATATGGGCGCCGGCTTCTAGTCCTGGTTGCTCTTCTTCCAGTTCAGCTCTTTGCTGTGGCCCGGGAGGGCAGTGGAGGATGGCCCAGGTGCTTGGGCCCCTGCACCCATATGGGAGACCCAGAGGAAGCACCTGGCTCCTGGCTTCGGATCGGCTTAGTTCTGGCCATTGCGGCCATTTGGGGGGTGAACCAATGGAAGGAAGACCTTTCTCTCTGTCTCTCTCTCTCAAACTATCTAACTCTATCTGTCAAATAAAAAAAAAAAGTTGATAAATGGATGAAGATACAAAAATATATTCATTGCATGTTACTGAAGTAATTAAAAAATTGGAAATCATCTAAAGATCCAATAATAAGATATTGGTCCATTAAATTAAAACATATCTAGGGGCCGGAGCTGTGGCACAGTGGGTTAAAGCCCTGGCCTGAAGTGCCGGCATCCCATATGAACACAGGTTCTAGTCCCAGCTGCTCCTCTTCCAATCCAGCTCTCTGCTATGGCCTGAGAAAGCAGTAGAAGATGGCCCAAGTCCTTGGGCACCTGAACCTGCATGGGAGACCTGGGAGAGACTCCTGGATCCTGGCTCCTGATTTTGGATCAGCACAGCTCAGGCCATTGATACCATCCAGGGAGTGAACCAGAGAATGGAATACCTCTCTCTCTATCTCTACCTCTCTCTGTAACTCTGTCTTTCAAATAAATAAAATAAATCTTTAAAAAAATAACATATCTCTATATTGAATATGACATATTAAAATAATTGCTATAGATTTATATTTGTTCATGTGTAAAGATATCATTATAGATTTTTTTTTAATTTTCCATCTTTATTGCAATATGATTGACAAATAGGATTGTATAAATTCAAGGTATACAACATGATTCCAACATACATGTGAAATGATTACCACAATCAAGTTAATGAACATACCTATCACTTCACCAAAGCACCATTTTTTGTTTTGTTTTGTGATAAGAATACTTAAGACCTGCAAATTTCAGGTATAGGCTACAATATGATATGATAAACTCTAGTCACCATTCTATACATTATCTCTCCTGAACTTAATCCTCTGATAACAGAAACTTTGTCATCTGTAACTAGCATCTTTCCACTTTCTGCATTCCACAGCCCTTGGCAACAACCATTTTACTCTGTTTCTATGAGTTCCACTTTTTATTTTCCACATATAAGTGAGACCATACATTATTTGTCTTTCCCTGACTTATTTCACATAGGGCAATGCCCTCAAGTTTTATCCATGTCATCACAAATGACAGGATTTCTTCATGAATGAATAATGTGGCATTACATGTATGAACATCACAATTTAGAAAACACTGGCAAAAAGTTTCTCAACATTGGGTTTAGAGGCCAGTGCTGTGGTGTACAGAGTAAAGCCACCACCTGCAGCACCAGCATCCCATATGGGTGCTGGCTGGAGTCCTGGCTGCTCCACTTGTGATTCAGTTCCCTGCTAATTTGCCTGGGAAAGCAATGGGGAGGATGTCCCAACTGTTTGGACCCCTTCATCCATATGGGAGACCCTGAAGAAACTCCTGGGTCCTGGCTACAGATTGGCCCAGCTCCAGCCACTGAAGCCATTTGAAGAGTGAATCAGTGGATAGAAGATCTCTCTCTCTCTGTCTCCCCTCTCCCTGTAACTCTGCCTCTCAAATCAATACTTTTTTTTTAATATGACACCAAAAGCACAAGCAACAAAAGCAAAATCAAATAAATGGGACAAATTAAACTACAGAGATTCTGTACAGCAAAAGAAATAACCAACAAAATAAAAGGGCAAATTATGGAATAGGAGAAAATCTTCGCAAACCATAGATCTGATAAGGGGTTGACATCCAAAACATAAAGAACTCACACAACTCACTAGTGAAAAGTTAAAAATAAGCCAATTAAAAAGTGGAAAAGGACCCAAATACACATTTTTCCAAAGACATTAAAATAGCCAATAGTTACATGAAAAGATGCTTACCACCACTAATCACTAGAGAAATTGAAATCAAAAGCACAGTGAGCTATCACCACATACCTAAGGTGGCTGTTATCAAAAAGATGACAGATAAAAAGTGGTGAAAATATGGAAAACATGGAACATTGTGCACTGTTGGTGGGAATACAAATTGGTACAATCATTATGGAAATCGGTATGGAGTTTCTTCCAAAAGTAAAAATAGAACTAGCACATGATCCAGCAGTCCCACTCTGGGCAACAAATACACAGAATCAACAGCTTGAAGCGATAGATATCTATACTCTCATGTTGACTGAGCATTATTCACAATAGTCAAGACATGGAAACAACCTAAGTATCCACCAACAGATTAGTGGACAAAGAAATTGAGGTTATGTTATATTAATTGAGAAAAATGGTCTCTATACTAGAATAAGTTTTTAGTCCTAATTTTGGAAATAATGCATAAAAAATATGGCCAAATAATCAACATGCTAATAGTTAATATCTCTAGTAGAATTTTGGTAATTATTTTTCTAATTTTTCAACAAACACAGATTGCTAAACTTATAAATAATAACAGCTATCATTTACCGAACACAAACAGTGTGACAGACAGTAATAAAGACATAAAAGATATTTTCCTCATGTGATTGTCACAAAAATCTAGCAGGATAAGCTCAGTTATCTGCATTTTGCAGCTCAAGAGATTAAGAAAAAGTAAATAAACAAGGTCACAAAAAAAATCAGTCAAAGTCAGTCCATTAAGCAGGGTCCCCAAACATTCCTTTCTACCACAGAACACAGTGAGGATGTATTAAACATATGTTTCCTAGCCAAATTGTGACCCCAAGTCTTCTCATTCTGTTCTACACCAAGAGTTTCTTTAACTTCATAAAGTAGGCCAATTGGGAAAATTAAAATCTTGATAGATGCTAATTGTCACACAAAGTAGGAGTAATAATGAAGACAATTGCTACTGAATGATCTCCATGTGCTGAGTATTATCCTCGTAAACCCCACTGTCCTACAGTAGACTGGTTACATGAATGGTTGCAATTCTTCATCTCTCCTTGTGCCATTCAGGTTCTTTGAGTGTGACTATGCATTGTCTTCCTGCTCTTACTTGAGTTTCAGCCATGTGGTTTGCCTTGGCCAATGAAATATATAAGCTCCTCCATTTAAGATGGAGTTCCATCCTGACACCATAAGCTGAAAATAGTAAGTCAAAAACATACTTAATACACCTAACCTACTGGATATTACAGTTTAGCAACGCAGTTCACTGTAGACTATCTGTTGTTTGTCTTCATCAGCATAAGGCTGACAGGAAGCTGCAGCTCATTGCTGCTAACCCACACTGAGAGAGTATCTATCATACTGCATATCACTAATCCAGGAAAAGATCTAAATTCAGAATTCAAGGTGCAGTTTCTACAGAATACATACCCCTTTTGCACCACTGCAAAGCGGAAAAATCGTAAGTGGAACCACTATAAGTCAGGCACTTTCTGTAGTAGCTACCATAAAGGCAGTCAGAGGCTTAAAAAGTGCTTCTGTGTTGCTGTGTACTGCTCTCGCCATCACCATGAGACCATGCCCAAGCCAGCATGTGGAAGACACAGCACACACTGAACACAACCAGTCACTTGAGTCATCATCCCAGATGAGCCACCCGGGATTAGTCAATAGCCAGTCATCCCCCGGAAAAGGGGATCAGGCCTGCACAGGGTCAACAGAGCTGCCTGGCCAACATAGCACTGAGATGCTGTGGTTATTTATTATGTAGCATCATTGTAGCAGAAACTGATACAAACTCCATGAAGTAAATAGTACATTGTTATTATTACTATTGTACATAGGAGAGAAACAGACTCAGAAAAGTCACAGTTAGTATGTGGTGAGCCAAGATTCGGTCCTAGGGTTATCTTACTGCAGAGGATCCGCTTTTAATTACCATACTACATATGCCTCTACATACGCACTATGTATAACATATTGCCTCTACAGATGCACTCCCAGCTACAATTTTAAGTGGAACTCCATAAAAGTCTATGCATGTGTGTGTGTGTATGTGTGTACACATATATGCGTGCAAATCTTTCTGTACAGCTGTTCACTGACTAGAGACTTAAAACTTGGAAGGAATATTTCTGACTAACTCAAACATCTGAGCTGCACTTAGCACTTTTGCAAAGCTGCCTGATCCTAGTCCTTGTGGTTTAAACCAACAGTTTTGTGCATGGGGACTCATATTTCTCTCTCTCCCGCACTCCCTCTCATGTAGTCCTCAGGTATTTAATTTCTTGCAGATGCCTTCAGTGCTGACGTGCAGCCCAATATTAATTTGTGTGCTTCAAAGATTTATCCTAAAAAATGCTGATGACACCAATAGAAGATGTAAAGTTTGACCTTCACTTACACAATGATTGGCATTGACTATAATTCCTTATGAGATTTCTCATCAGTAGCATGCTGATGCATGCAGCCAGAGAACATAATCAGTGGTTCTGTATCAAAAATTACTTTGCAGTCGGGGTAAGGTAACAAAGTCTCACAGTTAACAGGTAGAAAGAACAGTTGTTAGATGTACAGTAATCAACTTTCGATGGGCCCTGTTAACAATTTACAGAGATAATTAATGGATAAATTATATATCCACCTGCAGTTTTGCTTTCTAACCAGAAATCCTTAATATCAAAGCATCAAACAGCATGAGAGCTCACAGGAGGTTTGGGGCCAGATGCTGTAAACTCGGATTCTCTCTCCAGGAGGAAGGCGAGATTGAATAAGTAGCAAGAAGGTCAGCTGAAGAGATGGCCTCTGTCCCAAGGTTCTGCAGGCTGACAGGTACAGCAGTCATCATCCTGTGCTCTGGACCACTCTCTACTTTGGCCTACTCAGAGCCAGGAGGTTAACCTGCAAGGAACTTGGTTGGGCTTCCTTGCCTTTGGTTTCCAGTTGGTTCTTCTGGGCAGGGACCCCTGGTAACAAATCAAGGGGTTGGGGCGGGGGGCGGGGGGAGAGCCAGTGCTGTAGCTCTCTTGGTTAATCCTCTGCCTGCAGTTCTGGCATCCATTTTGGGCACCCGGTTCTAGTTCCGATTGCTCCTCTTCCACTCCAGCTCTCTGCTGTGGCCTAAGAGGGCAGTGGAGGATGGTCCAAGTGCTTGGGCCCCTGCACCCACATGGGAGACTGGGAGGAGTTGCCTGGCTTTGGATCAGCGTAGCGCCAGCCGTGGCGGCCATTTGGGGGGGGGGGGTGAATCAATGAAAGGAATACCTCTCTCTCTCTCTCTCTCTCTCTCTAACTCTACCTGTCAAAAAATAAATAAATAAATAAAAATTTAAAAAAACAAATCAAGGGGATGATGAGAGGGAAGTAGAGGTATTTATTCCCTGGTGTTCTCCCTATGATGTCACAATTGAATGGCTATGTCCCTCCATCAAAAGTCTCAGCTCCTTTAGAGATGCCCCTCACCAGGTTCTAGTCCTGGTTTCTCCTCTTCCAGTCCAGCTCTCTGCTATGGCCCAGGAAAGCAGTGGAGGATGGCCCAGGTGCTTGGCCCCTGTACCTACATGGGTGACCAAGAGCACCTGGCTCTCAGCTTCGGATTGGAGCAATGCCGGCTGTAGCAGCCATTTGGGGGGTGAACCAATGGAAGAAAGACCCTTCTGTCTCTCTCTCACTGTCTAACTCTGTCAAAAAAAAAAGAGAGAGAGAGAGAGAGATGAGAGATGCCGCTTCCACACATCCCTCCCTAACTCTGGATCTGCCAAGCACTTCTTGCCTTCATTTCTTCCTATCTACAAGTAGTAATAGATCCACTGCTTATTGCTCTAGAATTCTGCACCATTTCTTATTATTTTTCCCTGTGCCATGTGCAATATTTGTAAATCATCTCTTTATGAGACTTTTTTTTTTAACTATCCCACTCTGAGTGTGCTAGGACTGATCTACCATGTGACCCTGAGGAAGACCTCTTACCATGTGCCATCTTCCTGATCCATAGAATAGAAAGAAAAAAAAGCCTCCCTTTCTATGGGGATGGCAGAGGGGTGTGTATGTGTATGCTTGTGTGCACCTAATGTCGATATCCTTGAAAGGGTTAACTGCTACAGTAAGTAAAAATACTACTACATCAAGTCAAGCTAATACTCGAAAGCATGAGCTGGGGTTGCAGAACACAAAGAAATTAAATGTTAGTAAACACAAGGAGGGGTAGAAGTGTACAAAATGACTGACCCAGGGCTTCCATATACAAGGGATAGAAGAGAAAGAAAAGAGCAAATATTAGAATTTCTTTGAACAATTAGCACAATTACCCACCTTCCCACTTCTGCTCCTTTTCCTCACATTTTCTACTTGGAGTCCACTGGAAAAGTCTTGGCTTTGTTGAAAATTAAGGCACGTCAAACCTACTAACACCAGAGATGAATGAATACAGAAAATCTGGAGGTGAAGTTCAAACTTCATTCAAACCACTACTTGTCGACACTTTAACCTACTCTTCCTGGGACTCTCCCCTGAACCAGGGGCCTGGTCCTTGTCCCTAAAATTGCACTCAACTAGCTTTCCTCATTATGTTAATTGCTGGGTAAGGTGTTAATTCTTAAGAAACTTTTTAAAATTTTTACTTAGTTGAGAGACAGGGAGAGAGAGAGAGACAAAAAAAGCATTTCCATCTACTGGCTCACTCTCCAAAAGCCCACTGCAGAAGGGCTGGGCAGAGTCAAAGCTGGGAGCTGGGAATGCAATCCAACTCTCCCACATGGATGGCAAGGACCCAATCACTTGCATCATCATCACTGCCTCCCAGGGTCTGCATTCAGTAAGGTGAAATCAGGAGCCAGAGCCTGAACCCAAACCCAGGCAGTCCTATGTAGGACACAGATATCTTAACCACTAAGCTAAACAGAAGCTCCCTGCTTTCTAATAAAATATATTTAGTCAGTAAGCCTTCTTTATTAGACATCCACTACTTTCTTTTTTAAAAAACTTTTATTTAATAAATATAAATTTCCAAAGTACAGCTCTTGGATTACAGCGGCTTTTTCCCCCCAGTAACTTCCCTACCACTCGCAACCATCACATCTCCCACTCCCTCTCCCATCCCATTCACATCAAGATTCATTTTTAATTATCTTTATATACAGAAGATCAATTTAGTATATATTAAGTAAAGATTTCAACAGTTTGCACCCACACAGAAACACAAAGTATAAAATACTATTTGAGTACTAGTTATACCATTGATTCCCATAGTACAACACATTAAGGATAGAGATCCTACATGGGGAGAAGGTGCACAGTGACTCCTGCTGTTGTTTTAACAATTGACACTCTTGTTTATGGCATCAGTAATCACCCTAGGCTCTTGTCATGAGTTGCCAAGGCTATGGAAGCCTTTTGAGTTCGCCAGCTCCGATCTTATTTAAACAAGGTCATAGTCAAACTGAAAGTTCTCCCCTCCCTTCAGAGAAAGGTACCTCCTTCTTTGATGGCCCGTTCTTTCCACTGGAATTTCACTCACAGAGATCTTTCATTTAGGTTTTGTTTTGGTTTGGTTTGGTTTTGCCACAGTGTCTTGGCTTTCCATGCCTGAAATACTCTCATGGGCTTTTTAGCCAGATCCGAATGCCTTAAGGGCTGATTCTGAGGCCAGAGTGCTGTTGGACATCTGCCATTCTATGGGTCTTCTGTGTATCCTGCTTCCCATGTGGGATCAATCTCTCCTTTTTAATTCTATCAGTTAGTATTAGCAGACACTAGTCAAGACATCCACTACTTTCAGGAACTCAGTTAGGCAGTGATGAGTATGGACAAGTTTCCTCCACTCATAAAGCCTATTTCCTAGTGCCATTCCCATGAAATGTGTATATTTTAAAAAAATATATTTATTTATGTATTTGAAAGGCAGAGTTACAGAAAGGCTGAGGCAGAGAAAAAGAGGGAGGATGAGAAAGAGAAAGGTCTTCCACCCAATGGTTCACTTCCCAAATGGCCACAATGGCTGGAGCTGGGCCAATCCAAAGCCAAGAGTCAGGAGCTTCTCATGTGGAGAAAGCCAGGAGCACTCATGTGGGAGAGCAGGGACCCAAGGACTTGAACCATCTTCTACTGATTTCTCAGGCCATTAGCAGGGAGCTGGATCAAAAGTGGAACAGCTGGGTCTCAAACCTGCACCAATATGGGAGTCAGCATGGCAGGCAGCAGCTTCACCTGCTACACCACAGCACGAGCCCCCGATGTGCACAATTTCTAAAGAAAATCTTGTAGAACCGGAAAAGGGCACTAAGCCTGAATTACAGTATCCTTCACATGCATGCACAAACATATGGGATTATTGAGTATTCAAAAATAGAATTTCAGATCTAAATCCAATCTTAATAAGCACCTCATGCTCCCACCCCACTCCACTCCCCATATGCAGAAATTACAAATGAGACAACCAACTGTGTGACCTTGGGCAAATCTCACAGCCTCTCCATTCCTTAATAGAGCCCTGGCCTCCTGATTCCCCACCAAGCTTCATCCCTGAGAGCTGCAGTCTCCAGTGTTTTCCTGCTGTTGCTACCCCTGTGGCAGCCGGGAGAGCATGGTAATATGGCATCTCTCCTCGGATGCTCACACATGTTGTTTTCTCTGCCAGATCAATCCCACACCTTCCTTCAAGCTCTCCAGGAGGCTCCCCTTGGACCCTTCAGAGTAGGCTGCTCTGTCACATGCACCTGCAGTAAGCTGCCCTCCCCTTTGGCACAGGTCATTCCTCAGGGCTTCTAGTTCCTGATCCGTCTTCCCCTACTAGACTATAAAATCTGTGATCCCCAGAACCTGTCTCTCCTCGTGCCCGCACATAGCAGACATTCCGCAAAAAATTTGTGAGTAAATGAAACTCTTATTTAATTTATAAAGGCAATCAGTGAGAAAACTAGGCTGTGTCCACAGAATTTTACATGATAGAAACCTCCTAAGAACGGTTCTCTGCTCTAGTTGGTTGAAGCAATAATAAATTTGATTATGTTTTTTAAATAAAAGGAGATAGAGAGCTACCCTCTCTGGTCTTACTAAGTGAGGAAATACATTCTCCTTCCCACACTTGTTTCTCATTCCCATTTAGTGGCCCTGCCTGACATCACTGCCTTCTCTTGTGCCAATGGGAACTGACACAAAACAGTCCTCTGCCATGCCTCCCCTAGAACAGTAAAGGGAAAGTGTCACCCAGCTTATGAAAAAGCAAAATGTCCTCCTACAGTCTACAAGGGAGAACAGAGGATTTCCAGGGAGGAAACCTTTGCCGTCCACGCCCAGGAATTGCACAAGCCTCAGGGTGGAGGAGAAACGGCAGAGACACACAGATGGCATGCTGGCGGTTGGGTGAATTAATGTGATTGCATCCCAGTAATGGTTCAAGGGAGATATTCATGTAACTCATGCAAATTCAGAAATAATTGAGGTTCATTTTTCTAGGATAAAGTCATGACATTTTGCTTTTACCTGAACTACCCCCGAAAAAGGGCCATTTTTATTATTCCACCTTCAATTATTCATAACCACACACTCACAGATCTTTAGACCCACAAAAGGTCATCCCACTTTGATTCTGCAATTGTTTGCTCCCAAAGTCGAGGAGCGGGGAGCGGCCCATGCATATGCACGGGCACACAAGGCTGACGCGGCTCTCGTTGTTCATTAACACTGTGTTCACTGTATATTTCAAAGTCAAACAAATACTACCTGTCACCAACAGGAATTTTTAATATCTCCTATATTTCATTTCCAATGAAATGTCAAAATGATGGAAAATATTTCCACGGAAGCTTGGAAAGGGCAGCGGCTCACCAACGCCGCACGGTGAAACCCCACGTTGGTGCAAAAACATCATTAAAGCAGCCCCGCTGCCGCTGAGATCAGATTGTTTCTTGGTATTTTACTGCCTTTGTCATTCCTGCGGTAGCTGGGAAATGTCGATGTGAAGTCTGTTTGCCAAGTCAATATGCTTTGCGGGCTGAGGGGACCCGCAGTCCTGTTTCCAGCTGAAAGCGCATGCAGTTTATTTACAGCCCGATTTTGGCTCAAACTGCCTTTTATTTGCACGCACGATGATCCTCTTAGCATATGCACCCTTTGCTGCTCGTCATTCTTCAAGCCCTCCTTCCCCATTTTTAATGTCAAGAAAATCAAATAGCGCTGACCTCCCGCTCCCCCCTCCCCAACTCCCGACCTTGACTCTGAATCAGAATTTCGGAACTGCAAGCTTCCATCCTCTCTATCGGAAATAAGCCTATGTCCATCCCTAGACATTGTTGCCTGGAGAATGGGAGAGGTCTGGGTCAGGATGAAGCTGAGGCGGGGTACTGAGGCAGGGAGCAAGGCCTCCTGGTGGCAGGGATGGTTGGGAAAGCCAGCAGCAGGGTTTCTCAACCTCAGCACCCTTAATCCTGGGGCTGGATCATCCCGTGCTATTGAGGCTCTCTGTGTTGTAGGAGGTTCAGCAGCAACCATGGCCTGCACCTGCTAGATGCCAGTAGCATGTCCCCTCCTTCAGCTGTGACAGCCAAAAGTGTCTCTGCACTTAGCAAATGTCGTGGGAGTGGGGCTCCCCTCCCCCACCCATGTAAGCCACCAGCCCAGGAGTACAGCCATCAGCGGCGGTTTTTCTGAAGCATGTTCAGCTCTCAGGGCTAGGGCAGGCAGGACTGTCTGCAGATGGTGCCTGAACTGCAAAAAGCAGAAGCATTTTCTATTCCACCCCTCGAGAGCAGAACCGCTTTCCGGTCTCCAACCTGCTAACGTTTACCCACCGACATTTAGTGAATGTGCTTGTCCCTGTCCTTTCACAGCCTTGTCCTCCAGAGAAGACCCCAGCTTGCCCATTGTCAGGCTTCTTGGCCGGGGTGGTCCAGAGTGGCAGGCAAAGGGGGGCAAAAGTAAGGCAACTGGGGATGGTGTTTTATGTTCACTTCGTGGTGTTCATGAGAAACAAGCAACTACATTATTCTCTTAGTTGTGTGAACCACATTTTTTACCCTGATACAGTGCTGAGACTAAGCTACATGAATAATGGACTTAAAATTATGACACTTTCATTTGGGTGGAATTTAAATTAAGTGAAGACTCTTTGGAAAATGTTATCTCTAGTGGGACAGAATAAAAAATAGATACTACTGGAGCCAGCGTTGTGATGCAGTGGGTTAAGCTGCCACCCATAACACCAGTATCCCATATGGCTGCTCCATTTCTAATTCTGTTCCCTGATAATGCACCCAGGAAAGCAGCAGAAGATGGCCCAACTGCTCGGGCCCTTTCCACCCATGTGGGAGACCCAGATGGAGTTCCAGGCTCCTGGCTTCAGCCTAGCCCAGCCCTGTCCATTGTAGCCATTTAGGAACTGAACCAGCATATGGAAGATATCTCTCTCCCCCACCCCACTCCCAGCTCCGGTCTGTCTCTCCCCCTGTCTGTAACTCTACATTTCTAAATAAATAAATTTAAAGGAGATATTATATTCCCCATTTGATTACTGAGAAACCTAAGGTCCAAAGAAGTCAAGGACTACAATGTAGTTAAGCATCAGAGTCTGCTGTATTGGTTTGCTAGGGCTAACTTAGCAAAAATGCCATAGTTTGGGTGGCTTAAACAACAGAAATTTGTTTTCTTACCATTCTAGAAGCTAGAAGTTCAAGATCAAGGCGTCAACTGCCTTGGCTTCTCCTGAGATCTTCCCCTTGCTGCCTCTTCACACGGTCTCTGTACACAGGCATCCCTGGTGTCTCTTTTGTACACCCAAATTTCCTCTTCTATTGGGCATCACTAAGATCATATTAAAGCTACAGGCCTCATTTTAACCTAATTGCCTTTTTAAAGGCCCTATTCCAAGTGCAGTCTCATTCAGAGGTACTGAGGATTAGCACTTCAACTGTGGATTTGGAGGGAGAGGGACACAACCCAGCCCATAACACCTGCATTTCCCATTGCTATGTCAGCTCTTTCTACTTCCAAACACTGACTTGAAGCCAAAAGTTTCTCAGGCATACAGCTGAGCTTGTGATACATATATAGTTTGAGGTGGGAGGAGGCTCATTTTTTTAAAAGGTCTGTTTATATGAGGAATCCTCAAAGTGTTCATGAAAATTGTATACTGTGTAAAAACTACATATGGATTTCTAAGTTCTTTATACCAAAATAAGCTTTTCATTTAATTTCATTTTTCTGTTAATTTTTTGCAGGTCCCAAATCTGTTAAATAACTAGGTCTAATGTGTTGGAAAAGGTGGCCTCATTTTCATAAAAAGATTCAGCCTCAATAACCTCAGTTTACCCATGAGGACAACGTGCTGGGAAGCTTGCTCCTGCTCCAGTCGGCAGTTTGCAGAGCCTGGGCTCCTGAGAGGAGAACAGCAGATTGAAGGATACGGTGGTAAACACAGCTAGAAGCCAAGCCACGCAGCACTTCCACACAAATGCAGCCCCACTGTGCCATGCTGGGGAGACAGGGAGGAATCTCTCCCGTTGCTCTGTTAAAGTGTTGACGAACTCACCAATAACCGAATGCAATTGTCAATCACAAAATTAAAAGACATATAGGGCCTCCCTTCTGCCAACACACATTCCCAAAGGGAAGAAAAGAGTGGCTGAGAATATCATTTTTGGAATTTTCCTGCTTCTTCCACTCCACTGCACTGCATCCTGAAAGTCAGGAAGGCATAGGTTCTAGTCCAGGCCCTGCAGCTTACTGAGATCAAATCATTCAGGTGAGATTTAGGAAAGGCAATGTCCACTCCATGGTCTCTCAGGGAGGGGCTCAGATTAGACAGGGATGTGAAAGCACTTGCAAATGGTAAGGGATTTAAAAGGCAAATGAATGAGTTGACAAGCTAAGAAAGAGGACAAGAGGGTCATACTGAGTTAACCACTATAGTAGGCTGAATAGCATCTGACAAAAACACAGGTCTACCCAGGATTTCACAAGATAACCTCTTTTGGAAATAGTTTCTTTTAATATATAATTAAGGATCAAAATGAGCTGATAGTGAGTTAATTTGGGCTCAAATCCAATGCGAGTGTCCTAATAAGAAACAAAAAAGAGGGTAGCTACTGTGATGCAGCAGATTAACCCTTCCCTTGGGACAGCTGCATCCCGTACCACAGAGATGGAGTTCCACCTCCACTTCTGACTCAGCTTCCTTCTGAAGCACCTGGGAGGAACCAGATGACAGCTCAAGGACTTGGGGTCCTGCCACCCATGTGGCAATCTTGGTTGAGGTGCTGGTGCTTGCTGTTGGCCTGGCCCAACCCTAGTGGTTATGGGCTTTTGGGGAGTGAACCAGCCAGCAGATAGAAGATTTTGATATCTTTCTCTTTCTCTCTCTCTCTCTCTCACTCACTCTCCTTCTCTCTTCCTTTCAAATAAATAAATAAGCTTTTTTTTACAAAAATAAATGGAAAACAACACACAGAACAGAGACCCAGGGAAGACAGGTGGAGACTGGGATGCTGTGTCTATACACAAAAGGTGCCAAGGGTTCCCAGCAACCACCAGAAGCTCCGAGAGCCATGGCACTGTTTCTCCCTCAGATCCTCCAGGAAGAACCAGCCCTACCAACAACATGACTCTGGCATCCAGCCATCCCAATGGTTTGTGGTCACTTATACAGCCGCTCAAAGAAACTGGTGCCACCACTTCATATCCATGGGACAGAGACTTGCATGTTCCCTCCAGTTGAGCCACACCACACATAGCTTCACACTGTGGACTGATGAAAGTCTCTCACAAACCACATGTCCTCTACAATGAATGAGGCTCGAATGAAGAAGAGGTCATCTTTCAGCCAAGTGAGGATCAAAATTCAACAGCCACAAAAGTCTGAGGGTGCAAAACATCAGTGCGAACCCTGGTTTCAGGGAAGGTATTCTTCTTTCCATTTTCTTTTTTTTTTTTTTTTTTAATTTATTGGTTTGGAAGTCAGAGTTAGAGAGGGAGAGGGAGAAAGAGAGAGAGGTCTTCCATCCACTGGTTTACTCCTCAAATAGCCGCAACAGCCAGGTCTGAGTCGGGCCAAAGCCAGGAGCCAGGAGCTTCTTCTGGCTCTTCCATGTAGGTGCAAGGATCCAGGGACTTGGCCATCTTCCCCTGCTTTCCCAGGCACATTAGCAGGGAGCAAGATGGGAAATGGAGAGCCCACGCTGGATACCAGCATTGCAGGTGGAGGCTTTATCCACTATACCACAGTGCCACACCCCCCTCCCTTCCACTTTCTAATTTCTACCTTGCCAGTACAGAGTAGGAGCCCTTCCCTACATGCATCTGTCCGAGATATCTGGAGGAAAGGCCCACAACCGCACATGGCAGACAGAGCTGGTCTTTATGTCCTGCCACTGCCCTGTGGACAAACACATTTAGGGATGCTTAAGACAAGTCTGCAGGGGTGTGTGTGCATATTCTTCCCCCTCCCAACTCCCACCACCACAGTGAAAGATGAGATATCACCAAGGTTTTCTATATCTCAATAACAGGATCTCATACGGAAAGGGTAAAATGAGATATATTCTACAAGAGAAGTCAGTGTGAAAGGTTGACATAAGCATTTAGTTAGCAATCAGCCTTTGCAAGAAGCTCTGCACATAAGCCAACAGAATCAGAGTTCCTGGCTCAAAGTCAGAGCGCTGTAGGAATAGAACCCTTGTAAAGGAGAAAGGCAGCTGCACGAGGGCTGGAGGGGAAGGTATGAAGGCAGGGTGTCAGGAGCAGGAGCCTTGGAAACGTGTGCCAGAGGAGATATGCAGAGCACCCATGGTTGGACAGCCAGAGAAATGAGCATGTGGCAAATTAAGATGATGGAGAGAAAAGTCAGAAATCCAGAGTCTTACATCAACAAAGCCACCAGAGAACCAGTCCAGGTTTATTTAATGAGGACTTGAATGGTTAAATGTTCATCAACAGGGAAATTAAAATCTTCCACTTCTTTGAAAACAAGAGTCTCCCTCTTGATTTAATGATTTTAAGAACAGCTCCCTAAGGAGGCAGCTGGCTGCCACCCATCTGCACAGCCCACAGAGACAGATGCCATTTAGCTGGTGGAGGGAGGCAGGGCAAATGGGCAGCCACTTGGTATCAGAAAACATGGGAGGTAGAATTTTGTCCACAGGGGTTCCTAGACTTTTCGCAAGGACTTCTTTTGTAAATCTCCTCTACCTAAATAAGCACAATGCTTTGTCAGTATGTTTGACAACCAAGCAATCTATACTTGCTGGGCCATCAATTATTTTTTCCTCCATTTTTCTATTAATCATAGATACCCTTAGAACTACACATAGTACCTGATCAGTGTTGATAATCACAGATCCCACACTCAAGCAAAAGAATCTCCAGAAACAGCTATAAAAGAGAAATGTGAGTTCTTTCTGGCTGATAACAGCCATTTCAGAGGGAAATGCATGATTTCCACCTGACCTTTAGAATCTCAGAAAAATGCCACGGAGTCTCAACACCAAATGCATTGACCACTAGGGCCAAAGAATCCAAGGCTGGGAGACACTGACTGATTATGCTTAATCATAATTATAGAAACTGGCCTGGAAGTTAGTCACTCCCCTGGTAACCTGTATAATGGGTTTCTCTCCAACCCCCAGTTTCTACGGGTTTTTCCCTTCCTGTCATCTCCCCTTCAACACCCTTTTGGATGTTTAATTTCTCCCCAACATATCAGAGTTTCATCAATTTATTCTTTTTTTATTACCTTATTACATAGGATAGACAACTACAGAATAATACAAGACACTCATTCTTAAAATCTATGTTTAATTATCTTCTGCATCATAATCCTTTTTGTTGCAATAATTACTAAACAGTCCCTTCACTTTTTTTTGTTTCAACAACTTGAAAGACAGAGAGAAATGGGGACAGGGAGAGAAATCCTCCATCCACTAGTTCACTCCCCATATGCCCACAATTTCCAGGGCTGGACAGACCAAAGCCAAGAGCCAGGAACTTCATCCAAGTCTCCTACATGTGTGGAAAGGGCTCAAGCACTTGAGTTCTCTGCTGCCTCCCAGGATGTATCAGAAAGCTGGATCAGAAGCAGAGTAGCTGGATCTCATACCAGCACTCTGATGTGCCTTGGTCTTAAGATATAAGGAAAGCCATTTTTATTTTTCTCAGGCTTGGTCCAAGTCCCATAGTTGCTCCCCATTCTCCCTTGGCTGGCTCATGGTTCCCAGGAAGAAAGCTCCCTGAACTTCCTGTCTGAGGGAGGGGGACCCTGGTGTCTGTTCAGCCGCCTTCCCTGCCCTTGCTTTCCTCTGTGTCACAGCAGTGCTGTAGCCTCTTGCTCAGGCACTGCTGCTCCACAGACCTTTGCTTACACAGATCCCAGCACCACTTCCTCCATGATAAGCTGTCTGGGCTCTGAACACCAACACAGTTAGTCACCAATCTGTTCACATCCTCATGTGGTCATCCTCTAAGGCCCTGCTACCTCAAGACACGTTAAACCAATGTGAATCGAATCACAAGGTCATCCATCCATCATTTATCCTTGTGGAGCTCACAACTGCATCTCTATCCCCAGAGGTAACTTTCAATTCCCTGAAAACAAAGTGCCCTGCCATCATCTTAATAAGGTGATAGAAACACAGAGATTATTTCCCCCTGTGAGATTCAAGGGATGGAGAGAGGAACAGGAGGCTGGTAGGCAAGCAGGGAATTCCTCCCATGTCTTCGTAAGGAGAACTGGCTAGTGTAGGGAAAAGCAAGAGCAAAGTTCAGTGTTCAGCAAGTCACCCATACACATAATAAATGTACATATCCTACTGCCATAACTTTATTTAAATGAAGTTATTAATGCATTTTTCAATTATATAATGTATAACCACTATAAGATTTTATAAAATGGAGAAAATTAAAGTAGTCCTATGTAATTCTACAGATTTAATCAGGCATACAGGTATGGGTTAGTATAAAGATCAGAATGGGATCTAGTAATGAAGCCATGCTGAAAACATCACCATAGGACAGCAAAGGAGCTTCTATTTATTTGTATGTGGGTTTTTAATCCCTCATCTGTAATTCCAACACACAAAAATCTGCAAAACCTGGAACATTTTCTGTCCTTTTCTGTAATTCATTTGGCAACAAAACTCAACCTGAACTGACATATGCCTATTTATGATCTTACTTATCCAACTTTGTATGAATATTCATATTTTGCTACCAAAATGGCAGTGTATTTGATTATGAAGTACTGCCCCAGGCTCTACTGGACGTGTTACAGAACACATGTATTACAGTTCCAAAATTCAAAAAATTGCAAATTCTGAAAACTACCTGTTTCACATTGTGGGATAAGGAACTGTGAACCTGTAATATCCCAGTCTTCGGTGGACAAGCCCTAGCAGGAAGACCAAGAACATTTATTTCTTCTTCAAGATCTTAAGCAGAGCATTTTAACATTGCCACATTTCAAAGGCATAAAACAAACAATTAAAATGTAAGGCTTTTTATCACTAAGATTTGTTCACCACAGATACTCTTTTCTCATCTTTGAACTCCATCTCCTCATCTTGGTACTAGGAAAATAGTAGGGTTTGGAAATCTGGGATGGAGTGAGGGTTAAGGACATCACTTAAATCTTTTAAAAGTTCAACAGTTTTCTGTAATGGTCATGACATAGATATGAGTATCAGTTCAGCAACTAAATGGCTATATCAAAATGTCATAAGTCCAATAAGAGAAAGAAGGAAATCTTTATAGCTACTAAAGGAGAAATTACAGCTGCTCCCAGGAGATCGAACACCCCTGAGAGATAAATGGCACCCAGGTGTTCTGGTAGAAGAAACACATTAAGCCTACAGGGCTGGACTGAAATCCCATGGGACTGCTTTGTGCGAATCACATAGCATCAGTAGTCACAGGTTTTGTTCTGACTTGTTTAATGTGAATATCTTGCCACCAACAAAACTTGGATGCTTTCACATACACACTTTGGTGTCTGGTTTCTCCTGAAAAGTCTAAAGTCCTGGACCCACATTTACAACCCAGCAGCAACTATGTAGAGCTTAGGACAAGCAGCTGTCCCATTTTGGATACTCATGATATCTCCACTTCATGACAGTGCCCACATGTACCTATATTTCCTGGGATCTTTGTGTGGTTCCTGCTGGCATCTGGCCATCCCAAGACCCCTGGAATACATGCCACAGATTCTGAGATGTAACAGTGAGCAGTCAGTGTTATACATGACTGTGGACAATGAGGGAACAAGGTCTTTCTCTGCGGGAGAGACTGGCAGTCTTGTTCCAAAGCACACACTGGAACAGTAATGACAAATGAGGTGATCCAGAGAAATCATATGGGGAATCACCAAGCAGAACTGAGAAGCCAACAAAGATTTTTGCAGAAGTAAAATAGCAGGGTTAGGGAGCAAGAGATGCAGGGACTCTTAGCTCAAAAGAATTAGGGGCCAACTAATAATCATTTTTGCTCATGAGCAATTTTTTTTTATTATTTCCCACCCAGCTAAGACCATCCCTAATATTTATAGCTTACTTACTAAGTGCAGGTATTATACATATGTTGTCTCACTCAGTCTTTATAACTTCTCTGGGAGGCAGGGGTCATTATGTCCATTTTGAAAATCAAGAAACTGAGCCCTAGAGAGTTTAAGTAACTTACTCAAGGATGCTAGCTTGTAACTGTCAGAACCAGGATTCAAATCTAGGCTTTTATGACCTTGCATTACACTCCTAGACCAAAAGCAAATGTTTACCTTTGCCCACCAAAAAAAGTAACTGCTCAGCTAATTGAGGCATCTTAACTGTGTTGTCTCTCCTAGTAAGAAAAGAAATTAGGGGGTAGGCAATTGGGCAGTGGTTAAGACGCTTGCTTGCATCCTTTATCAGAGTGCTTGGGTTTGAGTTCCACCTTTCCTCTCAATCCAGCTTCCTGCTAGTGCAGACCCTCGGAGACAGGTCTGATGGTTCAAAGTACCTAGGGCCTAGGGGCGGGTGTGTGGCATAGCAGGTAAAGCCGCCACCTGCAGCTTCGGATATGGCATCGGATATGGGCGCCGGTTCTAGTCCCGGCAGCACCACTTCCAATCCAGCTCTCTGCCTTGGCTTGGAAAAGCAGTGGAAAATGGCCCAAGTCCTTGGGCCCCTACACCCACATGGGAGACCCATAAGAAGCTTCTGGCTCTTGGCTCCTGGCTTTGGATCAGCCCAGCTCCAGCTGTTGCAGCCATTTGGGGAGTAAATCAGCAGATGGAAGACCTCTCTCTCTCTGCAACTCTGCCTTTCAAAAAAATAAATAAATAAATAATTTTTTTAAAAATTACTTGGGGCTCTATCACCCACATGGGAGACCCAGTTGAGTTCTGGGCTCCTAGCTTTGGCCTGGTCCAGGCCTGGTTGTTGCAGGTATGCGGGGAATGAACCAACAAATGGAAGATCTATTTCAATACCTCTCTCTCTTCACCCCATTTCAAATAAAATGAAAATAAACATCCTTGAAAAAATACTCTCAGAATCTGACATTGGCCAGTGAGAACTCAGTATGAATTTATATCATTTTGGAGACTTGAACGTAAAAAGAGATAAATACTCTGGGGAACAAGGGCACTTTCAGGTGTCACAAAAATCGCAGTGACCTGGTTGGAACATCCTGGGCCGTCCTTACTAAAACGATCAAGAGCAGTGCTCAGATGCCATTGCTATACTTTTTCTATTAAACCCTGACTGGTGAAGCCACACCGCCTGGCAAGGAGGCAGTCTGGAAAAGGACAAGGCACTGCTCTTTCAGGCAATGCAAAAATCTCTGCTACCCAGTTCCTACCGCAGGATCATGGAAAACTCAATTATTAATACAAGTGTATGAACACCATTTTGTTGTGATTACATTTCACTTTAATTTAAATATTGTTTAAAGCCACAAGGGAGAGCAAGGAAGCAGGCTCATGAAAAAAATGAGTCAGTCTCAGTTTTATTTTTCATGTTTGCAAGCCAGGATTATCAGCAAATCTTATCAGTCAGGCGGCAAATTACCAAGAACTGCATTAAAAATGTGTATAGTCATTTTCATTTTTGAAAGATTCAAGACTATAAATAATTAAATGCATTAGACATCTGTTATTTATGAGCTGAAATGACAGTTTTAATTTAGTTCTTCATTTAGCTGAGCCTGACGTATTGTGACTGCAAAGGAAAACACAGGAAATATCCAAAAATGACATCTTTCGGAGCCTGCAGTGACCATAGGTGCAAATCAAAGCCTGGTTATTTTCACTTCCCTTCAAGGCCTGTCAAGACACAATCTTCATTTGTGACCTTGCATTGTCTGTCCTTGGGAATTCTGATCGGCTGATAGACCAACCCCACATCTGCTAGCTTTACAAGGTATATCAGGCCACTTAGAAGAAGATACGAACATGCCGCCAATTAATGATACATGCGGAGCTAAGTCACTAGATCAGCTTACCGACCATTTCAGGGTCATGCCAAGAATTCAAACCACCCTTTCCTTTTTCCCTATTACAGAAAGACTGTTGTTTGAGCTTCCCAACGATGTGCAAAACCTCATAGATGATGGGAAGGAAGGGGCAAGAAACAAAAGCGCAAGTCGTGATTTGGAAGCCAAAGGGACATGTGTTAATAATTAAAATGTACTCGCTGAAGTCAGAAAACGAAGGAGTCATTTTCTGGAAATGCAGACCCCCTAATCACACAGTTCCAGCACTCCCATGAATCAGCTCTGTGCCCTGTGGTGAGATGCCACTGGGCTCCTAACACACAGGAAGTGTGACTTTCTGCGGCTTGGGGCATTTCTTCGGCTTGGGGACGAATCCTAAAGTGACCATCACCTCCAAAACTGGGACTCACAGGACCCCAGGCCCTGTCAGTCGCTGGAGGTACGACAGGTCACATTCTGTATGCGCGGCCTGCTGAGCACGTCAGGCACTGACCATTGCTGCAATGTGTATGTTTGCCAACTGATTCCCATGTGTAGGTGTGTTTGCTTATTTGCAGTTGATCTATTTTAACTTACTTATCTTGTGAGTTTTTGTTTGCACTAGGATTCCTGAGAAAAATGGACCAGGGTAGAATCCAGCGAATTCTGAGCCAGGTTATACTTCAGGATCATTTGGAACCACATTCTATTTGGGAAGAGGACAATGGATGTGTTGTGGGGTTTTTCCCCATATTACAAAACAGAAGTCAGAAAGCAAATCCATGCATCACAGCAGAAACTGTGTGCAGGAAATATTGAATCCCATAGCTCCCAACTTCTATATCTTTCCAACCCTCTCCCATGCCCAGGGGTCCCTTTGCCCACCCTTAGGCACTGAGGCTGATCCTGTGGTCAGAGAAATATAAAACCACTGAAGGCTAATATCTGTTGAGCCTGGGAGTACTCCTGCCACAACCTGGATCCCAGATTCAATGTGTGGATTCTTTTTTTTTTTTTAAGATTTAGTTATTTATGGCCGGCGCCGTGGCTCAACAGGCTAATCCTCCGCCTTGCGGCGCCGGCACACCGGGTTCTAGTCCCGGTCGGGGCACCGGATTCTGTCCCGGTTGCCCCTCTTCCAGGCCAGCCCTCTGCTGTGGCCCAGGAGTGCAGTGGAGGATGGCCCAGGTGCTTGGGCCCTGCACCCCATGGGGAGACCAGGAAAAACACCTGGCTCCTGGCTCCTGCCATCGGACAAGCGCGGTGCGCCGGCCGCAGCGCGCCAGCCGCGGCGGCCATTGGAGGGTGAACCAACGGCAAAAAGGAAGACCTTTCTCTCTGTCTCTCTCTCTCACTGTCCACTCTGCCTGTCAAAAAAAAAAAAAAAAAAAAAAAAAAAAAAAAAAAAAAAAAAAAGATTTAGTTATTTATTTGAGAGGCAGAGTTACAGAAAGAGAGAGAGAGAGAGAGAAGAAGAGATAGAGAGAGAGGTCTTCCATCTGCTGGTTCACTCTCCAAATGGCCACAACTGCCAGTGCTGTGCCCATCCAAAACCAGGAGCCCGGAGCTTCCTCCAGGTTTCTCACATGGGTGCAAGGGCCCAAGCACTTGGGCCATCATTCACTGCTTTCCTAGGCCTTTAGCAGAGAGCTGGATCAGAAGCGGAGCAGCCCATACACAAACTGGCACCCAAATCAGATGCCTATGCAACCTACAATGCCACAGCATCGGGCCCAGTTGCACTCTTTCTTGCCTTGTCTCTTACAACATAAGTTTTCCATGTCTACAATGTCCATGTCATCCTCAGAGCTCCTAAATCCTTGCCTTCATCTCCTCTAGTTCCTCTGGGAGCTGGAACCAACCCTGCCTGACCTTCTAGGATGGTTCCCCTGGAACTAGGGTCCTGTCATTTAAAGCTATTGCCAGTCATGAGGCCAGGCCCTGTGATGTGGCCAGCCTGGATGCCTGCCACCACTGTGCTGAGGCTCCCGGGAAGCTGTCCTCAGCCCATCGACCAGGACAGCTGCCAGTCACCTCTGCTGGAAACCCCCCAAGTCTCTGCTCTGCCCCACCCATCCATTGCTCCTCCACGGCTGACCCAGTCTCACTACAGCTGTCCAGATCTGATAACCAGGCATTTGGCTTTTCCCTCTGCTCCATCCAACAAGCCTGATTGACAGCTTTTCAGGGGTTTCTGACTTCCCCAGCTGCTAATCCTGCTCCTCACCCGGCTCTGTATTCCCCTGCTCAAATTAATCCATGCAGGGGCTGATTCAGCTTGTAATGGGAGGTTAATTACAGAAGTTCTCACATTCCTAAATAAAAGTAAGCTTCTCCATTTAAAAAAATCGAAACAAAACTAAAACCAGAAGGAAACCATTCCTGGTGACAAACACAACCTTGGTTCCCGACTCTTTTCAACAGGACCAGCCTCAAGGCCTTGCAGCTTGCACATGGCTCGGGGCCCCGTGCTTGGTTTAATGCCCTGATGGCCCTGCCTAGAAAATCTTAATGATATTTTTTCACTTGTTTTTTGTAAGTGAAGTCCAAGGAGACCACAGAGCACACAAGTGGGCAGAGGTCCTATGCTCAACGTGCGTGTTTCCTGTAGCTCCTTGCTGCCCTGTTGGCATAGAGGATTCTCCACGCTCCATGAGCACAGAATTCCCACGAACCCACAAAGTGTCAGCAAGCATCAAAGTGAGAACAAGACGAGCATGTTACATCGACCACTGAGGATGCGGGCGACTGACAGCCCCGGGAGGCCACTTTCCCTCCAAGCCAGAACTTGATTTGAACACAGAAAGAAGACAACAGTACTCAAAGAAACACAAACGTCCAAGAAACCCCATCTGATTCTCGTGTAATCTACCGGGGTGACTTCCCATTCCTGCCAACCGCTGAAGCTGAGCATGCTCATGTAAAAGCACAGGAAGTAAGAGGACAAGCCAGGCTTCCTCTCCCTACTCCCCGGGAAGGCCGAGGTAGAGCGCGTCCATAGAATAAAGCAGTGAAATTCAAACAGTTGTGTTAGTTTTGTGCAGGGTTTCACTGTTCTTGTCAGAACAACATACATATGCATAGACCACAAAACATGAATTGTGCCATTTCACTGCGTCTGCATGTGAATTGAGTGCTCTGATATTTGCGTTGCACACTATAAAGCCGGACAGTAAAAGCTATGGTAATAATTTAAAATTTCAATTTTTCTGGCCTTAGAAATACATTAAACAGCAAATAAATATTACCATGGCAAGCTGTAACAAAGATCATGGAAGAAAGGGAGAAGCTTTATAGTTCAGCACTTTGAACATCACTTTTTCCTGCTTTTTTGAAGAGGCGGCCCAATATTTTCATTTGGCATCAGGTCTCACAAGCGATATCACTGAGAAACAGGGTAGTTGGGCAAGCAGGGCGTAATGTCCTCATGTAGCCCAGACCAGCAGTAGGAAAGCCCAAGGGCAGCCCTCTTCTCCCCTTCTCCAAGCTTGTGTGTTTATCTCTGTATCCAATTCTTCCTTCTGGCCACCTTGCCGGTGGGTTCACAGCTCTGCCTGATGGATTGACCTCTGTTCCCTACATGCCTGATTCTGGTACGGCACAGTCTTGGTCTCTGTGTCCTAACCCTCGGGCCGTACCACCTCTCCATCTCACCTCTCATCTTACTTCACTGGAGTATTCTTGCTTACCCACATAAAACCCTATTCTTTATCCTGCACCTTACCTACCTCACTCTGATGCAGACCTCACTCAACAACCCTGTCTTTGCACCTGAATCCAAACAGCAGGCCCACATGTTGGCCTGACCCTCTAACAAATTGCTAATCCCTATGGAGGATTGAAGGGCAAGAGGATAGGGAAATGGGGTCAGCTGGGCCAGCAGCCATGGTAGAGGTGTCGTCCCTGTCCCATGAAAGCAGCCTCATAACCCCTCAGACATGACCCAGTTGTCTTTGAAAGAACCAAAGTCCAATCATTCAAGATAGCTTACATTAGCAGCTCTCCACCTCAGTTTATTAGAACCCCGGGAAGATTTTTGGCACTGAGGTGCCACCTCCAGAGTTCTGGTTGAATTTATCTGGAGTTGGGCCCATCACTGGTATTATTTTATATCTCCTTCAAAGGATTCCAGTGCACATCCCTCACCAAGAATTGAGTATAAGCTATAAAGAGCTAGGCTGGGGCTGAGAAGCAAAGCTGAGGACAGAAGGCAGGTTGGCATATCCAACCTGAGACCAACGCCTTTTTCCCCCTCAGCAAATCCCTGAGTAAGTCAGCAAAGGCACAGAACCTCACTCTCTTCCTGTGTGGAACAGAAGCTATAATACTTAATCCTATTTTCAGATTAGATAAATAAGATTAGCACAATATCTTTCTCACATTTGCCTAATAACTTACAATGTCTATCATCCTCTCACAATTATAGACCCTGAGCCAAGCAAGGTGCACATGGGATGTATCTGGTAGAGTAGTGGGAAGCAGGTGAGCTGGTTGGTGTCGTGAGGACACTTTGACTCGGAGAAATTCTACAGCACGACGAATATTTTCACAGATTATTATGTTATTAAGATACAAACCCTAATTTATCAGCACCACATAATTATTCCTGCTTCCTATTTTATATACTCACCTACGTGGTCAAAAAAGTTTCCATCAAAGCATAATAGTCTCATAACTGAATGAGCTGCCTAACTGTCCTTTCACTTCAATCAACCTAGCCAAAAACTTTATGGAAACCGGTTACAAAAGCGAATGTCTTCTGTCGTGTCTCTTGGTTTGCACTTGGGTTTCCCTTTGCCTCTCCCTCCCTCCCCTTGTTTTCTCTCACTCCAGCTCACTTTCCTCTACTCTGAGTGACTGAGGTTAGGAGGTATTTTCTCAAGGTATCCAATCCAATTGCTTGGCTGGCAGAGACGCGTTGGTCGTCTCCCAAGGCCATCCTGTCCCTTGGGCTTCTCCAGTCCTGAGGGTTCTCAAACTACACAGCACAAAAGTTTCCCAGCAGAACCTGGTTTTTTTTCCTTTTTTTTTTTTTCTTTTTTGCTTTTTTTTAAAGGCAGAGTTACAGAGAGAAAGTGAGGGAGGGACAGAGAGATCTTCATTTGCTGGTTCTCTCCCCAAATGGCTGCAATGGTCAGAGCTGAGCTGTTCCAAAGTCAGGAGCTTCTTTCAGGTCTCCCACATGGGTGCAGGGGCTCAAGTATTTTCCCAGGCCATTAGCATCAACAGCTGGACAGAAGAGGCACGGCCAGGACTCTAACCCCCGTCTATATGGGATCCCAGCATCACGGGTAGTGGCTCTACCCACTGCATCATCGAGCCGGCTCATCTTTTATCCTGGAGGATAATGCTTTTCCAGCCTTCTTATAACATCTCATTTGATATCCAGAAGGTTTATCATTTTCTCTTGTTCTGTTCTCACTGACTAAAGCTGTGTCTGCACAAGACAGAGGCAGCTTTTCTCAAGTGCCTTACTTATCACCTGTCACAGCTGCCTGCCCCATCCAGTAAGGCCACCCCACACACATAGCTGAGGGTCTTGGTGCTCCCAGCCCTTACCCAGCAGTTACTGTCAGAGCTTATCCTTGAAGACCTCTGCAGTCCCTGACAAGCGGAGTTGGGCTGTCAGCCTGGAGATTGATGTCAAGGCCAAGGACTGGCTTGGGCTTCAGCAAGCAGGTCACAGGGTTAGGAGGAGTCCCTCACTCTGAGGCAGTGCAGCCCTAGTCAATTCAGACTGTCCTTGGGGCAAGAATCAAACAGCAACTCACGCCTTGTATGCCTGCCACTGAAATTGCAAAATGTTGTTAACACAAAAGGCCAGGAGAAGGGCATTTGTTTTTCTTGCTATGCCTTTTTCCTAATTTGCAAACACACACACACATACACACACACACACACACACACTCACATTCAGATCCACATACTCTGTATTTAGCTCTTTAAAAATTTGACTTCCTCAACTGTTTCCATTCCTTTTCCTTCTAATCTCCTTCCTTTAGAAATAATTATTGCTTCTAACAAAACTGAAGCATACACTCTTCATTTTGAAAGTGGTGCGGTCAGCACTGTGGTGCAGTAGATTATAGCCCAGCCTGAAGTGTCAGCATCCAATATGGGCGCCTGTTCATGTCCTGGCTGCTCCTCTTCCGATCCAGCTCTCTGCCATAGCCTAGGAAAGCAGTAGAAGATGGCCCAAATCCTTGGGCGCTGCACCCAGGTGGGAGACCCAGAAGAAGCTCCTGGCTCCTGGCTTCAGATCAGCTCAGCTCTGGCCATTGTAGTCATTTGGGGAGTGAACCAGTGGATGGAAGACCTCTCTCTCTGGCTCTACCTCTGTCTGTAACTCTGACTTTCAAATAAATAAAATAAAACAAAAAAAAATAGAGGAGAAGGGGGAATACAAAAATAAACTTCTTCATAATTTGCTATAAGGATCAAATGTGATAAAGCATAGAAAGGGACTACATAGCATGAGACTTAGTAAAGGCTGAGAAAATGGCAGTGAAACCTCTCTTAAAAATACTTATTAATTATAAGGGGGCAATTAGTAACCTAGTGGAAAACACTGATAGATGCCACATTAACCAAGTTGTCAATATTAATATGACAATCAATAATAATGAGACAGTATAACATAAAGCACCTCACAATGTGATGTGCTTTTATCATATTCCAACCTAAATTGCCCAGCTGAATCTAATAATAAAGGGATATCAGACAAACTCAAATTGAGGGACATTCTACAAAACAGTTGGCCTGTGCTCTTCCAAAATGTCATTGTCATTAAAGAAAAAGAACTGAGGGACTCAAAGCAAAATAAGACCACAGATCAATCCTGGAGTGCAGAAATTAGTGGCTATAAAGACATTATCAGGACACTTGGTGAAATTTGAATATAGAAAGTATATTAGATAATAGTATAATTGCAATGCTAAATTCTCTGAATCTTATAATAACTGTGGCTATGAAAAAGAATACCTTTGTTCTTGAGAATTTCATGCCAAAATATTCAGCAGGAAAGGAGCATCATGTCTGCAGCTTTCTAACAAATGGTTTAGAGGAACTAATCACTTTATAGAGACAGGCAGATCGAAAGACAGTTACGACCTATGTGACAAAATATTAACTGGCGAATCTGAGTGAAGTGAACATAGGAATTCTTTGTTTGATTGTTGTAATTTTTCTGCATGGTTGAAATGGTTTAATTATTTTAATAACTATATTATTATCCTTAAATTCCAGTATCCCATGTGTCTCCGCTCTGAAAGCTTGCAATACCATGCCAGCTGGTCTCCCTTCTTCAGTCTTGTCCTCCCAAGTATCACAAAATATGAATGTGGCTACATCATTCACTTGTCCGAAAACTTTCAGTGCTTCCCAGATGCTGCTGTTAATGTACTACCATGCCTGTGGCCACTAAGAATTCCTCATGAGCCATTGAGGGAGGGAGGGCGGCTCTTTTTTCTCCTTTTCCAATAATATATATATATATATATATATATATATATATATCAGCCTTTACCTCTAACCCACTCCAGACCACCACCAAGAAAAAAATATTATTTATTTTTCTTGAAACAAAGTAATTCAACTCTTTGTTCCTTATCTAGAACTCCCTTAGGGCACCCAAAGGATAATGACCATCCTTCATGGAGCAGTTGTCACCAGTTTCAGATTTGAATCACCTGGGGAGCTAGAACCACATCCCAGAATAAGATTGAGCATCAGAACATCCAGGGATGGGGCCTACACTGGCCCTGATGTACAACAGGTTCCAGCCAGATGGTCCTGATGCTGGGCCTGGTGCGAGAGAGGACTTAGAATCACAGTGCAGCCAGAGGCCAATCAGAGCTTGACCAAGTGCAAGGAAAGAGCTCTCACTTCAAGTCACCACCTGTCTCCCCCCTTGTCCACCTGCTCCCTCCCAGAGCCACACACCCAACTACTTCCTATAAATGCAATATATATATATATATATATATATATGTAAAGCCATCCTTCTCCCGAGCAAGCACTCAAGGGTCATGGTGGCTCCATTTATTTATTCTCCTTTGGGCCTATTAAAATCTCTAGAACTAGGGCTTTGTGTTATCAGTCTTTGTCAGATACTATGCTACACCCCAGGCGATGCACAGCAGGCCCTCAACAGGTAACACAGTTATTTTTTTTTCACTAGCATAAATAGGTTAGGCATTTATGTATTTTATTTTATTCAACAAATTACAACCACCCTTTGCGTAAGAGATTATTGTGTGATATATGATGGAACATGGGCCCATAAACACAAATGATGTCCTACAGATCAAATACTAGTAAGTGATGAGGCCAAAATTTAAACTCAGATTCACAGAAGTCCTTAATCTTTACTATTTCTATGTGTTCAAGATTTATTTATTGGGCTAGCATTCTGGAATAACAGGTTAAGCCGCTGACCACAATGCCAGCATCCCATGTGGGCACCAGATTGAGTCCCAGCTGCTCCACTTCCGATCCAGCTCTCTGCTAATGTACCTGGGAGGGCAGTGGATTACAATCTAATGGCTTGGGCCCTGCACCCATGTGGAGAGACCCAGAAGAAGCTCCTGGCTCCTGGTTTCAGCCTGGACCAGCCCCAGTCTTGCAGCCATTTGGGAAGTGAACCAGCAAATAGAAAATTGATCTCTCTCTCTCTCCCTCTCTGTGTAATGTTGCCTTTCAAATAAATAAAATAAATATTTAAAGAAAACTATTTGTATTGAAAGAGAGAGAGAGAACTGTTCCATCCACTGGTTTGCTCCCTAGATAGTCACAATGGCCAGAGCTGGACCAGGCTGAAGCCAGGAGCTTCATCCAGGTCTCTCATATGGGTGACAGGAGCCCAAACATTTGGGCCATCTTCTGCTGCTTTTCCCAGAAGATTAGCAGGGAGCTGGACTGGGAGCAGTCAGTGGCTTTACCCACTACACCACAAAGCCAGCCCCAAATCTTTACTGTTTCTACTACCCACTCCCCTGATGCCACACGTTTTTTAGCAGATAGACTCAAAGGGGGTAAAATCATTGACATCTCTTTTGCTATGCAATTCCCAATTATTTTAAGAATAATAATAATCCTTTGCCACACTCCAGGGACTGGAATTACACAGAGGCATGAATGCCAGGAGTTGGAGACAGTTTAGAAACCGCCTGCCACGTTCTCACTGGATTCTCATGTAACAGAAGCACTCAGGTCAGTAGGGCTGGACCTCAATGATGACCACGCAGTCTGTAGTCAGCAGTTTCCCTACTCGGTCCTGAAAGATGTCTTGCACCTGATCCGGAAAACGTGGGCATTTGTTTCTGTGCGGCTGATTCCACTTTGCAATATTCTCTGATGAATCCCTGCTTTATCCTAATGGAATAATCCTACAGAACAGCCAGCACCACACACACACACACACACACACACACACACACAGTGGGTGAGTTCACACAAAAGCAAAACAACTTTCTTTTATCCTTTTGAATGCAGATGAGGTTTGTAGCATCCCTGAGGAATGGCATTCCCAAAAATGTTAAAGAAATAAAGAAAAGAAAAGACCATTTAAACATCAGACAAGAAGCTTGAGCTCAAATGTTGCCAAACGGGAACTAATCGCTCATTGGACTTTGGGCATATGTTTAACCTTTCCTCATTCAGCAAAAGAAAAAGCATGATAGTCTAGACCAAGCCTCTCTCGAAAGTCCCATCTCCTTCCCAGGAGAAGGGGTTCTCACAACCATCCTTTAGGGGCCCAGGGTCAAGAGAGGTTATTTTCTCTCTTTTCACACATCTCCAGGACATCCTGGAGCCCAGCTGGCCTAGAAGCTCTGTCTTTGCATTCAAATTCCCACAGGAACAAAAAGGCTTTTTTGGTGGGGCCAGATTATCCAGGATCAATGTGTTTACCGGCACATGTTTAAGCCATTTAATTAGCATTCCAACTGACAGTCCAGATTCTCCCCCCTTCACAGGAGTGGATGCTGGGTGAGGCACAGGACGGTGAGACATTCCTGCAGAGGACATGCTTTGAAAATGTTCTTGCAATCTCATCACTCCCAGCAGTCTCCCACATAAAATGTTTGATAGCTGACGATTTCACACATCCAACCAAAAACAAATCATCACCGTTAAGCATCACTGATAGGCCATCCACTAAGCAGATGTGTGAGAATTTGTGTTGTAATTACCTACAGAAGGGTTGCCAGCAGCTATTGCCCCAGAACATTTTTTTCAGGCACACAGGAGTATTTTATATCTATTGTCTGATATGCCAGAAATTAAAGGTACTTTGACAGCAGCATGAGCAATGCAACTCTGTAATAACCTATTTGGTATCCTGAGTCTCAAGCCAGTACTCTCCCTAATTACTCTTTTTGTGTTGTTGTGTTTCATTTTTTAAAAGATTTATTTATTTATTTGAAAGTCAGGGTTACAGGTAGAGAGAAGGAGAGGGAGAGGGGGAGGGGGAAGTGGAGGGAGAGAGGGAGAGAAAGGTCTTCCATCCGCTGATTCACTCCCCAATTGGCCACCACAGCCAGAGCTGAGATGATCTAAAGCCAGGAGCCAGAAGCTTCTTCTGGGTCTCCCATGTGGGTGCAGGGGCCCAAGGAGTTGAGCCATCTGCTTTTACTCACTCCAGTTCCAGGACCCAGAAGGAAGAATCCACAAACGACTGGTTCCTTAATCCACCTCTCCACCTCGTCTCCTAGACTCCCAGCTCTGCTATTCCACCTTCTTCCCCCACATCACTGTTTACAGTGAGTCCAGGCCTTTCCCTTCCCCTCCAACTTGACTTCCTCCATCTTCCTAGGCAATATCCCATCCATCATCCTCAATGTGAACTGCATCTGTAGTCTTTAAAGACCCAGTAGCCTTTTCTCTCTCTCTCCTTCAAACACCCTCATGCACTCCATGAGAAGGAGCCTGACGTACCCCCAAAACATCAAAGTTAGGGCTATTGCTGTGAAACCCCCATCTGACCATCACTGCTCCCCTAGGGTCCCCGTGCCCTGTCTCACGAGCTTGCCCTCCGCCCTTGCTATGGTTTGAACAGGATTTGGCTTCCCAGCTCATGCAGACATTTAAGTGCCCAAATCTTATGCTAATGACTAATAGATCAATAATTGATATGTTTTTTTTTCATTTTCAATTCTCTTTATACACAGAAGATCAATTTAGTACATATTACATAAAGATTTCAACGGTTTGCCCTCGCATAGAGACACAAAATGATAATACTGTTGGAGTACTAGTTATAGTATTAATTCACAATGTACAGCACATTAAGGACAGAGATCCTACATGATTTTTTTTTTAAAAAATTGATTAATTGTCTATGCAATTTCCAGTTTAACACCAAGATTTTTTAATCATTTGCAATTATCTTTATATAAAGGATAATAATAATTGATAGATTAAGGATTATTTTTAAAGATTTGTTTGAAAGTCAGAATTACAGACAGTGAGGGACACACACACACACACAGAATCTCCCATCCACTGGTTCACTCCCCCAGATGGCCACAATAGCCAGGGCTCGGCCAGGCTGAACCCAGGAGCCAGGGGCTTCATCTGGTTCTCCCATGTGGGTGGCAGGGGCCCAAACACTTGGGCCATCTTCCACTGCTTTCCCAGGTCATTATCAGGGAGCTGGATGTAAAGTGGAGCAGCTGGGACATGAACCAGCATGCATATGGGATGCCAGCATCACAGGGAGCAGCTTTACTCGCTGTGCCACAATACCAGCCCCAGGGATTAGAGGTGGAGAACTGATCCACTTACGGTGTCTGGGAGGTGACCTACTGGGTGATCAGTGGGGGCTTGCCCTGAGAAGGTCCTTTTCACAAAGGGCTGATTATGAGCTGGATATGCTCCTTCTCTCTGTTTTATTGTTCACCATGAGATCTTCCCCCACACCCTTTCCATCATCCACAGCCCTCATCAGATGCCAGACTTAGGGCATCTGAGTCTGCCTGATCTTGGACCAGGAAACTCCAAAACCATAAACTGAAATAAACCTTCTTCCTTTATAAGTTAACTCATTTCAGGTATTTTAGTCAAAGTAAGGAGAAGCTGACTCCTATAGCCATCATTAAAATATTTCATTTCATTTCATTCTCCAACTTAACCAATCCCCTCTGGCTTGGCTAGATCCCAAAATGACTGCTTAAGATCAACCAATTAGCTCTGCTTCTATTGATACCCAGGATTCAGACTGCTCTTGACTTTCCTCCCATTGAGACCCTACTTTGTAAGAGAATCAGCATTGAAGTGTGATAGCACCTGGTTGCATTAGGCAAGATGTAACCGTCCAACCAGAGCTGGCCCCAACAAGGGACAAATTATCGAGTTGTGGGCACTTCTCCACTCCTCAGCAGCACCCAATCCTTGTCAGTCTAATCATCCTTGGTCCCACCTCACACTCAAAAGATGACTTCAATTTCTATTTTACTGAGAAGAGTTACTTGTAATTCCTCCTTCATCTACCCCCACCTCCACAGGGGACAGCCCCCAGCCTTCTTCCCCTTCCAGAGCTGTGGGGCAAATGACTCTCCCATGTTTTTTGGTTTGTTGTTGTTGTTGTTGTTGCCCAAGATGTTTGCATAGTTTGGCTGGCTACTGCCTATACCTGAGCCCAACCGCAGCTAGTAGAATTATAGAGCAATGCCATTCCGTTGCTGCAAAACAAAGTGCTGGAAGAAGACAGGGCACATTTGTCTGTAAAAAGCAAAGGGCGTCACAGGAAATATCCCACCTTCCTCACCCTGCCTCAGCTGCCCCTGCCACCTCACAGAGGAGTCTCCACTGTGGGGACCCAGACCACATGAGGAATTTATAACAGACAGAGGTGGGCTTGGCAGTCGGTGAATATTTGTTTAAAATGGAAACAGTCTGGGGGATTTCTAGCATCCTTTCTTTGTTATTGTGGCTGAGAAGGCTGTTGTCTTGATTTGTGCTAATTTAAATTTTTCTTTCCTGTACTCAGACTTCATTTTATAATCTCTCTAAATTCAAGCTTCTTTTGTTTTTAAAATATTTTTCTCTTAATCCTCTTTGTTAAGGCATTAGCACTCAAAAGAGCATTCTTAATTCCTTAATCTCATACTTAAGCTTCAGACCCATCTACTTTTATGTTTTTAACATTTTCCCCATGGGTTTTAATCTGTTATCTTCTTAATCTTTTGTCTCTTTCACTTTGATGTATTTAACCTTTTACCTTGTTGGTTTACATAATCTTTTATCTTAAATCTTATTTGTTATCTTGTCATTAATTTTTTATTCTGAATTTTTATTTTACCATATTTCATTCATAGCTTCCCAGTTTTATTTTTTAATCTGATTTTAGCTTCAGTTTTTTATTCCTCCCATTTACTTTGAGTGATTCTAATCTTCTATTCTCTTTGTCTTGAATCTTACTTATTTTATCTCTTCTGATTTTACATCTCAGCTCTCTTTTTGTAGTGGGTTTTTTTTTTATTGTCTCCCTGGAATATTTGCTCTTTTTCTTTTAAGATTCTCTTACCAAGTCCCAGTGTTTTGTTTTTAATATTTTCATCACCTTCTGCCCTGCTTATGTTCTTTGGTGTAAGTTTTCTCTCCTTCCTCTTTTCTCCTACATATCTTATGACTTGATGTAAGAATCACTAGCACTGGAGTACCAAGAAGAGAGATCCCATTTCTCTCAGGTGGAGGTTGGAAAGTGTCTCCCCAGCGTGTTCTTCCTACAGCTGCTGCCAGAGCCTCCCAGCGTCTCTCAGCCCTTTTCAGAAGACTTGAGAGCCCCTCATCTCCAAGGCTAACACTCTCTGAGTGGCTGAAAGTGGGGCGGTGGGCACAGTGGCCTTATCAAAAGACATTGCTTCCTAATGATCCCATATTTTTGTAACTTCATCTTTGAGAACCAACTTTTGGATTGGGGCTGCCCTTGGGCTAGGGCTACACAGAAGCATATTAAAATTTCAGCCCCAGGGGACCAAACAAGGGGGGCTGTTGATGGTGAGACTTGTCATGTTTTCAAGGGCCCTTAAAAGGAACATTTCCTGAGCTTAGGAACAGTGACGCAGGGTCCTCCCTCTTGCAAAAACTGTTCACGTGTCCCTTGCTGTGTCAGCTACCCAATATTTTCAAGACAAGTATGTGGCCAAGCCCCAGGCAAGTTGCCCAGGCCAGACTCGACGACAAGCCCCAGACACATGTAGCTCCCCTGCACCCCCCACCCCCACTCCATCCTGCCTCTTCCTCACTGCAATTTTGTACACTGCTTTCCTTCATTCTATTTTGTGCAGTTCTATGCATTTTTAAGCATCATAAATCCCTCCTTAAACAAGGCCAGTGTGACTTACTACCTACGTAACCTGCAGCCACGTAACTGCTCTCCCCCTCCTGCATCTTCCTCCTCTGTGAGATAGAGATGACTTGCTCCATCCCATGGGGGACTGGGAGTATTAAATGAGATCCCTCACAGCAAGCGCTTAACACAGTGCCTGGCATACACCAAGGGCACAACACGTTGTAGCTAAACATCACGAGAGAGGCCCTGAGAAATAACTGAGTCATGGAATAAGCCGAACAAATGGCTGTGTGAACACATGGAGACAGATGGCATTTTGCAAAGTTGGTGGCAACAGTATTTTTCATCCAATAGGCCCTTCTGCAAAGTGAGCCAGCCACCCTGCCACCACAGGTGGACTCTGTGTCTCTACTCCCTCGCATCTGGGGTGGTCCATAGAACACAGCAGAAGTAACTGTGTGTGTTCCAGGCACTGCCTTTCCCTTTTCTTGCACTTCCTGCTTCCTGCATTTAGGCAGCCAGCCACCATTCAAAAAATACCACTACTCTCAGACCAACGCATGTGGAGAGGCCATGGGGATGAGCAGCCACGTGGAGAGGGGAGACAAGTGCCCCAGGGGATCTGCCACCTTGGAGACAGATCTACCCACCACCCAGCAGACACAAGTTCTTCCCCAATTCCTGACCTGAAAAATTGTGAACAAAATAAAATGGTCATTTTAAGTCACCAGGATTGGGGATGATTTGTTATAGAACAATAGATGATGGAAACTGAAATGGAGGTTCTTTGCCGACTAAATAACCTTGTTGAACCTTTAAACCAAGCCCTTTGAAGTGAGTAGGATCAAACATACTGTTTTGGAGATGGGCATTTGGCACAGTGGTTAAGATGCTGCCCGGGATGCCCACGTCCCATATCAGAGTGCCTGGGTTCCAGTCCTGGTTCTGCTCCTGATTCCGGCTTCCTACCAATACACATCCTAGGAGGCAGCATGTAATGGCTCAGGTAGCTGGGGACTCGGCCCCCCATTCAGGAAAGATTGAGTTCCTGAATCCTGGCTTAGGCTGGGCTCAGTCCTGGTCACTTCGGGCATCTGAGGAGTAAGCCAGCAGATGGGAGCTCTCACTGCGTGCCTGTCTCTCTAAGTGTGTGTCTCTCACTACCTCTATGACTTTCAAATTAATTAACTTTTAAAATTGCTAAATAGGAGCTGGTGCTGTGACATAGCAGGTAAAGCTGCCACCTGCAGGGCCAGCATCCCATATGGGCACTAGTTCGAGTCTTGGCTGCTCCATTTCCAATCCAACTCCTTGCTAATGCACCTGGGAAAGCAGCAGAAGATGGCCGAAGTCTTTGGGCCCCTGAATCCATGTGGGAGATCCTGGAGAAGCTCCTGGCTTCTGGCTTCAGATTGGCTCAGCTCTAGCTGTTGCGGCCATTTAGTGAGTGAATCAATGAATGGAAGATACCCCCCCCCCTTCTCTACCTATCTACCTCTCTGTAACTCTTCCTTTCAAAAAATTGTTAAATAAATAAACTTACTATTTTTGGTCACACTCTTTTAATCAGCTTCTCAGTGGACAAAGACCAATAATCACCCCCCAAAATTCCTAAATCCTGAATAAGACATTTGTTAAAAGGCTCTATGTCTAGTTAATCAGAATACGTATTGAGTGCCTACGTATTGAACACTGTTCCAGAGTCTGGAGACACAGCAGTAACTACACACACAGACCCACATGCTCGCGAGCATCTATTCCGGTGTGCCATCACACCTCTCACCAACAACTTCCGGCACAGAAACAGAAAACGCCAGAGAAGACCTTCACAGCCGTGTTCAGGAGCCTGGGAGAACTAGAAGCTGGACTGAGCAACTGGGCCACATCTGATCATCGGGACACGCCTTGCTCCCATGGAGCTGGTGCAGATACGCCTTGGTGCTGCCTACTCTCCACTCCAGTCAGCAGACCCAGTCAGCTCTCTTCCCCATACCCGGAGGACAGTCTTCATGGGCTTCTCACCCTCCCGCCTCCTCTTTAAGCTGCAGGGAACTTAGGGAAGCGCCAGCCAGCAAGGAAGAGCCAGACCCCAGAAGACCCCATGGTGGGTCCCTCCTCGCCTCACCCGCCTCAGTTGTAGCAACAATCGTGTTCCTCAGTGAAGACCACAATTACTATAGAGGGATCCCTCTTCCGGTTCTTCCTAGTATCTGGTAAGCTGCTCCAGCTGCTTGCGTGTTCAGGTGGAGGGATTTTCTAGGGCCTGCATGCTTTGCCATCCTTCTGTGGTTCCCTGGCCCGGGTCCCGCCTCTATCAGTAGCATCTTCAACAAATTCCCCACTGTTCAATTCTGAGTGTGCCATTGATTACAAGCCAGAACCCTGATTGATATAGTCTCATTCCAAACACTCAACCTTACTGGAATCTTCATAGGCTTGACACTGTAATTCAAGTTTGAAAAATATAACGGCATATCCATTATGGGCTTCAAAAACTACTGACCATTCAGTTACCAACTTGGTCATAGCCCCCAAACCCAGAACTCAGATATAGATGAATGAACCCTGAGTTATTACTGCTTATGACATGAAGCTGATTAAAATGGGCCTCATCTCTTGTGCTAATAATACTTATCAGTGGGAAGAAGCTGCACAGAGCACTATATAGAGAAGAGTGTGTGACTAGATCTGGGCTCTACAGGAATGAGGTCTGTGATCAATTAGCAATGCCTGCACAGGACGGGAGTAGCAAGATTTATAACACATGTGCCAGTTAGTTTCAGTATCAACGCTACATTACAGTATGCCATTAATGAATTCCATAAATACCTTTTTAAAACATAAATGAATATAAGAAGACTCAATAAGTTCCTCATTTTGTGCAAATTCTGTGCTTATGCAAATATGTTTCCATGAGTCAGAGTCCTCTGAATCACTAAAAAAACAATCAAGGAACGAGTGGATCTGAGGCTTATGAACTTGAACCCATCAGTACAGGGCTCTGCCTCATCTAACTAAACTTCAAGCTCCAAGGGCTTCAAAGTCTCATAAAATCTAAATTTAGTTGACTGTGGACCACAAGAGTGATTTTTAAACTTTCTTTAACAGCAGAATTCATTTAAATTAAATCTCCCATAAAGCCTTTCACAGATAAAAGTAGAGTTGCTCTGATTAAGGAGAGGAAAGTCAGAGGCCCACTTTGCCTTCAGCCCCCACCTCCAACGTCTCAGGAGATCTCGGACAGATCTGCAGGGCTCGGTTTGAACACTACCAGGAAACCTCTCAGACCTCTTGGGACCCTATACAACTGCAGCAATATCACATTGTGATCAACTAACCAACCCTCCCTACCGCCACATGCCCAGTGATGCTGTGAGCCGACCCCACTCCAACACAAACGAGGCATCCATTGCCTATAGGAAGATTCATCCCACAGAACTGCAAAACCAGATGGGCAGGTGCTTAGCTTTGGTTTTCAAAAGCTAAGGTTTTTAATTGGTGTAATATGAAACGATACAGCAGCAAAAACTGAATCAGAAATATCAGTGTCCTGGCACAAAGGAAAAAAGTAGGATTAGCTCTCCTTACGCCATCATTTAGCAACGTCATCTGGAACACTCCCCGGAAGCTCCACAAAGCAGAGGAAGAGCAATAATAGAACAGGAACTCATACTTACTTTTAAATTCTGTAGCTGGTGTATCGGTCTTCCGGGGCTGCTGTAACAAAATCCTCCAGACTGGGTGGCCCAAACAATATAGGTCTATTTCTCACAGTTCCGGAGCTCAAGTCCCAGATCCCAACGCCAGCAGATTTGGTTTCTCCTCAGGCCTCTGTCCCCTGGGCTTGCAAGCAGTCACCTACTCGCTGGGACCTTGCATAGCGTCTTCTCCAAGCACACACGTCCCTAGCGCGTCCTGCTCTTCCTGTAAGGACACCAGTTGTCTTGATTAGAGCAGCGGCGTCACAGCCTCATTGACCTGAACTACCTCCTTAAAGGCTCTGCCTCCGAACACAGTCACCTTAGGGGTCAGGGCTTCAGCATCTGAATGTGAGGATGAGGCTGGGGTGGGGGGACACAAGTCAGTGCTGTACTGCCTGGAAGCAGGAAGCACCGTTTCCATTCAAATTCCACTGCCCAGAGGAAGTCGCCAAAGTATAAGAGGCGCTGGAAAGCCTGCCATTTGTGTGTGCCAGGAGGGGAAAGAGAAGCAGGTGCGGGTGAGGACTGACAATCTCCGCTCACCATGTAAGGAAAGAAAATTTAGACAAACGTGTGGTTGCACGGTTTTCCCCACCCCTACAGTGAATGATAGCGAAGGGTAATGAGAGGACGTGAGGACGGGAGCCGACAAAGGACTTCCTCGAGAGGGGCCATGCAGCTAGGCCCCCAGACCGAAGTGCACTCTGGCAACAACGCCTAGCACCAGGGACGATGGATGGCAGCTGAGTCCGCACTCTGTCGGTTCAGACTCCACCCCATTGCAGTCAGCGCCCTACACCAGCAGAGCTGAGGAGCCACACCTGTCAGCCTTCCCACTGGTATCTGGGGGAATCCTTTAACAGCAGTAGCCAGCACGCTGCCTGTGAGCCTTCGTCAAGGACTGATGCCCACAAGTGGCCCAGACTCAGTCATTACCTGGCCGCTCCAGTAGAAAAACCCCCTTGCACACACACTCATTCTCACACATCCCAAGTTTCTAAAGACCCAGAGGCAGAGGATAAGGATGGTGATGGCCAGGGAGAGGGAAGAACTCGCATCGTCTATTCTTCTAACCAGCGGGACTGAATGAACCAACCCAAGATGGCTTCACAGGCCAGGGCAAAATTGAATTAACCTCATACATTCAGTGGCCCCACTTAATGGGAAACCACAGCGCCATCTACTGGTCACAGGTAAAAAGAGAAATCATCTGAAAACAATAAAAACAAGCAAATTCTACATTAATAGCTTCATGACAGAAATGTGACAGGAAGTTCTATCTCATTTCTGTCAATGCAAGAAAATCTAAGAGATATCCAAAGTCAGACATGTCTTTAGGAGACGTGTTTAGGGAATTAGAATTGTAATATCCTGGGAAGTCACCCAGTCCTCAATTCTAAGGGCTCTTCAATTCTCTCCATGCTGCATGTTCAAATTCTGTACAAAATAAAACACAGATTCATTGAATGAAACCTGAAACCTGCGAGTTTCATTAAGGAATTTGAGATCCTCGGGCTAGGCTGACAAAGGATACTCTCAGCACCCACTTACCTGCTGTTAGGTGATCCGCAGGACACACTCACCAAAGCCCTGCAGCCAGCCTGAGGCCTGAGGGCCCCTCTCCTCAGCGGTCAAAAAGGTAACAAAGGTAACAAAGACCTGGGGCGGGGTGGGGACGATAAAGGGCCCATTCAAGCAGGTGCCATTGTAAAGAGCAATATTGGTTGTAGAAATCATGCTATGTCAGCTCAAACATCCAGTGGCCTTGCTGCTTACAAAGAGGCTGATGAGTTATATTCAACCCAGTACCCCACTCCCCAGGGCCTAAATGTGACTCTGATTAGTTTCTGCTTCCAGAGACAAAACCCAGAAAAGACTCCCAGGCAAAGGCTGGGAAGAAACACCTAAGGGTCATTTTCACAGCCTATGGCCGTAATTCCAAAGCCCAGCCCGGGACATGATCCAGCCTATGGTGAATGCTACATTTGAGCACAGAACGGCTGACCTTCCGTTTAGGGTCAGAAATTGGCTAATCTGTTTCTCAGACTTGCTCCACAGAAGCTGAGCAAATAGATCAAGTTTAACTAAAAAGATGCCAGATGCTTTTCTTTCTCCAAACAAATCTTTTTAAAAAACGACACGCTAACCACCATGCACCGGGTACACAGCGCCACCTAGTGGACCCTTGGTGCGATTCATCAGAACTAGCATCGGGAATCGCAGAAGCAATCTAAGGAGAGCACTTTGGGTACCTGCACAGGGCAGCAAGCGTCTGACCTTGACTTTAAACCCGGCGGATGGAAAAAGAAAAGTGTGATGACAGGGGGAGCCTGGACGCAGTGGCTATGTACCTGTCTGCCTTCATGTTTGTTCCAGGCTAACATCACTGAATTCTAACACAGGGATTTTTTCCCCCAAGACCTGCTTTAGGAATTCACCAGGGAGTAAAATCAATCAGAAGTAACTGTCAAGAGTGGTTGACATTGAAATATGATGTGAAGCAGTCAGTCAATCATCTGCCATCTCTGAAAATTAGAAAATAAAACCCTCACCTTGCAGAAGCTGAGGGTGGGGGTGGTGAGGTCCTGGACAGGGCTGCCACAATCGTCTCACCAACCCCTGAGAGTTCACCCTCCTTCCTCTCTCGAGTTCATCACCACAGGCCCCTTGATTTATGTTTCCATCCCAACTCATCAGGTGTGTGGTACAGGGAGAGGAAAGACCCAAAGAGGAGGAAAATACACAAAGATGAGATCAGCTCCCGCCCTCAGAAAGCTAGGCCAGGTGCTGTAATTTCACCACTCCAACATAGCATGCTCCAATGTACAAAACCATGCCTCCTACTGAGCTTGATTTGTTCGGAGAAGGAAAGGATCACTGGGTCTAGAACAATCAAGGAAGACTTCATGCGGAGGGAGAACTCTTACTCCTTCAAGTTCAAGCTCAGAAGTCTGGGGAGGAGGTGGGGGTGGAAGCAGTGTGGTATAGTGGTTTAAGCCACGGTCTGCAGCGCTGGCATCCCATATGGGTGCTGGTTTGAGTCGCATTTGCTCCACTTCCAATCCAGCTCTCTGCTAACGCACCTGGGAAAGCAGCGGAAGATGGTTCAAATGCTTGGGCCCCTGCACCCATGATGGAGACCCTTAAGAAGATCCTGGCTCCTGGACCCAGCTCTGGTTGTTCACTCCATTTGGGTAGTGAATTAGCATCGTGAGCTCCTCAGAGCCTCATCGCTCCGGAACCCTGCCAGGAAAGCACAGGTTGAGTCTGGCCGTGAGGATGCATCAGACAGGCCCAGCTCAGCCTTCAGCTTGACACAGCAGTACTAGAAGCCTTTCTAGGTCATTCCAGACAGGCGAACGCTAAGGAACTATTCCAGACTGGAAGAGACTTACGAGACAAACCACTAACTAAAAAAACTAAAAAAATTTGATCCTGGGCTGGGTCCCAGGCCAGAAAGGCAAAACAGCGAGGCCAGCATAGCTGGGTCCGTGGGTCTGCAGGCTGCATGGGAATGCATTCGTGGGTGGTGATTTAGAAAGCTGCCTTTTCCTGGGAACCACCCACTGAACTATTCAGAGGTCATGGGGCATTGTGCCTAGAGCTTGGCCTGAAATTAAATAGCTCAGACCCGGAGGAAGCACCTGGATCCTGGCTTCAGAACGGCACAGCGCACCAGCCACAGTGCATTGGCCGCAAGCACCAGCCATAGCGGCCACCTGGGGGGTGAACCAACAGAAAAAGGAAGACCTTTCTCTCTTTCTCTCTCTCTCTCTCTCACTGTCCACTCTGCCTGTCAAAAAAAGAGTAATAATGACTAAGTATAATGACAAGGCTTTTTAAATTTGTTTCATTTCTTTGAAAGGCAGAATTAGAGAGAGGTCTTCCAGCTGCTGGTTCACTCCCCAGATGGCCACAATGGCCAGGGCTGTCAGGCCGAAACCATGAGCTTAGAGCTTCCTCAGGGTCTCCCAGGCTGCTGCAAGGGCCCAAGCACTTGAGCCATCTTCCCCTACTTTTCTAAGCCTTTAGCAGGGAGCTGGATGGGAAATGCAGCAGCTGGGACTTGAACCAGTGCTCATATGGGATGCCGGCATTGCAGGCAAAGGCTTAATCTATGACACAGTGCCACCCCAACAAGGCTTTTATATTTAATTACATAATGTGCTCTCTGCAAAGCATTTGGCACATGCTTAGTCCTCATTACAAGTCAGTGGTCTCCCCCAAGAAAGAGGGGGAGAAACGCTAGCACTGTGTCCATCACTCTGTCCAGAACGCAGACATCACATAAACTCTTGAACATAAGCAGGGGAGGCCCACAGGACAGCCAGGTCAGCTGGCCACCTACCCCCAAACATCTAGACAGCACTGATAATATCAGGTGCTTAGGGGCCCACACTGTGGTGTAGCAGCTAAAGCCACCACCTGCAGTGCCGGCATCCCATATGGGTGCCACTTCAAGTCCCGGCTGCTCCACTTCTGATCCAACTCTCTGCTATGGCCTGGGAAAGCAGTAGAAGATGGCCCAAGAGCTTGGGCCCCTGTACCCATGTGGGAGACCTGGAAGAAGCTCCTGGGCTTTGGATCAACACAGCTCTGGTCATTGCGGCCATTTGGAGAGTGAACCAGTGGATGGAAGACCGACCTGTCTCTCTCTTCTCTGTCTCTCTGTCTCTCCCCCTCTGCCTCTCTGTAACTCTGCCTTTCAAATAATAAATAAATACTTTTTTAAAAAAAATAACAGGTGTTTAGCAACATGCTGGTATAATGATAGTTGTTTTTGGATTACAAAACACTTTGGAGTTCATTATCTCATTTTATTCCCCAGAGTACCCCAGTGAGATAGGTAATTATCATTCTTGTTGCTGGTATGTTTATATTATTATTACAGTTATTATTTTTGAAGAAATGACAGCTCAGAAACCTCAGACTGGGGTTAAGTAAATAATTAAACTAATAGTCTACCTTTTCAGGGACAGAATCAATGTTGTACTCATAACTTGTGCGCACACACACACACACAGCCTCTGGACCCCAGGGGTGTCTCTCAGATCTTACCAAAAAATGCCCAGACTGTGAACTCAGCCTCATGCTCATGACTGAGCATGGTATTAATGTTCCCGAGAGAAGGCTCCAGGGCCTCTGGTACAGAGCTGCATGTCTCTCTGATTTCTGCCTCCGCTTCGTCACTCATGTCATCCCTCTTCCTGGACATTTCTCTAATACAGCACACTTGCTCAAGGCTGTAAGTTCTTGATAAGAGGACGGAAGGGAGCATCCAGCCACCAGCAGGGTCACAAATAGAGGAATCTGCGGGGCATGAGCACGGCCATGGCACAGCCAGGCCAGGCCCGGGGGCTCTGCATGCGCAGCTGCCCCCCGGGTTCCCCTGCCCGAGCTGCGAGGAACGGAGCCTCCCGGAGCCGAGCCCGCGAACTAACCCGAGCCAGGGCAGCTGGCGGGTGTCCTGGGGATGGCAGCGCAGGGAGGGATCCAGCGAACGTGCACGTGGCCCCAGCCACCACCATGACAGACAGTGACCCTGCGGGGTGCACGATGGTGGCGGCTCCGGCGCCCAGACCAAGCGGCGCCGAGGAGGGGCAAAGAAGATGGCGCCCAGAGGAAGTAAGATGGGCGGGACTCAAAAGCTAATTGGCTACGCAACATCAGGGGCGGTAACAAAACTAGAAACAAGTGTATAGACATATGGCTAGTCCTATAGAAATCCCCCCGTAAAGTGATCTTTTAAGTGATTGGTTGGTCCTTAGCCCTGCCCCAATGACGCTGCAGTTTTGTGCTATAAAAGGTTCTGTTACGCATGAAATAAACCAGACCCTGCTACAACTGGGCTCCACACTGCTCTGATTGTCCCCCGGGTTTGGGGAAGGCTGAGTGGCGGGTGGCGCACATTCCCCTCCTCGGTCAAGGCAAGCTGCAGGCAGCCTGCCTAATTCTCCGGCGGTGGCGAGGAACAGTCACCACAGGAATCAAGAAAGTTAACGTGGTCTGAGCAACTTTTCTTGAAGGAACAAAAGTTCCCGGACCTCAGACGTTGCACTAGAGTTTGCTGGAGTAATGATCAAAGCAGTCAGGGCAATCAGTGACCCTGGTGGAGAAGCAGCATTTATCATTGGCTGCACTGGATTCGTCTTGCAGTCCTCTCCCTCCACCAGGACTTGGGAAGTCCTATGCAAAGCACCGTGGTCCTCAGACAGGTTTAAGTTCCCACTGCAGCTCTGATACTCACAGTGTGGCCTTATGCAAGTCAGTTGCCTCTCCACGTCCGAGTGTCCTCGAACAATAATAGCAACTTCAGGGCCAAAACATACATAAACCATCCCTACCTGTTTTATGATCAGTGAGTGTCATTGTTCAGAAACCAAACATTTCATCACTGGTGTGTGCAGTTGGCTTTCATCTTAGAATAACATTGCTCTGCCTGGGTTTATTGACTTGAATTTCTTATTGTGTTTTCAGCTGCCCAGTTTTCCATTTGTCCAGTTGTATTGTTTACGTGGAACTGCATCCAGGATTTATTGACAAGTACTTACAGCTTCATTAGTGCTTCTGGCTTCCCTAACTGGCCCTCGGTGCCAGGCCAGGAAGTGAACAAGAATGGCACAGGGCTCATGTGCCCTCAGAACTCCTGTCTCGGCAAAAGTGGCCATCCAGCCCAGTTGCAAGGCATGGAAGACAAGAATGCACAAACGCAACCCCATGACAAGGAAACATGAACCAGATGTAGCATAAGAACATCTTGTTTTTAAAAAAGGAGAGGGTGCATCCTTCAAAAATGCCAAGGTTGTAAAAGAAAAATGTGGAGATGTTCCAGTGAAAGCAAGCCGAAGAGACAGACGACTAAATGCTACTTGGCCCCAGGCTGGATTTCATCCTGTAGGCAGGGAAGTGCTACAAAGGGCATCATTAGATCAAATGATAAAATTAACAGACAATAGACAAGATAAAGTATTATAACAGTGTAAATTCATGAAGGTGATAACCATACATTGGTTATGTAAAAGACTATTGCTACTAGAGTAATTAGTGCTATTAATATTGCGGTTTAGTGTACATGTATGTAAACACATGTATATACGTACATTCCATGAGTTTAGCAAGAGAAAGGAAGGAAGGCAGAGAGTGTGAACGATGAAACAAGTGGGAGTAACTGTTCTAATATTTGAATCTGAGCCAAGGATATAGAAGTGTTCCTTGTACTATTTTATATCTGCAACACTTTGGAACCTTGAAATCATTTCCAAATAAAAAGCACGGAGTAGCAGGTGGTGGAAGGGATGGCAGTCCTGACCACACTGCTGGATTCTCAGAGAGCCAATTGAAAGGAAAAACTCAAAGATGTCTTTGGTCCTCACCAGTGCCTTTTCTGCCCTCTTGTTTACAGTAACAGTCATTTGCACGAATGCAGTCCATGCTTTTCTGGTATTCTTTGCAATGCAGGGGCTGTGTTACTTGTGCTACATATGTAAGTCCTTTCAGAATGCTCCACATACTGTTATCCCATCTGATACTGGATCCCAGCTTTGTAAATGAGCAAGCAGTGCACACAAGCAGTCAGCCATTCTCTGATGCTCACCTCAGCCTGTGTGGAGGGAGGTCGCCTTGGGCAGGCAGTGGCATCGGTATTCATGTTCGTGTTCCGCCCTCTCTCCACCCTCAGGTGTTCCCCAACCTAGAAGAGCTTTGAAAACCACAGACTCTCAAGTCTCCACTGAGATTCACTGATCAGAACCACCCTGGCAGAGAGAGGAGCAAGGATCTCTGGTCCTGTTTCTGGATCTTGTTGGGCTGTTTGTCACCCTCTTCTGCTCCTGCTGAGCTCTCACCTAGCCCCACTCCTGGTGTCCAGTGTCCCCTGCACAGCACTCTCTGGTCCAAGCTCCTACTTCCTCTGGCTTCAGGCCTCCCCTAGGAAACACCTGCATTCCGGTCGCTGGATGTCTCTGGGGTCCTGCAATGCAGCATCTACAGCAAGGTGATCCCCGCTGAGCTGTGCAAGTCCCAGCTGCCGTTCCAACCTCTGCTGGCTCCCAGGTGATGTGGCATGTGGCCCATCAGATGGTCCTGTGCCCAGTGCCCAACATCACCCCCCTTCACTGCCAAGGGAGGCCTCTGGTCTGAGAAGTTGGTGGTGGTGGGGGGGGTCCCTGGTCAGTAATCAGGAAACCCTTGGATGATACCAGCAGAGGCACAGGAAAGGCCAACCGCTAGTTGGTGGGATCATTTCCAAACATGTGGAGAGCTGTCTGCTCTGGGACCAAAAGGGTCCGATGGAACCAGGAGACGTCTGACCAGACTCCTGAGAAGTGGTTCTGTATCAAAGGCGCATCTTCAGTGTCTGCCACCAATACACTGGATATTTGGCAATCATGGTAACTGGACAAGCTTGGGTGGGGGAAACCCTTGCTGTGGGCTCATGCAGAGCCTCCACCCCCACGACTCTAGCTCCTACACCCATGGGCCTCTTGAGTAAACAGGGGGATGACCAAGGACATGGGTTGACGGCCATTTGCCAGATGAGCTGTCCTATCCGGCTGCTTGTTGAGTGACTTTGCCCTCTCACCCTCTGCTGGGTGTTGGTGGTCAGCATAAAAACCACGCGTCGGGGATCACCCACAAGCCTCTCCCCAGACTCCCAGGCTCAGAATGTCTGCTGCTGTACCTTCCAGCCTCCCGACCAGATCATTTGCCAGTGCTTAGGAGTCCAAGTCCACCTAAACTACATTAGGCTCTCTCTAGCCACTGCTCACAGCTCTGCCCACTGGGAGGATTCCCTCAACGTCATCCTTGAATGCCATCCACGCAAGGGTGGTGGTACACTTGTCATCCACCTTCAGCCCAGGACCAACAGACCGAAACTTTCTCCAAGTGTCATGGGGAACCCCCTCCCCTGCCCCATGAAGCCACGATGTGCGGTGGGGGAGGCCTCCGAGCTTCAGAGGTTGATGCCACAAGGACGAGAGCCAACTGTTCACCCAACACAGACTGCCAGCGTCAACCCAAACCCACCTAGGGAGGCTCCCCAGTGGAAGGCTGGCAACGCTGCATTTCGGAAAAAGCTGATTGAGATGTGACCCCGGGCTTAGGACCACAGAGAGTGCAGTTAGCCAGCATCCAGACCCATCACAGATAGGCGGTGGCACTTCAATGCTTAAAGCAGAAGGGTCTTTGTCCTCCAGATGCCTAAACCCAAGGGGGGAGAATCAGTGGATGTAAATGCCTTACTGAAGATCTGGAAGCAATTAATCAATTCATAAGCAGAGATTGGAGTGCTTCCTAAGAGATGGGGCAGTCATAAATGGCCAGCTCTACCACTCTATAAAGAAGAAGTTATTGTAGAAGTGCTCGGGAAATTAACACCAGGGACAGAGACTGCATGAGCACCCCATGGAGGTGAACGAGGCCTCGGACCCAGGCAGGACAAGAGAGGACCCAGGACTAACCCAGAGGAGGCTCTAGGTAGAAGTGTGCAAGCTAGTGTGCACATGCACACACACACTCATGGTGTGGCTTGCCTGCTACAACTCACAGAGGCCTCACAGCTCCACGGCTTTGTCCCATTTGGTACTGATGAGCAACACCCCAGGTTTTATGAGACTCATGAATTCAGATTTTCCCTTCTCTTGGGCAGATGTAGCATAATTTCCAGTAGTCCCAGAAATGCTCCCTCCCTATCTGCAGCCCACATTCCCAGTGCCGCCCATTCCCTAAAATAAACAAGTGAAGGGGTCAGAAAAGTGAGACGCAGGAGGATATGGAAAAAAAGAGAGGGGCGCCCTCTGGTGGCCTTGTCTTCCAGGTAGCCTCCTAGCCTGGTGACCTAGACAACGTAAGTCTTTTTTTTTTTTTTTTAAGATGTATTTATTTTATTTGAAAGTCAGAGTTACACAGAGAGAGAAGGAGAGGCAGAGAGAGAGAGAGAGGTCTTCCATCCGATGGTTAACTCCTCAATTGGCTGTAACGGCCAGAACCGCGCCGATTTGAAGCCAGGAGCTTCTTCCTGGTCTCCCATGTGGGTGCAGGGACCCAAGGGCTTGGGCCATCTTCTACTGCTTTCCCAGGCCATAGCAGAGAGCTGGATCAGAAGAGGAACAGTGGGGACTAGAACCGGCACCCATATGGGATGCCAGCACTTCAGGCCAGGGAGTTAACCCGCTGAGCCACAGCACCAGCCCAAGACAACGCAAATCTTGCAGAAAGAAATTAAATGCAAAGCATCTTACCTGGTATCTGCCTCAAAATTCACAACCCATTGTACCTATTAATATTATTCATTCACGATTATGATTACAGATGAGCAAATTCACCTCTGCAGGAAATGGTACCACCCTCCCTTTGGTGCCCACAGAATTTAACCAAACAGCAATATTTAACCTTTGTCTGCCACGATTGCACTAATATGCACTAAGTCTCATATATTGAAAACAAAAGCCCCACATCTAATTTGCTGGCTTGTCTCCCAAGTGTCATGTCTCACACTAGAAGGGAAATTAGAAATCAGTGTTAATCAACTTGTGACTGCTTTGTTCGTAAATGCTTGATAATGAAATATGGGGCTGGAGTGTTGCAACAAGATCCGGCACATGTACACATTTGCTCACCTATGCACTTAGGAGAAACACTGATTAAGCATCTCCAACAGATAGCACAAAGCTCCTGCTGTCCCAGCTGGGTATGGAGGACCCGGATGCAGAGGGACTTTAAGGAAGATGCCCCAGGGTGCAGAAGAGGGAATCTTTCAGACCTACAGCTAGCTCCTGGGAGGAATTGTGAAGGCAGAATGTATGGGGAGGGACATTGCAGCAAGGAAAAGCCCGTGCAAGGGAGTGAGGAAAGCGAGCAGAGGGCACCCTGGGCCTCGGGGGTCCTTGTGCCTTTGAGGGGTGGCAGGAAGGTGCCTGGGGAAGCAGGCGGGGACTGCCATGTTGGGACTCCCAATTGGGCTGCTTTACTCAGCACTCATGGTCCTGCCAGTTAACTGGTACGGGCGGCAAACAGTCACAACACAGACCCAGTTACTTCCGGTGGGGCAAACCAAGCCTTTGTAGACATGCTTTATACAGTCAGGAAGGACAGGGCCCAGCAGGCTTCCACACCCACTGCAGGTGGGGTGCCACTGTCCTGGCTCCAGGAGAGAATCAGGCGTGCTCTCCCCTTTCCTGCCCTTACTCCTTTGCCTCTGTCCCAGAGCCCCCTGAGGCCCTGTGACACTGAACAGAACACTATGAGCAGGACCCAGCAGGAAGCCACGGAGTCCACAGGCCAAACCATGCTTCCTTGAGGAGCTACAGTGCCTCTCTCTGGCCGGGAGGATGCTGTGCAAGTATCCAAGAGTCTTCCCCACCCCCAACCCCCAAAAACCGTGTGTCTGAGACAGAAGCTTCTCCAAGGCTGGGGCCCATCTTAATCACCTAAGGACCCCCAGCAGGCAGCCAGGCCCCAAAAAATTCATGATTAGGAAATAAATCAATAAATAAACACTAATCATGGAAGAGACAGTGTCCAGCTGCCTGCAGTAACAATAGGTTCCTAACCCCAGCATCTCATTGGAGAATCACTACCATGCTAAGCCTGTGCTTAGCCCAAGAGCCTCACACAGGACTGCCTCAATCCTCCCTGCGTGGAATGGGTATATTATGGACTCAAGAAAAACTCTTATACCTCACTTGAACCATCAAAGCTCTAACCAGATTTTTATTCTAACAATCAGCAAAGAGGCTGGAATTGTGGGCTCTAAGGGCTAAGTATGTCTAACCTTCCAGGGTGAACTTTGTCAACATGTAAAGTAAGTCCACCTGGGAAAGAACCAACAAAGAAAAGAGCAGAAAGGTCAAGAAAGAAAGAAGCTGAGTTTCTTGATACAGCCATGCCTGATCTCCTTTCTGGACTTTCTAGATAATTAAGCCCTTAAATTACATTTTTTGCTTCTTGGCAAGTGATAAACTTTGGAGGAATGCATTCTTTCCTCTTTTACTTCCTGAGCAGAAATAAGACAGTGCTGAACTGGTGGAAACTCCTAACATAATCTCGATACTGACAGTTTTCCCAGGACATCGTGAAGATAGACAGAAGTTCAATTTGCTTCTCATCTGTTAAGTCACTTGGAAATCTTTCAGGCCTTTGATGACAAACATAATGTTCCTAGTCATAAATGACAATTCTATTCTAGATTTATAAATGGGTTCTAGAAAAACTTCCTCTTAACCACAACTATTCAATTACTGTATTAGTCAGTAGAGACTGTGCTGACAAAATCCCATAACCTGGGTGACTTACACATCAGAAATCTGTTTTCCCAGCTCAGGAAGCTGCAGGTCAGGGTGGCAGCATGGTCAAGTTCAGGTGAGGGCTCTCCTGCTTCCAGACAGCACTCTTGCTGTGTACTCACATGGCAGGCAAAGAAGGAGACACAGAAGGGAAGGGAGAGGCCTCCCCAGTGTCTCTTTACAAGGACACAAATCCTATCACATCAGAGCCCTCCTTTATGAACCCTTTTAACAAGAACTGCTTTTACAATTACCCTGTCTCCAAATACAGCCATACTGGGGATCAGGACTTTAACATATGAACACTCAAACTATTACTATGTTCCTTACATTGTTTTTGTCTATGCACCTACAATATTGTATTTGTACATAAAACCCATTAGGAAGCATTCATCATTTAAAAGACAACCACTACTTAGTCAGATACAGGGTGGATTAAAAGGATGTAAGGATGGAATTGTGAGTTGGACTATTACCAAATTGGGGGAAGTAAAGTTAATAAAACCAACTTTGCTGGAGAGAAAAAGCACACAGTTGGTGTCTTTGAGTCTTTGCTGGGGAGTGGGGAAGGGTTTTCTGCTACAGGCTTGTTAAGTTTCCCAACAGGGTCTCCCATCAACAACAGAGAACTTCCCCCAGCTGGAGGGGGCGCCCTGGCTGACAGCAGGCAAGGCAGAGACGGGGCCTGGGGCTACTCAGTGGTCAGCAGCTTGAAGCCCTTTCCCTACATCCTCTCCTTGACCTGTCATCTTCTGATTGAGGCTCATCCCCAGGAGCACCCTCTTCTCTCCTCTCACCCCTCTGCCCTCCAATCTCTTCCTCTCTCTCTGTCGCTCTCCTTCAGGCCTCTCTCTGGCACTCACAAGGCCCCCTGTGCGCCAAGAGTGCCCCAGGGCCAACACAACTGCCAATGCTTTCCAATTCCTGCAAGGTGTCCTGTAAACCTGCAGAAAGGAAGATCTGTAACTCCTCTAGCCTGCAAGCTGGCTATTCGTCACCCACAGCCAGAGCTCTTAATCCTAGGCTTGGGACACCAGTGTTTCAGGTCAAAAGACCTTGATGGGGTGCTCTGTGAATAAACCCAAGTAAAGCCCCATGGGAGCAGATGGCTGTGACTCTAACCCACAGTTGGCAGGAGTTTGAGAATCGAATGTCCAGACGGGGCCTCCTGCCTACAGTCACCTCCCTTTCCGTTCCCCACCCTCTCCATGGGTGGCCCCAGAATTCAGCAGCGTCACTCAAGCGTGAGACTCATGCAACCCCAGTCCCTACCCTCACCAGTCAAGCTAAAGCCCAGACGTTCTTGTCCCTGTCCCTTCTCCCCTCGCCCCTGTATCCAGAGGAAACGCTGGGGAAACATGTGCCATTTCATCTGGGATCGGCCAGTGAGGAGCACACACCCCAGCTTGGAAGGCTTGAGGCTGGTGGAGGCTTCTCGGTCACTGCCACAGCCACCTTCTGGGACGTGACTGACAGCCCGGATCACAGGGCCCAGCATCCCTGCAATTTCTGTAGCCCCCTGACCTCCTGGAAACTAATGGTGGCTATCCCTGACTCCAGTTCCCAGCCCTTCTCAGCATCTCTTAAGCACCTCCTTGCCAATATCCCAGCAGTCAGCCAGTTTTTCTGTAGAAGACCAGACTTAGATAGTTTAGGCTTTGCAGGTCACATACGGTCTCAGTCACAACTGCAAAACTCTGCCTCTTGTAGTGCAGAAGCAGCAATGTCAAGCAAACAAGAATTATCATGTTCCAATAAAGCTTTATTTATAAAAGCAAGCAAAAATCTTCATTTAGCTCACAGGTCATAATTTGCCAAACTGTACGATATTAAATTCCCTTATGCTGGGGTGTGTTGTTTGGTGCAGTGGTTATAATTCCATCTGGGACACTTGCATCCCATATTGGAACTCCTGTATTCCGGTCCTGACTCTACTTCCAATTCCACCTTCCTGCTAATGCACATTCTAGAAGGCAATAAATGATGGCTCAAGTACTTGGGTTCCCCTCACCCCCATGGGAGACCTAGATTGGGTTCCAGGTTCCTGGCTTATGCCTGACCCAGGCGCCATGTTGCAGGCATCTGAGAAAGTGACCCAGCAGATGCAAGATCTCTCTCTATCTTTCAAATAAATTTTGAACATTTTAATCCTTTTTTGCTTAAGCTAGTGGTTTCTGTTTGTCTGATTTAATATCCTAAATATCTTGTATTTTTACCTTCCCTTAGTGCCACCAACTTAGTTCAAGCCCTCATCACCTTGAAGTAAGGTGTAAGGTTTGAATAGGCTATGGGTCCTGTGTTCATACAGACATTTAAATGCCCAAGTCATAAGTTAATGGCACAAAGAGGGTGGGAACTTAATCTGAGTATGGTGCACAAAGGTGGGGCCCAGTGAGAGGTCTCTAGGTCACTCAGGGCATGCACCTGGAAAACGTTCTTGGGGAGGGTCAGCTGGCTGGTGCGTAGGGCCCAGTCCCTCACCATGTGATCATCTATATGTGCTCTACCCTCTGCTGCCCTCATTAGAAGCCAAACCAAAAACCAATGGAACCACCTGATCTTGAACTTGAACCTCCAAAACCATAAGCTAAATAAACCTTTTGCCTTTGTAAAGTCAGCTTCTCTCGGGTAATCCCTTGTAGTAATGAAAAGCTGACTAAGACATTGGCCCTGGTCTTGGTCGATCCATCTGGAATCTTTTCCCCAATCCACACCTCACTGCTAAAATCTGTCATTTCTCTGTCAATTCACTCAATGGCTCTGCATCACTTTTGGGTTACCTGGTACTAGTCAGGCCCCCAGAAGGAAGCAGATGACCATGCAGTCAAATCAGGGTAATTCAAGATGAGCTTATATACAAGGGGAGGGAACAGGGGTACAGCGGGAATACATTCCATGAAACCACAGAAACTATGCAGTCAAGTGCTCAGGGTCCATGGTCCTGGAGCTGTTTCCACTCTTCAGCCCAAGGGGACAGAGATAGAACAGTTGCCTGAACCCAGAATTGTCACTAGAGCAATGATCTCTGCTGAAGAACCAGGCCTAGAGCTTTTGTTTTCATTAGTTTCATTTGTTTTCATTTTTAAAATTGAATTATCAGACTTGTACTTTTATAAAATTCAATAAAATATTATTAGAAAATCATGAGAACACACACTTAAAAAACAAGTGCAAATTTTTAAAAAATTATTAAAAAGTTTTAACAATTTTAAAAACTGTCAAATCACTCTACAAGATTGTAAATGTGTGCTCCTCATTTCTATACCCCATCACAGGACCAAGACAGCCCCACAAGGAGAGAACCAGAGAAGGTAAATTTCACCTTACTCTTCTCCGTCTCGCCATTTCCTACCAATACCTCCCACTGGCCAAAGAAGAAGCCAGAGAGCAGGAGAGACCATCGATAAAGACCACACCCTCCTGAGGCACAGGTGCAGTGGAGAAGGGGAAGGGTGGAGCTGTCGGAACACAGCAACCAGCCCAAGGCTTCAGAAGTCCACTTCCCACTGTCTTCATGTGGCCCACACACCACATCACCTGAGCTTTCATATCCTCTCACCTCTGCCCATACACATACTGTCTACCACACCTCGGCAGCGTCCACTCTGCCTGGCTAAGTCTTGCTTATGGTTCAGGACCGCAGAGGTAACACTGACTTGTGGCCACGCACGGCATTTCTCTACCGATTTCCTTTTTTTCAGTAGCAAGTACCACTCTCCTGGATAGGCAGGGGGCCATGACCAAAAGCTAGCTTATTTGTTCAATGTGTCAACAAATATTTATTGAGTATTTACTCCGGTGGATATTTATTATCCAACTTACTGTGGTGGATATCTTCCCCAAATGTCGAGTAGAAGTCGGTGCGTATTTTGAATGCTATGTAGACACATAAATGGGACATCGGTCTTGGTAATCCACGTGACAGACACAAAAGTAAGCAAGCAAAGCTGACTGAGGACACAGCTTCCATCTAGGAGTCTAGGTTTACATATATTAAATTAGATGCCCAAGAAATGAGATGCTTGTGGAAGCAAATAATAATGAATTTTTCCACCTATTGATCCTCATAATAATAACCAATAGTATATTTCTATCACATTTATTTATATACTCTACAGAGAGGTTCATTTGAGATCAAGAAAGGTTGACTACAAAGAGCCTTCTATGTGGTTAACTGGTCAGTCTGCATACCTTGGGTCAGATGAGCCCCAGGACCCCTCCAGGGAAAGAACTCATCTGTTTCTGTGGCCTACATTGCTACAAGTCACAGGAAGCATCTAATCACCTTTTTAAAAATAACATTAGTATCAAATTTAGTAATTTACATAGAAATTTAGTAATATACATAGAATACCATGTACACAGAAAAATCTTTCAAACAACTCTGAAATACTATCAAAAAGGATTATATATTAAGTCACAAATTCTCAAAAATTTCTCACATTTGAAATTTACAAGCCACATTAGATATAATCACAATACTATAAATTTACAACAAAAGCAGGATGTTTGAAACCCCACTAAAATTAATCTATGCATCAGTTAAAAAAATACAAGAACTATATATTAAAATTTATGAGATACAGCCAAAGTGCTTCTTAAAAGAAATGTAGGACTCTAAGAAATACTTACCAGAAAATAATTGAAGGGGCCAGTGCTGTGGCATAGTGGGTAAGCCACCTCCTGTGATGCCAGCATCCCACATAGGAGTTCTGGCCTCTCCTCTTCTGATCCAGCTCCCTACTAAGGGCCTGAGAAAACAGCAGAGGACGGCCCAAGTGCTTGGGCCCCTGCACCTGCACGGATGACCTGGAAGAAGCTCCTAGCTTCGGATGGGCCCAGCTCCAGCTGCTATGGCCATTTGGGGAGTGAACCAGCTGGTGGAAAATCTCTCTCTGTCTCTCCCTCTTCCACTCTCTGTAACTCTGCCCTTCAAATAAATTAAAAAATAAAAAAACTGGGAGACCGGCGCCCTGGCATAGCAGGTTAAGCCTCCACCTGCGGTAGCAGCATCCCACGTGAGCGCCGGCCGAGTCCTGGCTGCTCCACCTGTGATCCAGACCCGGAAGTCCAATCACGTTTGGATTGACTTTAGGCACTTAATCATAGCTTTCACCTGTAAGAAGATTTAGTCTCTGGTGAGTACCAGATGCTCTCGTAATCACCACTTAATAGATAAGAAAACTGGGGCCCAGAGAGTTTAAATGGCTTCCTCTAGACCATCCTCATATAGTTAGTGAGACAGAGATTTGGGGTTCAAACCCAGAGAGGCTAGATCCAGATCTTACTACCTCACACTAGAATTCCCAACCCTGACCGTCTGCTGAAATGAGGCAGGGAGATGTGGTACTGGCCAGTAACAGAGCCCACATGCTCTTCGTTTAGTGCAAGGACACTGCAAACCCTAGTCACGATCCAATTTCCACCAGACTGCAGGAATGTATGGCCTCGGGGAAGTTGTTGAGGACTTCATTAAAGTCCCAGAGTTAGCAACAACAACATGGGCTGGGTGTTGTGGCACTGTGCGTGAACCCACCACTTACAACACCTGCACCCCCCCATCTGAGCACTGGTTCAAATGTTCAAATCCTGCCTACTCTGCTTCATGATCCAACTCCCTGCCAATATACCCAGGAAGCAATGTTTGATGGCTCAAGTACCTGGGCCCCTGCCATCCACTTAGGAGACTCCGATGGAGTTCCTCTCTCCTGGCTTCAGCCTGGCCCAGTCCCAGCTGTTGCAGACATCTGGGGAGTTAGCCAGACAGAAAATGTGTCACTCTGCCTTTCAAATAAATAAATCTTAAAAAACAAGAGCTGCTGTCTATACACTAAACTGCTAAAAGCAAGATGGGGCCACACACTTCATCCCCACCCCAAGGTACCACCCTTGGAAAAATACTGCCCTTACTCCTACCCTGGCCTTACCTCCTCTTCGTGTGACTAGCTCCTATTTTAGGAGGCAGTAGTTCCAAGGGACGGCCTTTTCCTTGGCCAATCTCACATTTGTGGACGCTGTAATAGGATTCAAGCTTTTCTGGAATTCAGCACTTTTATTTTTCCCTCCCAGCTCAGAAGAATGAAAGCTGACAATGTATTGGCCAACAGTAGTCACTGCTTCCTTGAGCCTTGGCAGTAAATTCTACCCAGCATAATGTGAACCCGGAAGCAACTCAGAAGACGTACTGTGAACAGACCCAGGAGGTGCGAGTTAACTCTGGGAGGAGTTTCAAAGTTACTCCATGCAGCTTTCAGCCATTCCCAGGGTCCCAGCCCCATTCTCTGAAAACGCAGGAGCGGCCTCGCCAGGGCTTTTTCTCTACATCCAGGGAGAGAGTCCGGGCTGGATTCCTCCCAGGACTTCCCAGCCAGACCAAGCCCATTTGGGTGAGCAGCCCTCAGCTTCCCCTACCTCCCACTCCCCGTGAGACTGTGGCAGAGGCGTCTTTTAATTAAGCTGTTTCTAACCGACATGATTAAAGCTGTGGCAGAGGACTGCCCAAGGTCAGAAGAAGAGAAAGGGAGGCATCTGTCCTGGGAATGGAATGTGGTTGTTATCTGCTTGCCTATGAATGCTTCAACTGTAGTTACTATCTGCTTCTGTGTAACTATTTCAGGTTCTGCTTGTTAGTACAATGATGTTAACCCTTAGCAGACAGCAGCCGGCTCAGTATGTGTGTAAAAAATAGATATCTTCAGTTAACTAGTTGGTATGTGTAGTATTGTATCAATCCTATGGCCACCATGTAACATTAGATACCCAATCAAATGTACGCAGGTAACCATGTAAGGGAGACAAAGAAGCCAAAACCATATATAAGGGAAAACCCTTCTTTGTTCGGGGCTCAGGACTTTGGGTAAGAAATTCCACCTGGGCCTTATGCCAGCATAATTAAATACTACTTCCTGTTAAAAAGGCCTTGGTGTCTTGCCTCAATACATGAATCTTGCTACAAGACAAACATCCTAACTGGCTACGGCAGTCTCAGGCAAGAACCCTATAAAGGCTTGAGGTTTCCTTGCCAGGGCACAGCGAAACCGATGACAAGTCCCTTAGTAGCACCACTTGGAGCATTATTCTTCCATTCTGGGACTAGAAGTGGTTCAAGATGAGTGTGATCACTACAGCCGTCCTAAATCATTGTCCAAACTGGGACATTTTGGCCGGCGCCGCGGCTCACTAGGCTAATCCTCCGCCTGTAGCGCCAGCACCCCAGGTTCTAGTCCCGGTTGGGGCGCTGGTCCTGTCCCAGTTGTTCCTCTTCCAGTCCAGCTCTCTGCTGTGGCCCGGGAAGGCAGTGGAGGATGGCCCAAGTGCTGGGTCCCTGCACCTGCATGGGGGATCAGGAGGAGGCGCCTGGCTCCTGGCTTCGAATTGGTGAAGCGCCGGCCGTTGCGGCGATTTGGGGGGTGAACCAACAGAAGGAAGACCTTTCTCTGTCTCTCACTAACTCTGCCTGTCAAAAAAAAAAAAAAAAAAAACTGGGACATTTTAAAATATTAATAGTTATGCCAGGACAACAGGTGTTAAACAGGAATGTCCAGGGCAAACCAGGAAACGGGGCCACTCTAGAAAACATCTGACCCCCCGCTACCAGGTTAAGGGCCTAGTACCCTGCTCTCTCCCAGAATATGTGCCATTAAACAAAGTCTACACCCCAAATCAAGCCCCACCTCACTCAGCAAGCCCCCTGGCACCCTAGGAAAAGGAGAAAACTATCAGAAGAGTCATGAAAATGCAGGCCAGGCCCTGGTCTGTCTGTCTCACCACAGCTTCCCCTGGGCTAATAATGTTTAGCAAGTAGTAGGTGTCAAATGAGTTCAGGGTTTCTAAAGCCACCAGGAAAACTCCAGGAAACCAGAGACTTGGCAATACAAAAGGGTGTGAATGGTTGTAAGAATCTAAGGCATTGCCTTTCCCCCTGGGGGCTTTGAAATGTCAGATTGAGTTGAAAATGTAAAATCCTGCAATATCCTAGGAACAAATTATTTTGAAGCCACTACTGAACTTCAAAATTAAATTAGACCTATTTCCTACCATACATCTGCTGTGAACTTTTTAAAAAATTTCTTGGCCAAATTTGGGACATATTGGAGAAAAGGCTCCCCACACACATCAGGATTCTGCTACTCCCAATCTCACTGTGTGCTAATTCTCAGGAGGTAACAAACAGCACCCTGAGAACACAGGTTTGCGAGAGATTATAGGGAATAAGAGAAGGCAGGGCAGGTCTTCAGCCCATCGTGCACATCCAACCCCTGGGAGAGGAGAGAGCAGAGGAGAGGAAGGAAGATCAGATAGGAGAGCCTCTGACTCGGCGTGGTCCTAAAAGAGTTTCAGCCTTGCTCACGGGGAGTCCAGGAGACAGGGCTGCCCAGCAGAGGCATCCCATACCCCCAGGAAGGAGCCAGCACGAGGAGCCTGCCATGTCCAGCCATGGGCTCAGCATAAACAGGGCAGTAGGGGGAGGAGGGCAATGGCTGGACTCACTCCTCCGTGCTTCTGCAGCAGGAGCCCCAAGCAGCACACACTGAGGACCACTGCTCAGTGTCCGAACAACACTGTTCCTGGAGTGACCCTTCGCTGGGACTCCAAATAGGCCCTATCATGTCAGCTGTAAGTGGAATACTCACAGTAGACCACAAGTAAGCTATTCCGCCAGCACCATCTCTTTCTCCCAAGGGCTACCATGTTTCATTCCTACCAAAGAGAAAAGGTGCTCATAGGACTCAATCAATGGCACAGTTTTATTTAGAAAATAGAAGTCTATTCTTTCATCTGCATATTTCAAAAAAAAAAACCATCTGGGGCAGCCCACATGGTGGCTGTTCAGAGATACTGGAAAGGTCGGCACACGGGCACCATTATCCAGCAAGACGCTCTTGGCAGGGTTAGGTCCTGAGTCCTTCATGCTGCTCGTGGTCAGTCAGTAACTGTGACTCTCATCCATCCGAGGAGAGCCAGGCCTGAGCCAGCCTTAGCTCATACCCAGGTGGAATAACTTCCGCAGGAAGGCCGGTCCTCCCCAGTAGCCCCTGTAGGAAATAAAAGAAGAACTGCAGTGACTTCAGCCAGCAGGATGCTGGGGAAGGGAAGCCAGGATGCTCACAGAGCATGCTCAAGAGCACATCAGGTACGATTTGTCTGGCGAGGTAGAAAGATCCCAGGACTACGAGGGGCTGACCTGCTGGCAGTCCTGGCTTGGACACCGGCTCACTGTTTGAATCTGGCTATGCTGATCCAATTCAGCACACCTGGGGGAAGCCTCTGTGATTTCACTCACTCGTACACTAAATGCAGGTCAGAGTTTCTCAACCTCACCCTACTGACATTTGGCACCACATGGCTCTTGGCTGTGGAGGCCACCCTGTGCATTGTAGGATGTTTAGCTGCAGCCCTGGCCTCTGCTCACTGGATGCCAGTGGCGTCCTCCAGTCGTGACAACCAAAGATGTCTGCAGATACTGCCAGATGTCAAAACCATTCTTGGCTGGGGATCATCGGTACAGGTATCCTGACCACCCACCTCATATGAGTTTGCAAAAAACCAAATGAGATCACCGTTTCATGGAAAGAAGAGGTTGTATTGAATTCTATTTACTCTGTTTACCTATTGATGCTTACTATGTACCTCTTTATGTTATCTCATCCATCTCCATTTGTAAGATAGGCAACATTACTTTCATTTTGCAGATAAGAAAACAGAGAGATTACACAAATTGTCCTAGGACACATAGCTAACCCATGATGGAGGCATGATTCAAACACAAGAGTGACTGAAGATTATCACTGTTTCATTTTTTCCCATAACAATAAAAACAAAGTAAGGTAGTAGATGAGAAAGTACTTGACATATGAAAGTGATTTACTACTACTATATTATTATGACTATTATTATTATATTTCTTATTTAACCAGCAGCAAAGAGTGAGAGCACGGAAGACAGAAGGCTTGGTCATTGCCAACAAAGAAGAGCAGAGGCTGCCTCCCCTGCAGGTGGCAGATGCACTCAGACCGCTGTCCTCACCCAGGGCAGCCCTCTTTCCGGCGACTGCTGAGATTTCAGAATCCTTTGAGGGTCCCGATCACTAACCCTTAAGAAGAGGCACACAAGGCAGATTCTGTTAGCAAGTCATGCTCCAGGTGGCCATGTGCCCGGAAGCCAGAAGGTCTCCTTGGAACAGTCACCCTGCACAGGCTGGTGCAGCACGTTACAAAGCGAGCCCTCTACCCCCGGAGCCGGTGATGCACCTACCTGAGCATCAGGTTCCAGTACAGGAAAGGCATCATGTCAGCCTTCATGAGGTACATGGAGAGGCGCTCTTTGCTCTGATCAAAGGGGAAGGTTTCCAGCGGCCGAGCTGTGTAGTCAAACTCGGCAAGAATCACACGGTTGTAGCCGGTCACCAGCGGACACGACGTGTAGCCATCGTACTGAAATTCAAAATGAGATCGAGCTGGAAGGAGCTGTTTTCATGGTCCTATACAGACAGGGAATCTACAACTTGCTCGAAGTGGCTGCAATTATTTTTCTTCTCTGTTTATTTCTAATTTTTTGTACTGTGAAAATACAGACTTTTATAACACAGAATAGACCTAAAGGCAAAAATTGAAGTGACTATATTGGGGAAACTAATTAACAAAGGGACAAATCGTGGAAAAACACTACTTTTACAGGGAACAGAAGGTGACAATTGAGACAGTGATTCCGCCAAGGCATACAAACCTTCTTCATTGGTGTTTGATTCTTCATTATCAGAGAAATTGTTCGATCAAGTATTCCCGACTGTGCAGCTATAGGAGAAAGATTTCAGTTAGATATATAGATGCATCTAGGTTTTCCACAAAAACTAATATGTAAATACCCTTAACGTAAGTATGTTAAGAAGATTCCATTCCTGAGCCCTCTAGATCGTGACTGGAACACAATTCCTGTTACTGCTTGCAGTTCTGTCTACTGGAGAGCTCTCTTCAGTACAGCCAAGCCCCATGGTTTGGAACTAAACAGTTAACTCTCCACAGAACTATAAGGATGTCTCCACCCCAACTCCACTCCCTCTCCTCCTGGGCGTTGCTGCCTCCAGCCTGGTAGGGCTGTGTGTCCAGGGACCCCTAGCCGTGCAGGATAGCCTGTGTCCCTGTTCACGGGGCAGATCTGTAGTTACCACCCATCGCAAGTCAGAATGCCGGCCTTTTCTCTAGACTGGACTGCCCTGGGTGAGGCAAGACCAGACACAGAGAGATATCTGTATCTCTATCCATCTATATTCTCTCTCTCTCTCTCTCTCTCTCTCTCACACACACACACACACACACACACACATATTCATTTTATGACAGCGCCAGTGGGGAGACTATCTTTTTTATTATGAAAGTGTGCGAATTCTATGGTTCTTATTTCATCCTCCCCTCACATTGGCCATTTTTTTTCTAAAGTATCCTTAGAGCAGACAACATACCAGTTCATCTGTAGATGTTTCTGTGTGTCTCTGATAGGTGTGAATTTTTCTAACCACACATAATAGCATGCTCACTCCCAAAAATATTAGAAATAACCCCTTAATATCTCCTATTCCCAGTCTGGATTCAATTCTGAAAAATTAAAATCGCCTTTTTAAAGATAGAAGCAATTTGTGCCTCTAGAAATAGAAGATATTGGATTTATATGCAAGAAAAGATGGGCTACCTGGGGCTGGCACTGTGGCTAGTAGGTTAAGCATTCGCCTGCAGTGCCAGCATCCCATATGGGCACGGCTTTGAGTCCCAATTGCTCTACTTCCAATCCAGCATCCCTGCTGAGGCCTGGGATAGCAGTGGAAGATGGCCCAAGGACTTGGGCCCCTGCACCAGCATAGGAGACCCAGAAGAAGCTCCTGGCTCCAGATCAGCCCAACTCCAGCCATTGCAGCCATTTGAGGAGTGAACCAGTAGATGGAAGGCCTCTCTTTCTGTCTCTCCCTCTCTGTAATTCTGCCTCTCAAGTAAATAAATAAATCTTAAAACAAAGGGAGGGAGGGAGGGAGGGAGGAAGGAAAAAAGGAAGGAAGGAAGGAAGGAAAGAAGGAAGGAAGGAAGGAAGGAAGGGAGAAATGAATGGCTACCTGCATGTTACAAAATAAAAATGCTGATTAAAGTGGTTATTTTGTAATCCCCCAAATCAGAGGTCACCAAAATTTTTTGTAACAAAAACTTTTAAGCCTGCAGACCAAGAAACAAAACCACCAAGACCGTATAAAACAAAGAGAAAAAAAGATTTTCCATGAAAAATCTTATTGCTAAAATTCAGAATATAATAATTTGCTGTAATATGTATCTACAAATGAGAGAATGGAATTATTTTTCTTAGGATGAGAAAGAATTACTATCATCTGATTGACCATCAAATTGATTATAAATTTTCAAGCCCACCCAGACAGCAGCATAAAAGTAAGCATGGGTTACATTTGGCCTACGAGTTGTAATCCATCGACACTCACGCCAAAAATGCAATGAGAGGCCAGTAGTGCAGTGCTGCACATTAAACCACCGCTTGTGAAACCGGCATCCCAGAGCGGGGTGCAGCTTCAAGTCTTGGCTGCTCCACTTCTGATCCAGCTCCTTGCCATTGCTCCTGAGAAGGCAGCAGATAATGGCCCAAGTACTTGGACTTCTGCCACCCACCTGGGAGACCAGGAGGGGGTTCCTGCCTCCTGGATACATCCTCAAACAGACCTGAGTGTTGTGGCCATTTGGGGAGTGAACCAATGGATGATGTTCTCTCTCTCTCTCTCTCTGCCTCTCTGCAACTCTGCCTTTCAAATAAATAAATAAATCTTTTAAAAAAAATTTTAAAAGAGGGAGTCACTGCAGAGAAGTTAAACCTGTGGACTCAGGGAGCAATCTCACTCCATGCCCAGGATGTGTGTGTGTGTGTCCTGAGTGCACAGGCATACACAAGTTGGGTATATTTTCCTGGATGACAATCCCTTCCTTTTGTTAAATGCCATCTCCAGTCTTAGCTGTGCTGAAGGTAATTAAGGGAGAATCCTGGAAGAGAGAAGCAGAGAAATGTATTTGTCCCAGGAAAGCAATATCCAACAGAGCAAGATGGCACAGTGGTCTTGAGGAGGCTGGGAGGAAGAGAATTCAAGGAAGGATTTGTGGAATGAGTGTCAGCAGTGCCTGGGGTACTAAGAGGACCTGTGGTGGTAATCTAATGAGAGACACAGATCTCTTTGGAGAAAGCTAGAACCATTGTTGTTTGCACATTAAGGGGAAGAACAAACAGACTGTCACTCACACATGTAAAATGACAAGAAGAGCATTCACTGCAGAACTGTTTGGAACAGAAATGGGCAGGGAACACTCAAATGTGACTGCAGAGTTGATTCATTCAGTGAGCTCTGGATCAGCTGCCCTATAGCACATGAATGGTACGACACACACAGGCACCCATGACAGGAGCACTCCGTGTGGTTGGAGGCGATGCAGAAGTGGAGCAGATGGAAGGCAGGACTCGGAGCAAGGTTTTTCATGTAGACTTTTTGTTTAATCATATTCAATATTATCTACTTGAACCATTGGATAAAATGTTTTGTTTGAAAAACAGGGTAATCAGGGTCTCATATCATAGGCATTTTTACCAAAGTCAGCACTGAATACAAATTCAAAGTATCACCCCACAGACCATCTATAAATTACATGGAGGAAAGGTACTTTTACAATGGAAAAGATTAACAACAGACAATGCTTAACCCAGAGATGAAATCTAGCTTCACAAAGACAAAACTGGAGCTGGCATCTGGCAGTAGTGGTTAAGATACCACTTGGGACACCTGTATCCAGTTACAGAGTACCCAGGGTTTGAGTCCCGCTTTCCTCCCAATTCCAGATTCCTGTTCATGCCCACCTTGGGAGGCAGCAGGTAATGGCCCAGCAGTTGGTCCCACCTACTTGGGAAACCTAGATTGAGCTCCTGGCTCATGTGTTCAGCCTGACACAGCCTTGGCTGTTGATGAGTATTTGGAGAATGAACCAGCAGATGGGAGATCTCTCTCTCTCTCACTCTCTTGGCCTTTCAAAGAAATATTTTTTTTTTTTTTAGAAAAATACCAGACAAGCTAACATGATGGGCTCCTGAGGTACCACAGTATGGAGATTCTGGCCAAAAAACAGACTCTGAATCTAACCATAAATCCCAAATTATAGGATATTCTACACTTTTTTATAAAGATTTTATCTATTTACTTGAGAGGTAGACTTACAGAAAGAGAGAGGGAGAGAGAGAGAGGTCTTCCAGCCACAGGTTTACTCCCCAGATGGCCACAATGGCCAGAGCTGAGCTGATCCGAACCCTGGAGCCAGGAACTTCTTTCCGGTCTCCGATAAGGGTCAGGGACTCAAGGACTTGGGCCATCTTGTACTGCTTTCCCAGGCCATAGCAGAGGGCTGGATTGGAAGAGAAACAGCCAGGACTAGAACTGGTGCCCACATGCGATGCCGGCACCACAGGCAGAGTCTTAGCCTACTAGGCTACAGTGCCGGTCCCAGGATATTCTACATTTTGAAGATGACCAGCCTGTACTCTTCAAAAATACCAATGTCAAGAAAGTTCTTTAAATGTCAGAGAGACCTGTTATAGATTAAAGAAGGCCAAAAAGATATGACAATAAACACAGTATGTGGATTTAAGGGGAAACAAAAGCTACAAGTGACATCTGTAGGACAACTGGATAAACGTGAACGAGATTGTATTAAGAGATTATTCTGTTACATAATGGCAACCTTCTTGGATGTGATAATTGGTCTTACACATATGGAGGAGACTGTCCTTCCCCTATGGAGATGCAGATTGAAGCACTGACTCAAGGTCACGTACCATGATATCCAAACTTACTTTGAAATAATTCAGCCCAAAACATGTATATAGAGTAATTAACCCAGAGAGTAATTAAGCAAATGTCACAAAATATTAATAACTGATTAATATCTAAAGGGTATGTAAGTATTCATCTTTCACAGTATGAGATTTTTGAAATTAAAAAAATGGGAGAAAGTTGTTAGCAATAATGAAAAAGACCATCAGTGATGCTTTTTCTTTAGAAAGTCCTTCTTGAGGTTGAAAGTCTGCGAAAGTAAAACAAGTTCTGTGGGCATCTAATTCACACAGAACACTACCATTCCCAGCAGCAAGGCAGCCCATGGTTTATGGCACCCGGAGAAGACAGTTCCTGTCTGCAAGGACAGAATCTAAAAGGTAATTCTCCCCATCGCTGCTAGTGCAGAACATCGAGGTGAAGAATTTAGTTTTCCAGGCGTAGGCCTCCATCGTGTACCAATCAGGGCACGCTCCACGGTATTTGTCTCAACAGAACAATTTTCTGGTCTGTAAGTTTTCATCGACTTGCATGTGTTTTCCAGGGAAACAAATGCTTCCCTAGCTCTGTGGTGTTTCAGGCAGAAGGAAAGTAGCCAACTTGCCTGGCGTCAGGGGCCAAGAATTCCAGCACTCCAAGTATGGCGGTATGAGAAGTAATAAATTCACCCAGCTGGAAAAGTGATGTCCTCTCTCTAATGCCCCCTCCCCGAAAACAGCCCTTCTGACCTATAAAAGGCAGATAAGCTCATGCCACTCTAGGGCGACACACTGGGAAGATACTTTCTTCTTCCTGCAACACCAGGTTCACTAACAACTTGTTTCTATCTCGGCCTGGTCAAAGTCATGTCCAGGCCACAAAAGTTTTTCCAGCGTTAGTGGAATACTGTGTGTGCCAAACTTTGGTTTTCGTTATCACTGTGCCTTGGCAGGATGCCACTTTGAGAGAGGGAGAAACAGAACAGGTTGAGCTGGCACTGTGGTGCAGTGGGTTAACTCCCTGGCCTGAAGCGCCAGCATCCCATATGGGCCCCGGTTCTAGTCTCGGCAGCTCCTCTTCAGATCCAGCTCTCTGCTATGGCCTGGGAAGGCAGTGGAGGATGGCCCAAGTGCTTGGACCCCTGCACCTGCGTGGGAGACCCAGAAGAAGCTCTTGGCTCCTGGTTTCAGATTGGTGCAGCTCCGGCCATTGCGGCCATCTGGGGAGTGAACCAGCAGATGAAAGAACTCTCTAACTCTCTTTCAAAAAAATAAAATAAATCTAAAAAAAAAAAAAAGAAAGAAAGAAACAGAACAGGTTGCCTCACCAACTGCAGCAGCGGTCTTAGACGTGGGCAGGTTGGTGCAGTCCCCGATCCCAAACACGTTTGGATATTTCTTGTGCTGCAGAGTTTCTTTATCCACATCCACCCAACCAGCAGCATCAGCCACGGGACTCGTCTTGAGGACATCCGGCGGGCTCATTGGTGGTGTGACATGAAGCATTTCATACTACATGAGAGAACAGCATCCAAATTTGCATTTTTTCAGTATTTCTACAGCTGCACAGCTCTTCCCCCACCTTCCTCAGCATTACTCAGTTAGCGTTCACAGCAACCCACACCCTCTGCGAGGTCTGACATGTGTCCACAGAGGACAGTGACAACCTAATAGCCTCTCTCTCACTGACATGGTCTCCTTACGTGACCCCTTCAGCAGGGGGTGTGGGAAGTCTGAGATGTTGGAGTAGAGTTCACTAACGTCCTGAAGGAACCTAATGGTGCTTCTGTTATTACTGAAACCGAGGGGATGGTGTGTTCCGGTCATGCTGTCCCTGACCCTCGGCTGTCAACCTGTACTTCAGTTTACTCTGGAAGGATGTGAAACTTGGAAGGTCATGTTAGGAGCTGGGAAGTGAGCATCATTCCCAAATATGCGTCACTACCCAAAACACATAAAATTATCAAATTGCCAATTTAAAGTGAAAAGTGGAGTGATAAAAATATTAGTTGGCACTCTGGAGGACAGAAGTTGGTTCCGTATTGGGTTTACTGAGCAGAACAGAGAGAGTGGATGGATTTCTTTTTCCAAACACCTTTATCGAGGTTACCCTTGGTAATACTACACTGACCCATCCTAATCATTGTTGCTGGCACACTTAACTTTGTCTGTGTATGTGATTTTTGTACACTTTTTTTAGTTTATTTAGTTGTTCACATAACATTTCATTAGGGTAAAAACATTAACAAATCTATGAGAGCCAATAGTCCCTTGCTTCCATAAGAAGGCCCATGCTCTAATCAAAGCCAGCAATCACTAATGGCAGTGGGATTAGGAAGGTGACTGATATGTATTCCAATTTCAGATCATTGTAAGCTTAATAAACCTTAAGAAAGAGTGATGCACATGGTTAGTGCTCCTCTAGAGGATAATCTTGGATGGCTCTTTGGAGGCATAAGCCCTGAGCCCGTCTGTTGTCTGTAAGTAATGGATGAAATAGCCAATAAACATCATCCATCAAATTATCATTGAGGCTATATCTTCATTTTTGCAGTCAGCCAGAGCTACTTTTCTGAACTGAAATCCAAACCTTACTAGGTCCACCTCTATCTGATGGAGTTAATGCATGTGCTTGAATCTCATGCATGACATTCATCTTTTCTAGAAAGAAAGTTAAAATATTTTCTGAACCATAAAGTCACTGAGCTAACATCCTATGCAAAAGAAACACTAAGGTCTACTTTATGGATGTATTAAAAATTAACATTAACAGTCAGTTGGAGCATATTCTGTATCTATGACTTATTTTCATCAACTATATATGGTAAACAACTTGGTTACTCTTTATTAATACAAATAATCCATTCAGAGCAGTGGCTTTACAACTTTGGTGTTTTTAAGCAACATTTGGGAGACTTGTAGAAAATGCAGGTCTTTGAGTCCCATCACCCTAAGATCCCAAACTAGCAGGACTCAGTGAAGAGCAGAAACCTGCACTGTAACAAAAGCCTGTGCATCAGGTTCCTGGAAGCTCTGGCTTGAGAACCCAGTTCATTTACAATGAAAAGAAAAATGCTGCTAGGTGACAGGCCACTGCACCTCACGGGCGCATGTGCTGATCCACAAAGAAATGCACTGGACTACATAATGTCCAAAGTCCCTACTATCCTAGGATGTGAAGCAAGCTTAGATTTTTTTTTTTTTTTGGACAGGCAGTTAGACAGTGAGAGACAGAGAGAAAGGTCTTCCTTTTTCCATTGGTTCACTCCCCAAATGGCCACTACGGCCGGTGCACCGTGCCGATCCGAAGCCAGGTGCTTCCTCCTGGGGCCCTGCACCCGCATGGGAGACAAGCACTTGGGTCATCCTCCACTGCCTTCCTGGGCCACAGCAGAGAGCTGGACTGGAAGAGGAGCAACCGGGACAGAACCGGCGCCCTGACTGGGACTAGAACCCAGGGTGCCGGCACCACAGGCGGAGGATTAGCCTAGTGAGCCGTGGTGCTAGCCACACAAGTTTAGATTTTTAAGACCTGATCAGTTACAAGCTCTCTGTTAAGGATTTAAGATTGTAGACCTGAATACATTTAATTTTTTATAGCAGTTGTTCTCAATCTTGGCTAAATATTACAATCATTAGGGGGATTCTGGAAACCTCCCTCAGTCTATACCCCAGGCCAATTAATCAAAATCTCTGGGGGTGAGAACAGGCATCAGCAAATATTTTAAAGCTCCCTCAGGGGATCCCAGGGCAGTCAGGATTGAAAGCTACTAGTCAAAAGCCTTTGGGCAGACAGATTCTTATGAAATTCAGATTTCAAAAGTGAAATTGAAAGAATATATGACCTATAATAACCTATAATAATGAAATCCTATATTTCAAACAAGAAACAAATATCTTCTTTCTTGACGAACCATTTAGAAGTCCTTTTATCCAAGTCCCTACAGATTCAACTAAGCAGAGCAGAGCTGAGAATGAAAGTGAAAAAGACCAAATAACAAAGTTAAGCTCATGCACTCAACCTCATACACTTTGGCTCATCAAAGTATGCTTTGGGCCCTCCCTCATCGCCCATTCACTTTTACTTTACATGACATTTAACAAGTTTGGCTCTCTCGTTTTCTAGACAATAAAAAATCTGGACCAGCAATTTAAAGGAGCTCAGCTGGAGAGACCTTCCAAAGACACTTACAACTGCCCGGCACCAGGAAAAAGGAAAACTACACAAAGGACACAAAGGAAAACAAAGAACAAAGTGATAATTAGCCCTGTGAGCATTACTATATAAGAGCTATTCAAAACGATGACCCTGAACTGGAGCAGGTAGATACCAGGGTCTGGGATATTCTGTGACACCAGAAAGTAAGAAAGTGCTCAAAAAGATGATGGAGCATGTCCCTGGGATACACGAGCCCATGGGGAGGGGCTCCAACTGACCAAATCTGGGACAATGTGAACACTAAAATAAAGACAATAATGATGGAGTCGGTGCTGTGGTGTAGCTGGTAAGGCCACCGCCTGCAGTGCCGGCATCCCATATGGGCACCAATTCAAGTCCTGGCTGCTCCACTTCCAATCCAGCTCTCTGCTACGGCCTGGGAAAGCAGTACAAGATGGCCCAAGTCCTTGGGCCCCTGCACCCACGTGGGAGACCCTGAAGAAACTCCTGACTCCTGGCTTTGGATCAGCTCAGCTGCGGCCATTGTGGCCAGTTGGGGAGTGAGCCAGCGGATGGAAGACCTCTCTCTCTGCCTCTCCTTCTCTCTGTGTGTAACCCTTTCAAATAAATAAAAAATAAATATTAAAAAAGGACAATAATGAGTGATAAGTCACTGGGGGAAAATAGGAATTCCTCATTTTATAGCAGGAATTAATTAAGAGAGAAGGAAGGCCAAGAGCCTACTGGCATATGTGGTATAAAATTAGATTAGGCAACAATCATCAGTGGATGCTAATACTAGACGAAGACTTTTATGAGTAAAGTCTTTGCATGGTCTTAACATGCCTTCTACTGCAGACTTTTGTTAGCAAGAAGAGAGAAAAATAGTAACAATTATTCAATGGAAAAATTGGACCATATCTTGTGATCAAAATTACATCATCATTGAAGGGCCAATGAACACTGTGTGCTTACAAATGTGACACCCACGAAGGACACAGCATTGCTTGTGAAATGTTCCAGTCTGAAAAGCATAGCCAAAAAGGGGGGGGGGGGGGATGGAAGAAAGGCTGTATTATTATAAAATGTCAGTATCATAGAAGACAAAGGCTGTGGAAACATCCCAGATCACAGGAGGCTAAAGATATATCACAATTAAATGCAATATCTATGGGGCAGGCACTGTGTTACAGCAGGTTAATACCCTGGCCTAAAGCACCGGCATCTCATATGGGCACTGGTTCTAGTCTTGGCTGCTTCTCTTCTGATCCAGCTCACTGCTATGGTCTGGGATAGCAGTAGAAGTTGGCCCAAGTCGTTGGGCCCCTGCACCAGTGTGGAGATCCAGAAGAAGCTCCTGGCTCCCGGCTTCAGATCAGCTCAGCTGCAGCCATTGTGGCCATTTGGGGAGGGAATCAGTGGATAGAAGATCTATCTCTGCCTCTCTCTATTTGCTTGTCTCTCTCTCTGTAACTCTTTAAAATAAATAAACAAATCTTTAAAAAACAAATTATGACCGTGAACCATCAGTAGCATTTTGAATGATATTCAATGCACTCCATTTAAGGAAAGAAAGATGTACGCAAGGAATTTCAGAATTTTAGCTTGAAATAAAAAGCTTAAAATCTGAAGTCTGGGTGCTTAGACCACTAATCTTTGGTTCACCTCAAACTTACTTTTTACGGAGCCCTTAATCCTCAAGCAATGCTGAGTGACTGAAGTGTGCACATGGAGGCTTTCTCATGGCTAACGGCTCTCGCCAGTGTTTTTCCATGGCTGCTTCTCCAGATGCTTTACTTCTTGTGCCCAATCCTCAGAACACCTCTACAGAAGTACTATCCCCACTTCACAGAAGGAACTGAGACACACTGGGGGCCAGCACTGTGGTAAGCAGGTTAAGCCGCCATCAGCAATGCCAGCATTCCAGATGAGCGCTGGTCCGAGTTCTAGCTGTTCCTCTTCTGCTCATGTGCCTGGGAGAGGAGCCGAAGATGGCTGGAGTCTTTGGGCTCCTGTCACCCATGCGGGAGACCTGGATGGAGTTCTAGGCTCCTGGATTTGGCCAGGGCCCCCAAAGCCCACCCTGGCTTTTTCAGGATGGAAGGAAAGATGGAAGGGTGAAAGGGTGGAAGGGTGGAAGGGTGGAAGGGAGGGAGGAAGGGAGGGAGGGAGGGAGGGAGGAAGAGAGGGAGGGGGGTGGGGACACATAAAGGCCATGTCCACACTACAAAGGTTAGATCTTTTTAAGAAACGTGATAGCTCTGGCAGATCCTTCAAGGAGGATGTTTAAGCGGCAGGTGCTTGATGCCATGGTTAAATGCTTGGGTTTGGTTCCTAGCTCTGGCTCCCAATTCTACCTTCCTGCTAATGTACACCCTGGGAGGCAGTAGGTGATGGCTAAAGTACTTGGGTCCCTGCCACCTACGAGGGAGATCAGGATTAAGAGCTCCTGGCTTCAGCCTCTCCCAACCTTGGCTGTTATGGGCATCTGGGGAGTGAACCAGAGGATGGGAGTGCTCTCTCACTCAATCTCTCTTAACCTCTCTCAGTCCTTCTCTCTCGCTCTCGCTCTCTCTGCCTTTCAAAGAAAGAAGGGGTTGGCGCCGCGGCTCACTAGGTTAATCCTCCGCCTGTGGTGCCGGCACCCTGGGTTCTAGTCCCAGTCGGGGCACCAGGTTCTGTCCCGGTTGCCCCTCCTCCAGTCCAGCTCTCTGCTGTGGCCCAGGAGGGCAGTGGAGGATGGCCCAAGTGCTTGGGCCCTGCGCCCCCATGGGAGACCAGGAGAAGCAGCTGGCTCCTGGCTTCGGATCGGCGCAGCGCCGGCCGTAGCGGCCATTTGGGGGGTGAACCAACGGAAGGAAGACCTTTCTTTCTGTCTGTCTCACTGTCTAACTCTGCCTGTCAGAAAGAAAGAGAGACAGAAAGAGAGACAGAGACAGAAAGAAAGAAAGAAAGAAAGAAAGAAAGAAAGAAAGAAAGAAAGAAAGAAAGAAAGAAAGAAAGAAAGAAAGAAAGAAAGAAAGAAAGAAAGAAAGAAAGAAAGAAAGAAAGGATGTTTCAGTGTATCTTTTTATGCACAGGTGAAAGATTTAAAGACAACCTCTTCCAAAGGAGAAAAACATCCTCATTATTCTTGAATTTCTCTCAGGGCTGCTTCCCACTCACAGAGCTGTTTCTCCCGTGCCACAAATTGAGACAATCACCAGATCCCGCGTCAGACAAAGTCCTCCCTTAACTGCCTAGGCAGTAGCCAAATTTGTGGAAGATTTTTGGCTGCTTCCAGTGACTCAGTACCAAAACAGTACAAACAAAAAATCCACTTGACACCAGTAGGTAAACGCTCCTCACCTCCCTGACACAGCCTTACAGCCCTCTCGTCCCTGCATGTCTTGGCGCACCTCCCTGCCTGTCACTGCCCTAAGATGCTCCTGCCTTCCACAGCGCAGGACGTGGGGAGAACAGGGAGATGGGAGCCACGGCGTCACCTGCATCCATGGCCCAGCTCTGCAAACACTTTAACGCTGACAGTTTAAACTTGCCACTCACTGAAAACACTTGGGTTTCCCCAGGTTTGTCCAGGTTCTCAAAAACAGCCTCTTGTTTATCAGCTCGGACTTCGATGAGGTTTTGCTTGTAGTTAACGGTTAGGTTCCTCTCTCGGATGATCTCCTCCAGGGCTTCTGCATACTTCTTAACCCCGAAAATTGTTCCAAGAGAGGTGTTGAAAATGATATTGGCCTTGGATCGCTTCCCTGTCTAAGAAAAAGGAAAGAAGAAAAACAACACCAAAGTATCACTCCGGCCATCTTTTTTTAAAAATCTAGACAAGAATTAAAACTCTCAGGAGAGACCTTGCCCAGTTTTCCATCGCTTTACCCTGGTGGGGTGAGGCATGGACCAATTCACCGTCTCATTCTTATTATCTGCCCATGAGACAGCAACTGAGTGCACACTTGAGTGGGCACTGCTCGACTGAGAGCTAGAGGCGAAGGTCAAGTCCAAGTAAAGCTAGAATACAGCTTAATTGTTTATTCATATTTTTGTGATTCATTCACTCAGTAAACACTTAATGAAGTCCCAGAGTTGGCCAGATGCTGCTCTAGGTGCTGAGGGAACTGCAGTGAACAAAGCAAAGCCCCTTGGTATTGTTCACACATCTCAGAGAGGCTAGGACTCTCCCAGATGCCTCTGCACTCACCTCGAAAGAAAAGCTCCCTCTTGGGCCATGCAAGATGGAGCAGAAAAGAGTTAAGCAAAGGGAATTCTCCAGAGGGAAGAAACAGCTGCTGTCTTACATTCCCTTTGTTCAGCTCCTTTCGGGACTCACTCACCTGGACCTGACCACTGGAAGCAGTCAGGTGGGTACGAACCTCCAAAGGTTGAAGCAGCCCCTTACAGCCCACATTGAACTTTTCTGGACCCAGAAGCAGCTGCCAGGACTGTCCCTTAATTGTCCACCCCACTGGGCTGTTGCAGTTTACAGAAGTCAGGGAGAGGCCTGGCCCCGGGCTGGGTTCCAAGCACACAAGCAACAGTGCCACAGCCCATCTTCCCCGTCCTCCACCCACCTGTCCCTTTACAGTCACAGGCTGCTCTGCACCCTGCCAGTGTCTCAAGTCATACAAGGGCACAGAGGGCAGGGACAGTTTCCCTCCTGACCTCCTGCCGGTATCCTTGAGCCACAGACACCTGCTCTCCTATGGAGGATGGTGGAAACTCAGAGAACACCTCCCCTGCCCAAAAATCCCTTTCCACACAGGTTTGAAGTTCCATGTGGATGTTATTTGTGTTTTTATAATTTTTTAAATTTTACTTATTTTCATTTTATTTGAAAGGCAGAGAGACAGAAAGATTTTCCATCTGCTGGTTCACTCCCCCAAATGCCTGCAGTAGCAAGGGCTGGGCCAGGCCAAAGCCAGGAACTCGAAATGCAATCCATGTCCCCCAGACAGGTGGCAGGGACCCAGATAATTGGGTCATCTGTCGCTTCCCAGGGTATGCATCAGCAGGCATCTGGAAACAGAAGCAGAGCTGAGACTGGAACCTAGGCCCTCTGATATCCCAACCACTGCCCCAAATATCTGCTCTCCCTGAGTGAATTTTAAACTGGCATTTTTGCCTACTGTATTTGCATTTAAATAGCCAGAAAATCTTCATAACCTTGGAATGGAAGCAGTTGAAGATGTTATTATGAATAAAAATGAACAACTCACAACTAATTCTCAAACTATATAGGGAACTAGTTAAACGATCTCTAGAGCCATACACTTTAAGAAGCATGAAACAGGGGTGGGCGTTCGGCACACTGGCTGAGACGCCAGTTAAGACATGAGCCTTATCAGAGTGCTTGGGTTTGAGTCCTGTCTTCAGCTCCTGACTCAATTTTCCTGCCCACGTGGACTCTGGGAGGCAGCGGTGCCGCTCAAGTAGTTGGGTCCCTGCCGCCCACATGGGGAACCTGGGTGGGGTTCCCAGCTCCCAGCTTAATGCACACATTTGAGGAGTGAACCAGCGAATGGGAGCTCTCTTGCTCTCTCTCTCTGCCTCTCAGATAAATAACTTTAAGTATATTTCAAAGACTATTTAATAACATGCAACATTTCCAAGTGGGTAGATCCAGTATGATTGCAGTCATGTTTAAGAAGTCTGTAGGGAAAAATCTGTAAGGACATGTCAAATTGATGACAGCAGCTTGGTTAAAGCAATTGGATCCCAAGTGACTTCCTCCTTTTTTCTATTTTATAAACTTCCAGTTGTACAGTTTCATACCCATGTAATAAAGCTGTAGACATTACAAAAAGGGTCTATGACAGGGCTAACAATTAAATGCCAGCAGTCACTGACTCTGCACTGCCAGCCCCCCACCCCATCCCTAGAAAGGAGGCACACCTTCCTGAAATAGGCCTCCGATAAATACATGATCTTCTGGGGGGCCCCGGCACACTTCACGGGCGTGTTTGGGAAGGTAAAGATGGCGTTGCCCTCCTTGAAGTCCTGCAGAGCCTTCCACGTCTTCTCTACCGTCTTCACTGAGTAGTTGGACCCTATTTTGGGATGAGCAAAGCCCTCAGGCAGGCCTTTAATCTACAACAAAGCACACAAAGAAATTGCTGACCAAAGGCACAAAAGTCTTTAGAGTCCTTGTTCTTTGCTAATTAATTCTACAAACTTTTAAATATCCCACTATTAGTCTCACCCTCTCCCCAGCACTTACATGTGTGGTGCAGACAGGTGAGTGAGGGCTCTGAGCTTGGACTGTAGTGCCTGTCTAACTGCAAAAAGGGCTCAGCCCAGGGGGGCCCCTCCGCCTCCCTGGCCTTGACGCTATAGTTTGAATACAACTGTTCTCTGTTCTCGAAGTCAGTGTGAGACAAGATTCTTTTAGAAGAACCAGTTGCCTCACTGGGAAGAAGAGAAAGGCAGGATCAAGAGCCATTTTATGCTATCGATAACAGCAAACTGAAATTGCCTTTTACAAGTTGCACCAGGTCAAACGCAGGAGAATTGGTGGAGGCAGCTGATTAAAATCATGAACTTCGGACTCCTACACACCTGGCTTGATTCCCACCTGTTCTCACCTGTATTGTGACCCTGAATAAAATACCTACCATTGCTAAGCCAGTGCATCTCTAAGTGTGGTCTCCAGACCAGCAGCACCATCTGGCCCTTAATTAAAATCAGGTCCCCTAGAGCTGCTGAGCCACAATCCATGGGGAAGGCCCATCATTGGCATTCGTTTTATGTATTTATTTAAGAAGCAGAGAGACAGACAGAGCTCCCATCTGCTACTTCACTCCCCAAGTGTCTGCACTGGCTCCTGGCTGGGGCTGAAGCTGAAGCTGGAAGCTGGGAACTCAATCCAGGGCTCACCCATAGGTGGGAGGAATCCAGTTACTTGAGCCATCCCCAGTGCCTGCCAGGGTCTGCATCAGCTGGAAGCTGGAATCAAAGGTGGAGCCAGGTCTCGAACCCTGGCTCTCAGATACAGCATATGGACACCTCAGTCTGTCTTGGACACTAGACCGACACAATCTGTGTTTTAACAAGCCCTCTGGGTGATTCTGATGTACCCGGGGGACGAGATTATATTCATCATTTGTAAAATGGGGATAAAAGTATCTGCTTCATGGAGTTGTTGTCAGGAGTGAGTGAGACCCTGATGTAAAGGACTTAGGAAGATGGTGCACATGGTAAGTGCCCCTTCAATATGAGTTTATTGCTGCCAATGAGAGTAACTGGACGCTTATCGTAAATGTGAGAAGGTTCACAGAATGCAATGAAGAGATCACAAATCGAGTTCAAGATACTTAAGGACCAGTTCTGAGCAAAAGAAGGGTCAATTTCAACCATCAAGAAACAGTCATGGGGCAGGCGTCTGGCACAGCTGATAAGACACCACTTGGGACACCTGCATCCCGTGTCAGAGTGCCTGGGTTCGAGCCCTGGCTTCACTCCCGATTCCAGCTTCCTGCTAATGCAGACCCTGGGAGACAGCATGTGATGACTCAGGTAGCTGGGTCCTTGCCACCCACAGGGGAGACTCGGACTGAGTTCCCAGTCCCCGAGCATCTAGGGAGTCAACCAGCAGAGAGTAGCTCTCTGCCTGCTTCTCAAATAATAAATAAGTGAAAAGGAAGAAAAAAACAAATAGTCATCAAAATGAGGACTGGATCCTCAAAAATGGGCTGAAATCTCCAGGTCATCCTCCAGGTTACCTTCTGAGTAATTCTAAACACCCATCCCTCAGGTCTCAAACAGTCCTGTGACCTCCTCCATCACAGGCCTGGGTCTATTACTCTTCCACACTCAATACTAAAAACAATTATTCCTTTGTTACTTATCAGATAGCAGTAATATTAGCAGCCTCAATCATAGTACTTATTATTCTTATTATTACAAACCACCTGGTGTTTTAATGTTTTCAAAGCTCTGTATCTACGCTAACATTGGATATTCACTGCACACCTCCAAGGAGGTAGGGAAGTATTAGCCCAGAGAGCAGATGAGAAAACTGAAACAGATCAAGGCTGAGAAATCTGCCCAGAATCTCACAGAACCACACCCACAGGAGGGGTCTTCCCCTCAGACCACCCATAGCTCCTGGTCCCCAACGCAAAAATCACTATGCAAGAGATAAACAAATAGTTGACCTTGCATCACCTTCATTATTTGTCTCTAGTCTGAAGAAGCCTGTGTCATGAGGAGGTTTATGAGTCCTCGTCCACCAGAGTCACTTCCCTGGCACTTTGAAGCAGACAGAGACGGACAGCAGGGGAACAGGAGGAATGAGCGCCAGGAAAAGATGCCTAGACGAGTCTTTGTATTGCGTGATTACTTCATACAAAAAAAAAAAAAAAATGCAGCCTCAACTTAACAAAGCCCAGGCTGCCTTCCAGGATCTGACGAACCAATGGCTGATGCTCTACCCTTAAATTCTACATAAAAATTCAAAATCTAGGGGCAGGCATTTAGCCTAGAGATTAAGACACCACATCCCACATCAGAGTGACTGGGTTCAATGCCTGCTCAGCTCCTGCCGCCAGCTTCCTGCTGATGCAGACCCTGGGAGGCAGCGGTGATGGCTCAAGCAGCTGGGTTCCTGCCTCCCATGTGGGAGACCTGGATTGAGTTCCCAGATCCTAGCTTGGTCCCAGCCCAGTCCTGGGGTTGCATGCATTTGAAGAAAAAAACCAGTGGATGACAGCCCTCTCTTTGTCTATATGTCTCTCTGCCTCTCAAATAAATATTTTTAAGAAAGAATTAATAATCTAAATATTAAATACAAAGGAAAATTTAATATTTAATAAATACAACTCAGTCCTGCATAGAAAGGCAGGTTTCTCATAAGTGTGGAAAAGGCTGTTGTTTTGAAAAAATTACCATTAGGGCATGGACATGATGAATTCTGATTAGGCTTAAAGCTAGAACATATTGTTATCCTTGACAATATCTTAGAGAAGACTTTTTAAAATTATAAAAGGATCACTAAGAAACTAAACTAGAAGAAGATTTCTTAGAACCTCTTTCATGTCCAAATTGACATAAACCAATGAACTACAGTGTTTAATCTTGACATAACTAGGTCAGTGTGATATAGAAACCATTCACTTAAAAGAGTACCTTCTCATAGTCCAGCTGGATTCCAAGAGCAATAATAAGGTATTTGTAGGAGATCTGCAACACAAAAAGATGTTATTTTATACCAGGAACCAAAAGCAGCAACCCAAGGGCCGACTTGGGCCCCAGATGTGCATGGTCAGCACCAGGTTTCCATACATTAATGTGAATTGGGGTGCAGGGTGGAGGGTGGAGGGTGGAGGGTGGAAGGGGGAAGGCAGGGCAGGCGTGCAGGAATGAAGGCTCCAGTTCACCATCCTGTCCCGCATTCCTTACAGCCTCACACCTCAGTGCTCCACAAATACCATGTAACCTGCCCGGCCCCTGCACACCTGGGACTCCAATACATTAACACAGTGGAGAATGACAACAAAGAAGCCACAGTTACCCATGAACTGATGGTGTTAAGACTTCTTCATATGGAGAGATGGGAGAATGGACTTTAATCTTAAAATAAAATCAAATTTCTTGAAAACCTATGGGGTAATATGTGAATTCCAAGACTATCTATCCTGTAATATGGATTCAACCAATATCATAATTGGGAAATTATTCTTTAGAGGGTAACCAAAAAGGGAACAATATCTTGTACCTGTTCCGACTTAATAATCTGCATGGAGTGAGAAGTGGCCCTCTTGAAATACAATTTTTTTTAGATTTATTTCTTTGAAAGTCAGAGTTACAAAGAGAGAGGAGAGGCAGAGAGAGAAAGGTCTTCCATCTACTGGTTCACTCCCTAAGTGGCTGCAACAGCCAGAGCTGTGCCAATTTGAAGCCAGGAGCTTCTTCCAGGTCTCCCACATGGGTGTAAGGTCCCAGAGATTTGGGCCATCTTCCATTGCTTTCCCAAGCCATAGCAGAGAGCTGGGTTGGAAATGGAATAGCCGGGACTCAAACTGGTGCCCATATGGGATGCCGGTACTGAAGGCGGCAGTTTTACCCGCTACACCACAGCACCGGACCCGAAATACAAATATTGTGTCTTCTTGCTGAAGACAAAAGCATCCTCAAATACCATGCAGGAAACATGGGTGTAATTCCAGGAGGAAGACAAGTTGAAGCAAGAAAGTGTTCAGAAGGAAGTGTGTGAAGTACAAGAACTTGCCTAAAAAAAACTGGAGCCACAGAATGAAGAATGAGTCCAGTGAAACTCAGGAGCCCAGCTAAGAGAAACAGATGATTGTCACAATCTCGCACTAAATGCAGAAGCCGAGCAAAGCAAGCTGAGCGAGTCCCAGTGGAAGAGAAACACTGCACGGCTCCAGCTGGGGAGTCACAGGGAACAAGCTGCTGAAGAGGTTCTGCCCTGGAATCCAGGAAACTGAGCTCCGAGGTCACCACGGCAAGGCCTGCCCATGACTCAGTCACCCTTGTACGGTCCCCTCCCTTAGCACAGTAGGCAAGGTGCTTTATAGCATTTGTCATGTTATATACAGGATAAAGGTTATGTCTTATTCCTCATATTCTTAGAACCTAGCAGAGTCACTGCATCAAAATGAGGAACTCGGTAATGTTCATTAGATGCTTGATGGATGGACGATTTCAGGTGCTTGTGAAAACCACAATTTATCAAAGTGGATATATGACATAAACATCTTCATCTGTATGCTTTGCCTATGCACAGAGAGCTGGCACCTTGGAATTCTTTGGCCTGTAGGGAATTAGATCTATTAGTGTCTAACTGATCCATGTCGGGTCACCAAGGCGTGTAAGATGAGGGCTAGCCTGGGGTCTGGGTGTGACGATCAATAGGTGAAAGGTATGAACTGTCAACAAGAAGCACTACCGTGTGCAAGCTTTGATGGTTTTATAAGTGCATGATACTGGTTGTTCCTAAGGACTAGGAACAGACAAACTTCCGCTGAGGGGGATGGAGAAGGCGGGGAAGTCATTAAGGAAGAATAAGCCTTAGACAGCAGGAGAAATAGAAAGCCTCAAGTCTTTTGAATGAGTTCAAGTTTCCAGGCCAGGTGGCCTACACCCTAAGGAATTGCAAAACACTTGTAGACAAACAAGACTTTTGAGCAATTGCAGAGAACAGTGCAGGCTTCTCCAGATGCCTGAAACTGGGCAACTCCTATCCTCTTGTAAGGTAGCCAGAGGGGTACATCCTGCCACAATCAATTTCAGTACACCTGCTGTTAACCCCTTGAAAAATTCTAGGCTCCTCTACTAAATAGATGTCTCATAATAACTTAAAAAAGAAAGAGTATCAATACTAGTCCACAGATGATCCACACTAGTCCATAGTGCACATCCGACAAATATTTGCTTTTCTTTTTATTACATATATTCCTTTAAAAATAATAACAACATTCTTCAGCATTCACAGTATGTAAGCGCTTTACATGTTTCCACTCAATTAACACAACAAGCCAGTAAGGTGACTATTATCATTACTCCCATTTTGCAGATGAACAAACATAGACACAACTTGCTCACAAATATTAACTGAGTACCTTTTATGCACCAGATAGTATGCTAAGCCCTGGGCATACAAGGATGAACAAGACACAGTTTCTGCCCTCCAGGAACTCAGTCTAGAGACTCAGACAGACATTACTAGATAATTATAGAAATAATTACTAAATCACAGAAAGCTGTGATCACATAGCAAAGGGGAACATGACCTAGTCTGCGAGATCAGAAAAGGCTTGCCTGAAGGTGTTTTCTAAGTTAAAGATGAGTAGAGTCTCCCAGGGGTGGAAGGAGTAGCATTTGCAAATGTCCTGGGGTAAGAAAGAGGCAGGGATATTTGAGGAAATTAAAAGCCAGTTAGGCAGAAGGAACAAGGCAGCAAATAAGACTAGGTTAAGTGTGGAGAAGGAGCAAGAGCCAGTCCCCAAGCCCTGTGAGACATTCCACACAAACAGACCCAGGATTCAAGGAAGAGTCAGAGACACACTACATCTGGATTTCCACAATGCCTTCAACCCAGTCTCTCACCCAGTGAATAGGACAGGAAAGCATCAACCAAAAATCAGTGTTTTGGTACACTAAATAATATTTGCTAAAGAATGTTGATGAATTTTGCACCATCTGAAAAAGGCTGTGTTGGCACATGCTATAAATTTAGAACCTTGGTGCCGGTGCTGTGGTGTAGCGGATAAGGCTACCACCTGCAGTGCCCATATGGGCACCAGTTCAAGTCCCAGCTGCTCCACTTCTGATCTAGCTCTCTGCGATGGCCTGGGAAAGCAGTAGAAGATGCCCCAAGTCCTTGGGCCCTATACCCACGTGGGAGACTCGGAAGAAGCTCCTGACTCCAGGCTTCAGATAGGCCTAGTGCTGGCCTTTGCAGCCCATTGAGGAGTGAACCAGCAGATGGAAAACTTCTCTTTCTCTCTCCCTCTTTCTCTCTCTCTCTCTCTCTCTCTCTACCTCTGCCTCTCTGCAACTCTGCCTTTCAAATAAATAAATAAATAAATCTGAAAGAAAGAAGAAAAGAAAGAGAGGAAGGAAGGAAGGGAGGGAGGGAGAGAGGAAAGTGTCTGGTCCAGCCAGGGCCTGTGCCAAAGAGGCAATGTGGCATCACAGAAACCTCCTGGCCCTGCAAACAGGATTCGGACCAGGTGAAAGGGCCACCAAGCTCAAACCTGTGCATTGAAAGCAATCTCGTGTATTATCAGTTTGGTCTCCTGAAGACATGGGAGAAAAGCAGGCAGCTATGAACCATCCACAGGGGGAAAACAATACCTAAAAGTTAAACGTTTTCTAGACACACACATGCATATATTTACTTATATGTTTATAGTCATTCATGCCTTCAGGTAAAATAAATAACAAGTGCACTCTCCCAGGGAAGGGGGAGCCTGACTTGACAGTGGGTGGTGTGAAAAGGACCCAGAGGTTTGACATGACCTGAAGGCCAACGTGAACCAGCACTGCAGGAACTGGCACTAGAAGGCAAACGTGGCCTGGCTTGGGCTGCACCCAGTTGTGGGAGAGAACGGCCAGTTCTGCTCCGGTTCTGCAGAGTGGGTTCTCCGAGTCCAGGCACCTGGTCCGTGGGAGCACTCATGAGCCAGATGATGCCCAAAGTAGAGCAAAGAGGGTGTGGGGAGGACTGGAAATCAAAAAATATGAGGAAGAGTGCAGGGAAGTGGGGACAGGCAACAAGCCAACTTGAAGAGAAAACTTACGTAGAACATAGGAGCCATCTTCTAGTAATTGAAGGGTCTCTCCACAAAAGAGACAAGACATTCTCTCCTACACTACAGAACAAAGCAAGCGATAAAGGAGGGTGTTAAGAAAGGTATTAAGAGTATTATAGACAATAACACGAGGGGGAAGGCCCCGGGAGCCTGGAAGAGGGCTGAGAACAATGGCTGACTGCCTGCCGCTGTCCTGGGCTCAGTGGCAGATGAGGGGACATGAAGCCTCACGTGGCCTCTGAGCTGTCACTTCGCCATGAGCAGCAGGTGCTGAAAAGCTTTGACCGAGGCTAGAAGACTTCCAAATGGTGCTGAGCAGTCATGAGCCTCAGGTTCTGGCAGCAACAATTCTCCTGAGCCCTGGAACAACGCTTGGAGTCACCGGAGTCCCCCATGCTCCAGCAGAGCGCCCCCTAGTGTGACTGGGGTGGATACTTCCCAAAACCTCAGTCCTCTGGGAAGCCAAGCATCAAAAGAAACTGAAAAATCAAGAAAAAACAACAACAAAAGAAAACAGACTGACTACTTCAAGTGAAGAGAAAGAGGAAGATGCCTGCTGTTTTAACATGTAGCAGTACTGTTTGTTCAACAAACATTCAGGTACAAGACACTGTACTTAGCAATAGGATACCAAGTGGTTGTTCAACGAGTACCTGTATTAGTTGGTAACTCGACATCAAACAGTCTTTCCTGTATACTCCATTTACAACATGCATACACACACTCCCAAACACACACATACCACTTTTTCACCATGAAGCCATCAGTTTGATAGCAGTTATGTATTAATATAAGCCCTCAGGTTAATAAAAAAAAAAAATCTAAAGGTTCCCAGTGGTTACCTCCTTGCCATTGTCAGTTTGGATGCAGTTCTTGTCTGGGTTCAATTCAACCACTTTAGCTTTGATCCATTCTACACCAGATGGAATCACACTTGCTGTGGGTCGGCCGGATGAGGACAACTGTTTGGCACCAGCGCCTACCAGAGTCCAGATGGGCTGATAGAAATGTCTCTGAGAAGCAAAGTATTTAGAAATAGAAACGTTTCAATTTGAGGTTGATCAAAAGGGTGGCAGCAAACAGCAGGTGAGCTAGGTTCTCTCAGTCACTCCCTGCTGACCCCAGAGCAAAGCTCAGAAAAATCTCCAGACAGTTGATTCCCCCAGTTGATAGCTCCTATTATGCTAAGCTCTGGAGGACAGTCATTCTACAAAGAATTCTTCCAGGATCACCAAAAGAGCTACAAACTACCTTCAGTGATTACTATACTGTTTCCTGTTGATAGTTGATGTGGGGGTCTAATAGGTATGTGTTATGTATATATGCATTATGTACATACATGTATGTGCACACATACAAAGAAAAATTAGACTCAGCAACCTCCATGTGTTTCCTTGAAAGTACAGAAGGTCGATGGTAAGTCAGGGATCCTGAAAACTCCAGCTTCCAGCTGCATTCCCCAAGTCCGTGGGGGACTGCAGATCCTCCCATCAGCCCCTCTCCTCCTTCCTCAGAGTTTTTAACCCCAAAGCCAATAGGCACCAGCATCTCTCCCACAAGGCAACACAAGCTCAAACTCCCACATGTTCTGGAATCCTCCTGCTTCAGATGACCTGCTGATCTTCATTAGCTGTGAAAGTTCTAGACTCAAGGGCAACAAGCAGACTGGTTTAATGGATTCTGAGAATTCCTCTTCACTCGTGGAGTGGACTAGGCAATCACGAGCTCCTGATATGGCCAAAAGGCCCCAGGTTGACTGGCCAGAGCTGCCAAGACCACAGAGAGGTAGGTGAAGGGATACCAGGAATAGCTTTGCAATCCCCCTCTACCAGTAATGGATGGGATCCAAGAGGAGGGGGCAGAGGCCTTCAGTTATGAGAGCTCATCAACTTCAGGTTTCAGACACAGCAGGAAGTGTGCCAAAAGCCCGCCTGTTCTGCACTTCCTCCCCAAGGACAGGAGTCAATCTGGGGTCTCCTGAATTGGGGGCAGTCCTCGGAAGACTCAGTCTCATTACATTATAAAGAAAAGTCCAACTGGGACGTGACCATGGACTAGCTACAGTATTGCATGCTCCAGAGAGAATGACCACCTCAGACCGCTGTCATTAAAATAGTGCCCCTAGGGCCAACGTTGCAGCACAGTGGCTGGCTTCCCATATCAAAGCATGGGTTCTAGTCCCAGATACTCCACTTTTGATCCAGCTCCCTGCTAATACACCTGGGAAAGCAGGGGATGACTGCCCAAGTGCTTGAGACCCTGCCGTGCACATGGGAGAACCAGATGGAGTTCTGGGCCCCTGGCTTCAGACTGGATCAGCCCCAGCCCTTGCGGCCATAAGGGGAGTGAAACAACAATAGAAGATCTGTGTGTGTGTGTGTGTAATCCTGCCTTTAAAACAAACAAATAAATAAAATTGTGTTAAATTTTAAATAACTAAATTAATAAAGTAGTGAGCTGAAGAGAAGTCACTTTCAAAAGGAAAGTGATGGGCAATGCACCCGGCCTTCTCGGATCACAGCCGTGCGTAGTCTCAACCCCATGGGGGAGGCATCTGGAAAAGGAGTGTGTCTTCCCCAATCTACCCTCCTCCCAAAACAGGCACCAGATCCATTTTGCTTTGTCTCCCAAAGATATAGTTCCCAGCTGGTGCATACTTAATTCTTTGAGAAATATTAGGCAAGTTGTACAAAATCTTGAATGTTTTTTCTGAAGCTTTTGTAAATCCTAAACTGTTTTTCATGCAATAGTTTTACAGACACATTATGAGCACAAATATAAAGAACTGGCTCTTCTCTCCTAATGTCAGCTACATTTTCTCCATTACAATCTACTTTTTTTAAAAAAAGATTTATTTTATTTATTTGAAAGACAGAGTTACAGAGAGAGGTAGAGACAGAGAGAGGTCTTCCATCCATTGGTTCACTCCTTAGATGGCTGCAACTGTCAGAGCTGAGCTGATCCGAAGCCAGGAGCCAGGAGCTTCTTTCAGGTCTCCCACATGGGTACAGGAGCCCAAGGACTTGAGCCATCTTCTACTGCTTTCCCAGGTCACAGCAGAGAGCTGGATCAGAAGTGGAGCAGCCAGGACTAGAACCGGTACCCATATGGGATACCGGCACTTCAAGCCAGGGTTTTAACCCACTGCGCCACAGCACCGGTCCCACAATCTACTTTTATAACCCCCTTGTACTTAGATTTCTTAAATGTGCTGGCTGCTTCCCAGAGGTTTCCCTGACCCTCAGACTCATTGTGCCTTCTCCAAACTGGAACAGAGGTGGGAAACTGCAATGGCCACTGGTTTTCCTCTGGACAAGAGGTTGTGGGTGGGAGGTGTGCGTGCAGGTGAAGGTGTCTGCCAAAAAGATACAGTGAAATTCTAACCCCGGTAACTGTGGCTATAAAATAGGATCTCTGCAGGTGTAAATGGATTAAGGCGAGGTCATACTTCAATAGGTGTGCCTCAAATCAAATGACCAGTGTCCTTTTCAGAGCCACATAAAGACGCAGACACAGGGGAACACTAAGAGAAGATGGAGACAGGGAATGGAATGAAGTAATAGCAAGCCAAGGACTGCTGGTGGCCCCTAAAAGCCGGGAGAGGGGTGTGAGGCAAGTTCCCCTGCCCATCTCCCTGCCCTGGCTTCAGAGGGACCATGGCCCTGCCAATAGCTTAGCATGGGACTTGTAGCACCCAGAACTGTGAGAGAATATATGCCTGTTGCTTTAAGTCATCCAGTTTGTAGTCATGTGATAAGGCAGCCCTAAAAAAAAAAAAAAAAACAACTAAAACTGAAACAAGAACACCAAACCTCAGGAATCTGTTCTCACTCTTCCCCTTAACCCACTTCCTGGGTGCTCATTATGCCCAGAAGGGGCACTAACCCGGAGACACAAAGTCCAGTGCCTGAGTCACAGCTGCCCCACCCAACACACAGGCACACACTCGAAAGGGGACACTTACCTCGCTGGGCTCCACAATGGCCACATTCTCTGCACCCACTTTCCTCTTCATGCGGGCAGCCATGGTGATCCCTCCGCTGCCCCCGCCCAGCACCAGCACCTCATAGTGGCTCCTGGCTGCACAGCTGGCCCCCGTGTGCAGCTGGAGGGAGCCGACCTGCTGAGGGCCGATCCTGAGGAGGCAGGCAAAGAGCCGTGCACGGGGACCAGACACCACCGTGACCAGCGGGGTCATCTTCAGGCTGGGTCAGGCTAGAAGGGAACATGCAAAGCTATGAATGCCAAAGAAGAGACCACTAGGCGAGAAAAGCATTGTCTTCCAGTGAGTTAGGGGTCGCTGGCATCTGGGCAGCTCTAGCTGGCACCACCCCCTCCTCCCAAGACCATTGTTGGCTATTGCAGGCATCTCAGTGTCCCCTAAGAGCACTTGATTGATAATTAGCAATTGGCTAAGCTTCTGTTCCTCTCCTTCCTCCTCCTTTCAGGCCATCTCAGACTTTGAACCAGGGATCCTCACCTTGTGAGTTCTTCCTAACAACCTGTTTGAGCCCACCCTCACCCATCTCTGAATCTAGGGCATCCAGCTGTCACCCACACTCCTCTCGGGTGCAGCCCTTCACTCTTTCTTTGGCTTGCAGTCTGTTAAAACTGCACATGCACAAACAGAGGGTGCCATCAAGGGCACCTGGGGCCTGGCTGAAATAGAAACAGTGCAGCCAGAAACCCACAGTCTACCACCCAGAGTTCTGACCATGACCACCCGGGCCTCAGCCCTACTCAGAGGCCTCCTGGCTCTGCCTACCACACCTCTTGCAATTTCAACCAGGTGGTTTGTAAAAAGCCACAAAAGGAGCCCTGCCTGGTGTCATAAAGTTATATTTTACAGAACGAATCTGCACATGCTGCTCACTAGTCATTTTTGATGCCCACCTCAATCAACAATTTCTCCTTAATGATCCCTCTGAGAGAGGCCCCTTAGCTTTAGGAAAAAGTTGTTCTATCTCAAGCAGTTAGAACTCCAGCACAACTTCAACAACATTTACTTGCATAACTTGAAGGACTCAAACTCACGATCTCCACCTCAAAGTTTACCCTCGTGTTCGCTCCTTTGGGCTCAGCCCTGCTCCCCAAGAACCAGGTATTAAAATGCCAACACCCAGCTGGAGACAACACATCTATAGGCTAAGGTCACTAACCTCTTCTTTAATCTTCATTTGACTCTTTGGCTTTTTTTAAGATTTATTTATTTATTTATTTAAAAGGCAGAATTACAAGGAGAGAAGGTTAGACAGAAAGAGAGAGAGAGAGAGAGAGAGAGAGAGAGAGAGAGAGAGAATCTCCCATGTTAATTCACTCCCTAAATGGGGCACAGTGGCCAGGGATGGGCCAAGCCAGGAGCCAGAAACTCTATTGGGTCTCCCAGGTCGGTACAGGGGCCTGAGCACTTGGCCCACCTTCTGCTGTATCTCAGGCACATTAGCAGGGAGTTAGATCAGAAGTGGCGCAGCCAGGACACAAACTGGTGCCCATATGGGATGCTGGCACTGCAGGTGGCATCTTAACACACTGTGCCATACATAATGCCAGCCCCTGTCACTAGCTTCTTTAAAAATATATGTGTTTATTTATTTATTTGAAAGTCAGAGTTACAGAGAGGGAAGGTGAGAGAGAAAGAGAAAATTTCCCATCTGCTGGTTCATTCCCCAGATGGCCACAACAGCCAAGACTGGGCCAGGCTGAAGTCAGGAACTAGGAGCTTCTATGATTCCCTCATGTGGGTGGCAGGGGCCCAAGTATTAAGCCATCATCCACTACCTTTCCCAGGCCATTAGCAGAGAGCTGGACCAGAAGTGGAGCTCCCGGGATGCGAACTGGTGCCCCCAGGATACGAACTGGTGCCCATGGGGGATTCTGGCATTGAAGACAGCAGCTTAACCTGCCGAGCCATATCACCAGCCTTCTTAATGGAGATGACTTAATCAAGTCATTTCTCCCCCTGAGTGGAGAAGAGGTAGGATCCACAAGGGGATTAGAGAAAGCTGAGATGGGAAAGAGGGCTATGAAAGGAAGAATGAAGGGTCCTGGAGGAGGGAAAAATGATTGCAAGTGGGAAGGAATAGGCAGGGTCCTTGTTTTCATTAAGCTTAATTATTCCAGGGTTTCAGCATCTCAGTATTTCAGATTTGAGAAGCAACTCAGAGCCGGAAAGAATAAATTTGGAAGCCCAGAGAAAGTGGATCAGGCTCATTGATGTCACAAACGTCCAATATACATAGTCCTTTGACCCTGCATTTCCACTTTGAGGGATCTATCAAGGAAATAACTTCTAATATTGAAGAAGAAAACCTTTCACAAGACACTTCTCTCATACTGATTCATTTTAGGGTCAACCTTTGGTTAACTCACCTGAGGATTAGGCCTGATTACTTCCTGGGGCTAGAATAAACAACTACAGGCTCCACATTGGCCAGGGAAGGCCCCAGTCCCAGACTGTTGCAGCTAAGGTTAATCTATGATTACTTCAGTTTAATATGGGGGAGCAGAGAAAAGCCTGGATATCAAAACACTGGGGAAAGGTTAGGCAAATAGATCGCATAAGGGTGACTGACTCATGAGTCTTTTAAAATTATGCTTGCAAATGAGATATAAATTGCTGCGACCAGGATTCAAACTGGAAATACAGGATTTTTAAAACTATGTAAGAGGAATTCATTTAGAAAAAATAAATATAGAGGTTGGCAATGTGGCATAGTGAGTAAAACCACTGCAACCCATATGGGCACCAGTTCAAGTCCCAGCTGCTCCACTTCCGATCCAGCTCTCTGTTGTGGCCAAGGAAAGCAGCAGAAGACTGCCCAAGTGGGAGACCTGGAAGAAGCTCTGGGCTCCTGGCTTCAGATTGGCAGAGCTCAGGCTGTTGCGGCCATCTGGGGAGTGAACCAGTGGATAGAAGACCTCTATCTCTGTCTCTGCCTCTGCCTCTCTGTAACTCTGCCTTTCAAATAAATAAATAAATCTTAAAAAAAAAAGAAAAGAAAAGAAAAGAAACAAACTAATCAAAATCTTAACACTACATAAGTGTTTACCTCTGGGTTTTAGAATAAAGGGTGGTTTTGACTTCTGCTTTTCTGTATTTCATACACATTTCTACTACATATGAGGGTACTTTAAAAAGTTCATGAAAAGTTGAATTATAAACATGAGTTTATTTTGGGGCAAAAAATTTCACAACACCTGGAAAATGTGTATTACTAAAAAGTATACATGAATTTTAATTTTTCATGCCAAAATTAATTTGTGCTTTCAATTCCATTTTTCCATAAACCTTTTAACATCCCCTTGTACAGATACTAATCTTAGAAAACTCTTCATCTCAGTGATAATAGCTAATATGTACTAAGTCCTTTACATAAGCATTTAACTTGCGAGTTGGCTGCCATTATCCTCATTTTAGAGATGACAAAACTGAGGCAGAGTGCAGCCAAGTGACTCTCGTAAGGTCACAGAGCTCAGAAGGGGTGGCTGGGATTTGAACCCAGGCACTTTGGGGTCAGAGCCTTCACTTTTCTTGTTTTTTAAGATTTATTTATTTATCTGAAGGAGAAAGAGAGATCTTCCCTCTGGTTCACTCCCCAAATGACCTCAACTGCCAGGGCTGGGTCAAGCTGAATCCAGCACCCAGGAACTCCATCTGTGTCTCCCATGTGGCTGGAAGGAACCCAAGTTCTTGGGCCAGCGTACTCTGCTTTTCCAGGCCTATTAGCAGAGAACAGAAACAGAACAACCAGGACTCAAGCCAGCACTCCAATCTGGGATGCTGGCATTGCACGGGGCAGTTTAGCTCACTGCACCACAATCCCAGTCCCAGACCCTCTACTTTCAATCACTGGGATGTTTAGAAAAACTATGTATCAGGGCCAGCGCCATGGCGCAGTAGATTAATCCTCTGCCTGCAGTGCTGGCATCCCATATGAGCGCCGGTTCTAGTCTCGGCGGCTTCTCTTCCAATCCAGCTCTCTGCTATGGCCTGGGAAAGCAGTAGAAGATGGCCCAAGTCCTTGGGCCCCTGCACCCATGTGGGAGACCAGGGAGAAGCTCCTAGCTCCTGGCTTCAGATTGCCGCGGTTTTGGCCGTTGTGGCCCTTTGGGGAGTAAACCAACGGAAGGAAGACCTTTCTCTCTTTCTCTGCCTCTCACTGCCTGTAACTCTACCTCTCAAATAAATAAATAAAATCTTAAAAAAAAAAAAAAAAGAAAAACTATGTATCAATTACAAAATGACACTTGTGTGATAATACTAAATGGGAGGGGGAAAGATATTTTTCCATTAACTTCCCAGAAAAGAGAAGCCATTTTCATGATACTAACACCTAAATATCAGCAATGGTTTTGATGTAAACATTGCTTTTTTCCCCATTTTGGGAGGTGTACGTTTCTCAAGCTTTCTTTAATGAATGCTACAACTTATATTTTTAAAATTACTCTTTTTGCTAGACTGAAGAGTGGAGGAATCACCAAGCAGGCTGCTGCTGTTGTAGGAAAGGAAGAAGATATTGTACAGTGAATAAACACTCGTCACATCCCGCCTTTCTTTCAGAACACAGCAAAACTCATTTCCCAGAAAGGGAGCCATTTTCTCATGGTCTGGACAATAAAACGTCTTTGTCCCATGGGAGGAGTTTAAGAGGAAAAAGGACAATCCGGGAGGAGGCCTGGCCAAGCTGCTGGCTTCAGCCACTCCATCTGCAATCCTTTGACCTCTCAGCTCCCTTCCTGTCTGACAACCAGGATTCTTCTCTTGAAAGCGGACACAATTGTTTTCCTCAGCCAGCCAAGAAGGCTCTGTGGTTTATTTCAGCAGTTCAACAAACACAAAAGAATGTGTTAGATGAAACGTTCCAAGTTTCAAAACACCCAAACATCTCAGGGAACTCTCATTCTAGTAACGTTACACCATCTCAACTTCCAAATGAGAAAACCCAGAACCATCATCCAAGGTGGAGAAGGTGGGGCATGACACAATGTAGAGGGCTAAAAACAACCCAGGACAATAACACATAATTGTATTTAACACCTCACTTGAAACTGTGATGCCGTAAAAATATAGCTGGACTTCACTGCTAGTTCCTAGGATAGACAGCCTAAAAGCCTTGGGACCTCCTGAGCACAGAGGGTATCTTTTGCTATTCATAATGAGTCCTTGAGTTTGTTCTATTGAGGTGATGCAGGTGGGATCTCATCAGCTTCAGGGTGGGCCCGGTCACCAGAAAGACCCAACATGTGATTGTGAGTAGAGGGTTGGAAATTTCAGCCCCATCCCTCACCTCCAACCTGAGAGGGGGGCTGAAGAGTGAGTTATATAAAAACCTGTGAAGGCACAGAAGCTCTGCGCCACTCCTCTCCCAGATCTTGCCCTGCACACCTCTTCCTTTTGGCCATTCCTGAATTGTATCATTTATAATAAACCAGTAAACGTGAGTCAAGTGGTTTCCTGGATTCTATGAGGAGCTCTAGCTAATTATCAAGCCTGAGGGGAGGATCTTATGAACCCCCAAATTTGTAGTTGGCCAGACAGAAGTGGGGGTCACCTGGGGTCTAATTTGTGGCTAATGTCTGAAGTAGGGGCAGTTTCAAGAAACCAATGGGATCTGTGCTCACTCCAGAAGTTAATGTCACAATTGGACTGAATTGCTGGGCACCCAATTGTTTTCAAAGAACAGGTTGGTACTGGGGGAGAAACCCATAACTTTGATACTAATACTAAAGAATAAGAGTTTGGCCTATTAGTTAAGACACTTATGTCCTATACTGGAGTATCTGAGTTCAATTCCTGGCTCCAGCTCTTGACTTGAGCTTCTAGGAGGCAACAGTGATAGCTCAACTAAATGGGATCCTACCACTCACATGGGAGACCTGGGTGAATTCCTGGTCCCTGGCTCCTGGCTCCTGGCCCTGGCTCCTGGCTCCTGGCTCTTGGCTTCAGCCCCTGCCCAGCCCTAGCTGTTATGGACATTTGGAGAGTGAACCTAGTGGATGGGAGCTCTGGAAGAAAGGGAGGAAGGGAGAGATGGAGGGATGGAGGAAGGAAGAGAGAGGAAAAAAAGAGAAAAGAAAGAGAGAAAATACATGGTGTCAGAAAGCATCATTATGAACCACCAGGAGGGGCCAGCGCTTTGGCATAGTGGGTTAACGCCCTGGCCTGAAGCGACGGCATCCCATATGGGTGCTGGTTCTAGGCCTGGCTGCTCCTCTTCCAATCTAGCTCTCTGCTATGACCTGGGAAAACAGTAGAGGATGGCCCAGGTCCTTGGGCCCCTGCACCTGCGTGTGAGATCCAGAAGAGGCTCCTGACTCCTGGCTTTGGACTGGCACAGCTCCGGCCGTTGCGGCCATCTGGGGAGTGAACCAGTGGATGGAGGACCTCTCTCTGTCTCTACCTCTTTCTGTAACTCTGTCTTTCAAATAAATAAAATAAATTAAAAAAAAAAAAAAAAGGAACCACCAGGAACTTCTGACATTGATGTGAAGCAAGTCTAAAGCAACAACCTGAAAAAGACTACTGAAGGAAGAAACATGCACACAATCTTAAACAGAAGGAAAAAAAGAAGAAAGAAGAGAATGGAAGATTGACAGCGGAAAAGAAATAGATATCTTCTGTCAGCAAAGTAACTAAAGATGGTAAATCTGGCTTAGTTTCCTGAGAAGATAATCTGAAACATACACACATTAGTTTAAGAGTTAAGTACCAATGATATGGAAGAATGCAGCCACTTCACCTTTACATTCTTACAAAGTGAAACATACACCTTGAAAAAAAAAATGAACAAGACAAATTTGACTTTCACTTAACAAGTGGCACATGTAATATATATTATAATCAAATAATGCCATGCTTTTAAGTTAGATAAAAATCCATCAAATGATCTTAAATCAATTGTCTCCTTCAAAGGCTCAAAATCAATGCCTTATTATATCCAGAATCCAAGTGGATAAGTAAAATGACAGCTGATTGAAAGGTGAGATAGCTGCCAGGCCATCTGGTACTTACATCACTGGCTGCTGGCTGCAGGCCCAGATCTGGACAGGTCCTGGGGACGCCACACCCATCCATATCCTGCCCTTCCCGAACAAGCAGCACAGGCTGCCTGTGTCAAAAGCTTCCTATTCTTAGGTCACATGACATGCCACTCACTGGGCTGTGAGCAGCTAGGTCACCTGACTGACTTCAAACAGAGCTGGCCTGGAAGCAAGGATTAGCCAGTGCATTCTTCGAGACAGATGCACCAAGCTGCCAAGGCTGTTGTAGTGAACCTTCAGCTACTTCTGCTTTTGGAGAAACAATGGATCTGTGTACAGTTCACAATTGTTATATCTCAAGCCTATGTCAGGCTGGGTCCTCTTTGCATTGACTTTCTTTCTTTTTTTTAAAGATTTACTTTATTTATTTGAAAGACAGAGTTACAGAAAGAGGTAGAGACAGAGAGGTCTTCCATCCACTGGTTCACTCCCCAGATGGCTGCAACAGCCAAAGCTGTGCCTATCTGAAGCCAGGACCCAGGAGCTTCCTCTAGGTCTCCCACATGGGTGCAGGGGCCCAAAGACTTGGGCCATCTTCTACTGCTATCCTAGGCCATAGGATCAGAAGAGAAGCAGCCAGGACTAGAAATGGTCCCCATATGGGATGCCAGCATTGCAGGCCAGGGCTTTAACCCGCTGTACCCCTTTTTTTTTTATAGAAAACTTTTATTTAATAAATATAATCTTCAAAAGTACAACTTTTGGAGTATAGCAGTTCTTCCCCCCATAACCACCCTCTCACCCACAAACCATGCCATCTCCTACTCCCTCTCCCATCCCATTCTTCATTAAGATTCATTTTTAATTATCTTTATATACAGATGATCAACTCTATACTAAGTAAAGATTTTAACAGTTTGCACCCACACAGACACACAAAATGTAAAGTACTGTTTGAAGACTAGTTTTACCGTTAATTCTCATAGATCCTACATGGGGAGCAAGTGCCCAGTGACTCCTATTGTTGACTTAACAATGGACACTCTTATTTATGATGTCAGTAATCACCTGATGCTCTTGTCATGAGCTACCAAGGCTATGGAAGCCTCTTGAGTTCACCAACTCTGACCTTATTTAGACAAGGCCATAGTCAAAGTGGAAGTTCTCTCCTCCCTTCAGAGAAAGGTATCTCCTTCTTTGATGGCCCCTGCTTTCCACTGGAATCTCACAGAAATCGTTCATGTAGGTCATTTTTGCCACAGTGTCTTGGCTTTCCATGCCTGAAATGCTCTCATGGGCTTTTTAGCCAGATCCCTATGCCTTCAGGGCTGATTCTAAGGCCAGCGCCATGCAATGACTTTCAATAACCATAAGGTCAACCTTTAACAGATCAGCTGTGCTGAACACTTTCAAAACCAGAGGAAAACACACCACAGATAGCCCCCTGCTATTATATATTATATTATAGCCTCCTCCCATCAGAGCTCTCAGCCAGGGGCTTCCCAGAACCAAGCTGACACTGAGCTGTCATGTTCCAGTGCTCTGCATCCCTGTGGGTTCTCATCTCTGAGGCATGATCAAGCTTTGTCTAACCAGCTGGGGTCGCATTCATGCTTAGTTCCCCAGCGGAGAGTCTCAAACAAGACTCCTCCTCCACTAGGTCCTCCCATGTAGGTTTTCTAGGCCTATTTCATTTTTATTTACTCCATCCATTTATTTGAGAAGCAGAAAGAGAGACAGGCAGACAAGACAAAGCGTCCATCTGCTGGTTTACTCCCTATATGCCCAAAGCAGCCAGGATTAAGCCAGACTGAAGCCAGGAGCCAGGAACTCAATCCAGGTCCCCCACATGGGAGCCAGCACCACTTTCCCAGCATCTATTAGCTGGAAGCTGGAGTTTGGAGCCACAGCCAGGTATCAAAGCCAGGCAACTTCAGTATGGAACACTGGCATCTTAATTGACATTTTTAAAAAAAGATTTTTATTTATTTGACAGCTAGAGTTACAGACAGTGAGAGAGAGAGAGAGAGAGAGAAAGGTCTTCCTTCCGGTGGTTCACTCCCCAAATGGCCACAACAGCCAAAACTGCAGTGATCCAAAGCCAGGAGCCAGAAGCTTCTTCCTGGTCTCCCACGCAGGTGCAGGGGCCCAAGGACTTGGGCCATCCTCCACTGCCTTCCCAGGCCACAGCAGAGAGCTGGGCTGGAAGAGGAGCAACCGGAACTAGAACCCGGTGCCCATATCAGATGCCGGCACCACAGGTGGAGGATTAACCTAGTGCACCACGGTGCTGGCACTGGCCCCTTAATTGAGATCTTAACCACTAGGCCAAATGCCTGCCCCTAGCCTATTTAGTTAAATCAGCTCAAAGTTATTATCATCAGTTCCTTAAACCTATCAACCACATTATTTTCATAAAACAGGATTTGATAGGAAAAAAAAAAGAGGAAAAACTATCATCATTATAATGACATATAATTATAATCATATATCACTTTATTTCTCCATCTATTATAATAGCTAACATTTACTGTGTTACTAGTTATATTTATGCATCTCACAGATTCTTCAAAACAAGTCTTGTGACTAGCATTCCCATTTCACAGATGAGAAAACCAAGTCTTACAGTAGAGGCAGAAAACTGCCTACAGTCACATCACCAACTGAGTGACAGAATTGCTTCACAATATCTGACTCTCATAATTCAGGAAAAACGCCCACTGGCTGAATTTTATTTTCATTCAAATTTAAAGTAGGTTGATTATATCCCATGGAGTAGGACGGGAGGGAACACACGGTATTAAAGTTCAGCTTACTAACAATACTGAAAAGAAAATCTAAGTTTCCTTGACAAAGTACAATTAATAGTACTGATTTAATTTTTAAGAGTCCCTATCTTTTAGAAATACACGTCTCAACCAAATTATTTCCACTAAACAGGATTTTTTAGGAAGACCGATTCTTACTGCTGAATGGTTTAGAACTTATTTAGAAATATTTCAGAAGATACAAGGACGTAAAGGTGTATATGAAAAGATGGGCATGAATGGACACAATGTGAACCTTGCTGATGAATACAAGCATACTTCAACAGTTCATGGGAAAAACGAAATTAAAAGATGAGTTCATTTAGGTACGAAAAGACTGAACTCAACGCAATTTTTCATAATATGCATTTTCTATGAACTTTCTAAAGTCCCTGGCAGTAGGTGGATATTCCTTTTGGTAGTTTATTTTTGATAAATATTTGACAGTGCACACAATAAAAAACCAAAATAAACTAATAAAAGAAAAACCAAAAAACGCTTTCAGAGTGGACCTTGGCTTTGTGCTTTAGTCACTGAAATGTTAAGGTCCATCCATATTTCAAGTAATTGCAAGATCATAGCAAAACAAGTTAGCAACACAACTTTCATAGATGCCTGCCATGTGAATAGAGCTGTCCAATTCATGGGGCCCACACCTGAGCCCACACTGGAAGTACTGATACCACCTTACAAATGGAAAAGTGAGGGCCGGCACTATGGCTCAACAGGCTAATCCTCTGCCTTGCGGCGCCGGCACACCGGGTTCTATGCCCGGTTGGGGCTCTGGATTCTGTCCCGGTTGTCCCTCTTCCAGGCCAGCTCTCTGCTGTGGCCCAGGAGTGCAGTGGAGGAGGGCCCAAGTGCCTGGGTCCTGCACCCCATGGGAGACTAGGAGAAGCACCTGGTTCCTGCCATTGGATCAGCACGGTGCGCTGGCCACAGCGCGCCAGCCGCGGCAGCCATTGGAGGGTGAACCAACGGCAAAAGGAAGACCTTTCTCTCTGTCTCTCTCTCTCACTGTCCACTCTGCCTGTCAAAAATAAAAAAAAAAATTTTTTTTAATGGAAAAGTGAGGTTCAGAGAGGGAGGTGATCCTCCAAAGAGCAAAGAGTCAGCAGAAGGGTCAGGCTAGAACGAGTTCCTTCTGAGATAGCAATGTTTTCTGAATGTCCTATGTAGCAGCCATGCAGCTAGCAACTCCAGTCTGGACCTTCTCCCACCTTCAGTCTCAGCACAGCCTCTCTGCTGGGCCAGGTGGGACAGAGTCCTGAACTTCCAAATTGCCCTTTATACCTTCTCCCCAGAGGGGCTGGCTTCCCAGAAGGGGGAGAACCAAGCTTAATGGACACTGAAGCCCACCCAATTTGAGATCCCCAAATTACAAGTACAAAATTAGGTGACAAAATGCAAAATTTTTGAACGACAAAAAACAACACAAATGCCTGAATCTTTAGTGATTCAGGACACTTTATTTGATATCTCCTTTAGGTAATCAATTAGAAATGCATACACAGGGGCCAGCGCTTTGGCATAGTGGGCTAAGCCTCAGCTTGCAGCACTCACATCCCATATGGGCACCGGTTTTAGTCCTGGCTGCTCCTCTTCCAATCCGGCTCTCTGTTCGGGCCTGGGAAAGCAATAGAGGATGGCCCAAGTGCTTGGGCCCCTGCACTCGTGTAGGAGACTCAGAAAAATCTCTTGGCTCCTGGCTTCGAATCAGCCAGACCCAGAAGAAGCTCCTGGCTCAGTCCTGGCTGTTGCGGTCATCTGGGGAGTAAACCAGCAGAGGGAAGGTTGCTCCCTCTCTGTCTCTCCCTGTCTCTCTGTAACTCCACCTGTTGAATAAATAAAATAAATCTAAAACACAAAAAAAGAAATGCACACGTAGAAATTCAACCTGGCTACTCCTTCCCTCCTAGAACGTGATCTGCAAAACTCCCATCCATGTACACACCAGGGCCTACATGAGACAGAGACGACGAAGCATAAACATTTGATTCTGCTTAAATCCACCTCTAGTGTCTATAAAGCACTACTCTAAGGTTGTCTTTCTGCTCACTCCTCAGGACTCACTGAATTAGCCAGTCCCTCACTGAATTAGCCAAGTCCCCTCCCATACCCTCCCAACATTACATGGTTGTTTGGAAAATCTGAAACCAGGTCATGGTCCTTGTATTAAAACAGGTTCATTGCTGCCCTCTGCCAGATTCCTGTGTGCCAGGCACCATGCTGGGCACTGGAGATGGGAATTAGCCCATTTCAGATGTGCAAAAGGGAAGCTAAATGCATCAGTTACAACCCCAAGGCCACATAGCCAATAAGAAACAAAGCCAAGATTCCATTAGAAGGAATAGAAAGGAAAGAGGGAGAGAATCAAAGCAAGTGTCATTCCTTTCCCCATTAGACAGAGGGCACTTTTAGGAATTGGCTCACAGGGTTATGCAGGTCCCAAGTCTGCAACTGGCAAGCTGGAGACCCAAGAGAGTGGCAGTGTAGTTCCCGTCCAAAGGCCAGGCAACAGGAAAAGCCAGTGTTTCTGTGGAGTCCCGAGGCAGGAGAAACCAATGTTCCAGCTCCAGCACTCAGGCAGGAAGGATTCTCTTATTCGTAGAAGGGTCAGCCTTTTTGTCCTATTCAAGCCTGCAACTGATTGGATAAGACCCACCTACACTGGGGAGAGCAATCCACTATACTCAGTCTACCAATTAAAACAGTAATCTCATGGCAGACACACCCAAAAGACTTGTGGCCCAGTCAAGCTGATATAGAAAATCAACCATCACACCCTCTGACTTAAAACTATAAAAGGGCAGATCTAAGTCTGGAGAAATCTCAGGAAGGAAGTTTTTACTGCCATTGGCTTAGCACTACTGGGGGTGCAAGGGAAATGTCAAACACTGCCTCACCAACGCCATGGTTCCTTCCCATGATCTCAACTTGATGTGTGTGCACCCAAGCAGCACATGCAGTTACATTCATGGCATGTATCAAGGGCACTGTGTTAGACACTTCACAGAACTCGAGGCTTCTCCTCTTCCTGGAAATATTTTGAGTCCTACTGCATTAATCATGTCTTTCTGTATTTTATGACAGTTTGATATTTTGGGGCCTTGCTAATCCCAGAGACCCTGTCCCTGCCAGATTAGCTAACTCCTAGAGATGGTAAACTACTTGCTATGAGCATATCTTTGAGAGATAAACCAACCAATCCAGAGCCCATACCCTAAACCATCCCTCTCTGGCTTTTACACTCCAGGAGGCCATATTCCTCTGGCCCAAACCTCATAGGTCTAGGCAGCACACAACCAGAGGCAGCCCCTGCACCCCATACCCTCTAAAATTATCCAAATCAACCCATCCCAAACCTGTTGAGGCGTTTCCCCAGCCTCATGAAAGCCACAGTATAGATTTTGGCCAGTGTTTCCCCTCCCCTTTCCTGCTTCCTCACCCTCCCAAGAGCTTCCACATACAGCAAAACATGATGTGTTATATCCGTTGTTTAATTTCTTTAAAAAAATTATTTCTTCATTTTGAAAGTCAGAGTTACAGAAAGAGAGAAAGGTCTTCCATCCACCAATTCACCCCCCCCCCCCCCAGACAGTCACAACAGCCAGGGCTGGTCCAGGTGGAAGCCAGGAATCAGGAGCTTCTTCTGGGTTCCCACGTGGGTACAGGGGCCCAAACATTTGGGCCATCCTCTGCTGCTTTCCCAGGCCATTAGCAGGGAGCTGGTCAGATGTGGAGAAGATGAGACACCAGCTGGCACCCATATGGGATGCCAGCATCATAGGCAGCTGCTTAGCCTGCTATACCCCAACACTGGCCCATCCCCTGTTTCTAGTGTGTAAAAACTTCTTCGTTCATGAAAGTCATCTGCCAATCTGTCTATTTCATCATACCTAATTGAAACAAGCCTCAGGTATATTTTAATACACCTAAATTAAAATGCTAGCACAAACCATTCAGTCGGATGGAAGATTTTTACATGTTTTAACAAATATTTGCTCTGTTCCTTCTCCTAATACATATACGCTGAACTGTTAGGTGGCATTTAAAAAGCAATATGGGAAGGAGTTCCAAGATGGTGGAGTAGGGAGGGAGCTTACTGCTCTAGCCCAGGAGAAGATAGTTTTAAAAAAATGGAGATAGTGTAGTTTCAGGGAAGAGTTAGGGAAAAAAAACAGCAGAGGAAACTCTACCGAAATTAGAGGGACACAGTGGACGTACATGGAGGACATGGGTGCCCACGGCTCAGGACTCCAACAGCCAAGAGCCTACGTACCAGCACTGGAAAGTGAGGTGAAATCAGATGGCAGCATCCCAAAGCCACTGTTGAAAAAGTGGCAGAAAGAGCCTAGAGGGAACCAGGCTTGGAGCCCCTGGGGGAAAGTGTACCAGCCAAACTAGAGGAGGGAAAAAAAAAAAAAGGATGGACATGTTTCTCTCTCTCCGATCACCTTACAAAGGTGCACAAGCTGATAGAGCGGGCGCCATTTTGGACATAAGTTAACTGCTGTGCCAGCTTGTGTCTGCACCTGGCAATCAGCCGAGTAGAGACTCCTGAATGATGGGGAGCTATAATAGGTGGCTAGGAACTTGTGACTGTGTGAAGCCTCTAAACCAGGACTGTGGAGGAAAAAAAAAAACACTGAGGGTGTGTGGGAGAACTCATGGTGTGGCTGGGACTTGGAGCAGTCTCAGTGGGAGATGCCACAAGCCTGGGGTTTCCTGGTTACCTGGTGACAGGTATTGCTGGGGAATCTGAACTTACACTGAAAACTGCACAAATCCTTTGTGTGGTCCTTGGGACAGAGTGGACAAATATTATACCTACTGCGCTAGTGCTCAGGCTCTGGTCTCTATTGAGGAGAGCTCAGCTAAGCAGAATATACCTCCCTTCTGATTAAAAAGAGAGAGAGAGAGAGAGATTTACCATGCTAAACCTGAGTGTGTCACCTTAGGCACCTAATTACAGGGCACCTGGCTATTTAAAAGAAATGTTAAGGGACCTAAAGGGAGATACAGACTCCAATAAAATAGTACTGGGGGACTTCAATACTCCACTTTCAGCAATGGATAGATCAACCAGACAGAAAATCAGCAAGGAAACAACAGAGTTAATCAACACTATAGACCAAATGAACCTAACATATAACTACAGAACTTTTCATCCTACAGATGCAGAATACACATTCTTCTCACCAGTGCATGGAACTTTCTCTAGGAAAGACCACATGCTAGGCCATAAAGCAAGTCTCAACAAATTCAACAAATCGAAATCATACTATACATCTTCTCTGACCACAATGGAATGAAGCTGTAAGTCAACAATTCAAGAATCTCTAGAACATATGTAAACACATGGAGACTGAACAAGATGCTCCTGAATGAACACTCAAGAAATTAAAAAAAAATTTCTGAAAATAAATGAAGATGACAATACAACATGTCAAAACTTATTGGAGGGGTCGGCAGCATGGCATAGCAGGTAAAGCCACCACCTGCAGTGCTGGCATCCAATATGGGCGCTGGTTCGAGTCCTGGCTGCTCCACTTCCTATCGAGGTCTCTGCTATGGCCTTGAAAAGCAGTAGAGGATGGCCCAAGCATTTGAGCCCCTGCACCCGCATGGGAGACCTGGAAGAAGCTTCTGGCTCCTGGCATCAGATCAGTGCAGCTCTGGCCACTGCAGCCAATTGGGGAGTGAGCCAGAGGATGAAAGATCTCTCTCTCTCTCTCTCTCTCTCTCTCCCCCCCCCATTCTCTCTCTGTGTAACTCTGACTTTCAAGTAAAATAAAGAAATCTTTAAAAAATACTTATGGGATACAGCAAAATCAGTGTAAAGATGAACATTTATAGCAGTTGGTGCCTACATTAAGAAACTGGAAGGGCACCAAATAATTGAGCTATCAATGCATCTCAAGGATGTAGAAAAACAACAGCAAACCAAGCTCAAAACTAGTAAAAGAAAAGAAATAATTAAAATTAGCGAAGAAATAAAAAAATTGAAACAAAAAAAACAAAAGATCAGCAAAATGAAAAGCTAGTTTTGTGAAAAAAAAATAAAATTGACACACCACTGGCCCAACTAACCAAAAAAAGAAGAAGAAGAATACCCAAATCAATATTAGAGATGAAAAAGGAATAGTAACAACAGACACCACAGAAATAAAAAGAATCATCAGAAATTACTACAAAGAACTGTATGCCAACAAATCAAGAACCCTAGAAGAAATGGATAGGTTCCTGGACACATACAACCTACCTAAATGGAGCCATGAAGACAAAGAAAATCTAAACAGACTAATAACCAAGATGGAAACTGAATAAGTAATAGAGACCCTCCCAACAAAGAAAACCCCAGGACTATATGACTTCACTGCTGAATTCTACTAGATATTTAAAGAAGAATTAACTCCAATTCTTCTCAAGTTATTCAAAATAATTGAAAAGGAGGGAATACTCACAAACTCCTTTTATGAAGCCAGTAGCACCTTAGTTCCAAAACTTGAAAAAGATACAACAGAGAAAGAGAACTACAGACCAACTTCTCTAATGAACACAGACACAAAAATCCTCAACAAAATACTAGTCAATCGAATCCAACAACACATCAGAAAGATCTTCACCCAGACTAAGTGGGATTTATCCCTGCTATGCAAGGATGGTTCAACATTTGCAAATCAATCAATGTGACACATCACATTAACAAAAAGAAGAAAAAAAACCATATGATTTTCTCAATAGATGCAGAGAAAGCATATGATAAAATACAACACCCTTTCATGATGAAAACTTTAAACAAATTGGGTATAGAAAGAAAATTCCTCAACACAATCAAGGTAATATATGACAAACTCACAGCCAGTGTCTTATTGAATGGGAAAAAGTTGGAAGCATTCCCTCTAGGATCCAGAACCAGACAAGGATGCCCACTCTCACCACTGCTATTCAAAATAGTCCTGGAAGTTTTAGCCAGAGCCATTAGGTAAGAAAAAGAAATCAAAGGGATACAAATTGGGCAGGAGGAAATCAAACTATCCCTATTTGCAGATGACATGATTCTGTATATAGGGGACCTAAAAGACTCCACTAAGAGACTATTGGAACTCATAGAAGAGTTTGATAAAGTGGCAGGATATAAAAAATCAACACACAAAAATCAATAGTTTTTATATACACAGACAATACCTTGGCTGACAAAGAACTTCTAATATCAATACATTCATAATAGTTACAAAAAATCAAATACCTTAAAATATATTTAACCAAAGATCTCAAAGATCTATACCATGAGAATTATAAAACATTAAAGAAAGAAATAGAAGAAGACACCAAAAAATGGAAAAATCTTCCTTGTCCATGGATTGGAAGAATCAATATCATTAAAATGTCCATACTATCAAAAGCAATTTATAGATTAAATGCAATACCAATCAAAATATCAAGGACATTCTTCTCATATATAGAAAATATGATACTGAAATTCATATGGAAACACAGGGGACCCTGAATAGCTAAAGCAATCTTATACAACAAAAACAAAGCCAGAGGCATCAAAATACCAGGATCCAAGACATACTACAGAACACTTATAATCAAAACAGCCTTGTACTAGTACAAAAACAGATAGACCAATGGAACAGAAATCCAAGCATCCACAACCAACTTATCTTTGATAAAGGGGCTAAAATCAATCCCTGGAGTAAGGACAATCTCTCAACAAATGGCACTAGGAAAACTGGATCTCCACACGCAGAACTATGAAGCGAGACTTTTACCTTACACCTTATACAAAAGTTCACTCATACTGGATTAAAGTCCTAAATCTATGGCCTGATAACATCAGATTATTTTGACAACACTGGGGAAACCCTGCAAGACATTGGCTTAGGCAAAGGATGTTGGAAAAGACCCCAAAGGCACAGGTAATCAAAGCCAAAACTGACAAATGAGATTATATCAAACTGAGAAGATTCTGTACTGCAAAAGAAACACTCAGCAAAGTGAAGAGACAACTGACAGAATGGAAGAAACTATTTGCAAACTATACAACTGATAAAGGATTAATGACCAGAATACAGAAAGAGATCAAGGAACACAACAAAAACAAAACAAACAACCCAGTTAAGAAATGGGCAAAAGACTTAAACAGGCATTTTTCAAAAGAGGAAATCCAAATGGCCAACAAACACATGAAAAAATACTCAGGATCACTAGTCTTAAGAGAAATGCAAATCAAAACCACAACAAGGTTTCACCTCACCCCATTAGAATGGCTTTCATATAGAAATCAACAAACAACAAATGCTGACAAGGATGTGGGGAAAAAGGTACCCTAATCCACTGTTGCTGGGAATGTAAACTGGTTCAGCCACTGTGCAAGACAGTGTGGAAATGTCTCAGAAATCTGAATATAGACCTACCATATGACCCAGCCATCCCACTCCTGGGAATTTACCCAAAGGAAATGAATCAGCATATGAAAGAGTTATCTGTACCCCCATGTTTATTGCAGTTCAATTCACAATAGCTAAGATATGGAATCAATCTAAATGCCCATCAACTGAAGACTGTGTAAAGAAATCATGGGCTAAGCACACTGTGCAATACTACACAGTGACAAAAAAAAAAAATGAAATCCTGTCTTTTGCAACAAAATTGATGAAACTGAAAAACATAATACTTAGTGAAATAAGCCAGTCCCAAAAGGACAGATACCATATGTTCTCCCTGATCTGTGATAACTAATAGAGCTAGAGCTTAAAAGGTAGTCTATAGAAATGAAATTATCATTTTGAGATGCAATGACTTTGAACAGTCCTTGTCTTGACTGTTGAGATTTTCTTTCTTTCATACAATTTGTTGAACTCTTTATTTAATATAGAGTTAATCATATGTATATAAAGTTAATTGAAAGTAGATCTTAGCAAAAAATAAGACTTGGAATAGGAGAGGGAGGAGGAAGAGGGGTGGGAGGGAGAGTGAGTGGCAGGGTGGGTACAGTGGGAAGAATCACTATATTTCTAAAGCTGTATTTATGAAATGCATCAAATCTGTATTCCTTAAATAAAAGTTTCCTGAAGAAAAAAATCTTTAAAAAATTCATGAAGAATATATATTATAAAATAATACATGGACTTCCATGAGCTTTTTGGGTTCGGGTTTATTCCTATAATGAACATGCCTCAATAATTAAGTGGCTAAATTTTAAAAACTGAAAAGCAAGAAATACAATATAGGCTGTATTTTTCTTTAAGGAATTTATTTCCTGGGGCTGGCACTGTGATGCAGCAGGTAAAACCACTGCCTGCAGTGCTGGCATCTCATATGGGTGCCAGTCAAGTCCTGGCTGCTCCACTTCTGATCCAGCTCTCTGCTGGGAAAGCAGCAGAATATGGCCCAAGTCCTTGGACCCCTGCACCTACATGAGAGACCTAGAAGAAGCACCTGGCTCCTGGCTTCAGATCAGCACAGCTCCAGCCATTGCAGCCATCTCTCTCTCTCTCTCTCTCTCTCTCTCTCTCTCTCTCTCTCTCTCTCTCTCCTGTGTGTGTGTGTGTGTGTGTGTGTGTGTGTAATTCTACCTTTCAAATAAATAAATAGATCTTGAAAGGAAGGAAGAAAGGGCAAGCCAAGCTTACCAGCTGCTGAAAATGTAGGCCAAGAATAAAAGGAGCCAAACATTGGGGGGAAAGTGCTATGTTTTCACTATTGTTTTGTTTTATTTTATTTTTGTAATGTTAGAAAGTCTAATTTAAATGCTTTTTAAAGATTTGTTTGTTTATTTATTTATTTGAAAGAGTTATAGAGAGAGAAGGAGAGACAGAGACAGAGTTCTTCCATCCACTGATTCATTCCAAATGGCTACAATGGCCAAAGCTGGGCCAGGCTGAAGCCAGGAGCTTCTTCCAAGTCTCCCACGTGGATGGCAAGAGGTCCAAACACTTGGGTCATCCTCTGCTGCTTTCTCAGGCTATTAGCAGGGAGCTGGATCAGAAGTAGAGCAGCCAGGACGCAAACTGGCACCATAGGAGATTCCAGCCTTGCAGGTGGTGGCTTTACTAGCTACACCACAATGGCAGACCTTAATATAAACACTTGAGTGTTAAAAAAATAAGCCATAGGCCGGCGCCGTGGCTCAACAGGCTAATCCTCCGCCTTGCGGCGCCGGCACACCGGGTTCTAGTCCCAGTCGGGGCACCGGATTCTGTCCCGGTTGCCCCTCTTCCAGGCCAGCCCTCTGCTGTGGCCCGGGAGTGCAGTGGAGGATGGCCCAGGTGCTTGGGCCCTGCACCCCATGGGGAGACCAGGAAAAGCACCTGGCTCCTGGCTCCTGCCATCGGACAAGCGCGGTGCGCCGGCCGCAGCGCGCCAGCCGCGGCGGCCATTGGAGGGTGAACCAACGGCAAAAGGAAGACCTTTCTCTCTGTCTCTCTCTCTCACTGTCCACTCTGCCTGTCAAAAAAAAAATAAATAAATAAAAAAAAAAATAAGCCATAGAAGGGTGGGCATTTGGCACAGTGGGATAGCCACATTCCACACTGGTGCACCTAGGTGTGAGTCCTGGCTCCGCTCACTATTCCGGCTTCCTGCAATGCAGCAGGTGATGGCTCAGTGCATGGGTTCCTTCCACTCACACTGGAGACCTGGATTGAGTTTCTGGTTCCTGGTTTTAGCTTGGCCCAGCCCCAACCACTGTGTGCATTTGGGGACTGTACCAGTAGACGGGAGATATCTCCTCTCTTTCTCTTTATCTCTTTCCCTCTGCTATGTCTCTCTACCTTTCCAATAAATGATTTTAAAAAAATAAACCATTAATCAATTAGAGGAACTTTAAGCAGGCATTACACCATTTCTGAATAACTTTCTTAGCACAACAACAAAAGCATAAACCAGAAAGATCAATTATTTGACAACTTACACTTTTTTTAAATTTGTTTATTTATTTGAAAGTCAGAGTTACACAGAAAGAGGAGAGGCAGAGAGAGAGAGGTCTTCCATCCACTGGTTCAATCCCCAGATGGCCACAACAGCTGGAGCTGTGCCAATCTGAAGCCAGGAGCCAGGAGCTTCTTCAGGGTCTCCCACATAGGTGCAGGAGTCCAAGGACTTGGGCCATCTTCTACTTTTCCAGGCCATAGAAGAGAGTGAGCTGGATTGAAAGTGGAGCAACTGGGACTTGAACTGGCACCCATATGGGATGCTGGCACTGCAGGCAGTGGCTTTACCCACTACACCATAGCACCGGCACCAACTTAAGCTTTTTTAAACTATTCTTCTAATGAGTCTCCATTTCCCTCCATCCCCTACATCCAACTCATACTTTCTTCTACTACACTCAGTCCCAGAGAGGCTAACCACATCACCTGGACTCCCCTGTCCTCTGGCTTCTTGTTAGATTTAGCTAGAAGAAGCAATTATTAACAGGAGTTCAGAGGGAGCGGAAAGCATAATTGTGCCATAGACTCCCCTCTTCTGCACTGCTTTGGAGAATGTTTGGGATTAGACAATGGGAGAGGCTGGAAGAATGTTGAGAAGTTTTTTGTTTTTTGTTTTTAAGGTGTAGATTATCTTGAACACAGTGTAAAAATGTGAATATTGATGGCTATGTAGTAAAGGTTCAGAAAGAAGTTGGGAGCATGATAGAGAAAACAAATTACCCAAGTCATCACAAACAGACTATTAGTGGAAACATGAATGTTAATGCTGGCGAAGGCTCAGAATGAACTAAGGAGCACATTAGTGAGTCGTTCTCGGCCTTCTGGCTAAGATCAAGTGTAGGAGCACATTAGTGGACACAGGCGAAGGGGATCCTGGTTATACAGTGACAGAAAGCTGCACAGAATGGCAGTTGTGTGGAAAACACAATTTGTAAAGCATGAAATTGAACATTCAGCTGAGGAAATTTCCAACCAAAATGTAGTATGTGATTTCTCCTCACTACTTTTAGTGATATTCCAAGAAAAGAGATAGACTGAGGAAACCAATTGGTAAACCAAAATGAACTGGAATCATTCAGCAGCAAACACGTCCTACATTTCTTGAAAAAGGACGGATATCCCAGGGAATACAGCTGAGACTCATAAAGGATTAGCCCAGGCCTTGAAACATAGTCGAATTTGTTCTTTCTCATCTTCTGCATTTTTAAAACTAGGATGCCCATAATTTTTATCCTACATCTGTCTTGCATTGTATTTTAGGAGCAGATAACTTGTTTCTCTGGTTTCATTTAGGCCCACAGATGGACTGGAATTGTGCCTCAGGACAGATCATAACCACAAACTCATGCAAACATAACTTAGACTATTTAGGTGATGGAATTGAGCCTTTTGATTTAACGAGACTTAGATTAGAATTTGGACTTGAGTTGACAGTGAAATGGGTTGAGAGTTTCAGGGAACTTAGCCTGGAGTGATTATGCTTTGCAGGTGGGATGGACATGAATCTCTAGAATCCAGAATGTGAACTCTGATAGATAAAACAATGGCACCCCACACACAAAGATGTCCTAATCCCCAGAACCTGTGAAGCTGATACCTTATATGGAAAACAGGACCCTGTGTGTATGATATTAAATTAGGGATCTTGAGAGGAAGAAAGTATTTTGCATTATTCAGGTGAACCCATTTTTCCCCCCAAAGAAACCATTTATTTAAGGAATACAAACTTCATGCATTTTATAATAATAACAACTTTAGGAATATAGTGATTCTTCCCACCATACTCACCCTCCCACCCACATTCCCACCCCTCCTTCTCCTCCCTCTCACATTCCCAGTCCCATTCTCCACTAAGATTCATTTTCAATTAACTTTATACACAGAAGACCAACTCCATACTAAGAAAAGATTTCAACAATCTGCACACAAAAAAAAACCTGTTCCTCAACAGTCAAGACAAGGGCTGTTCATATCTTCCACTTAATACACTAAAATGAACTAAATATTTGAGAACAAGTTTTACAGTTAACTCTCATAATACAACCCATTGAGCACAGAGGTCCTGCATGGGAAGTTAGTGCACAGTGACTCCTGTTGTTAATTTAACAGTTAACACTCTTGTGTATGAGGTCGGTGAAGGTGAACCCATTCTAACACAGAACCTTTCCCACATGTGGTCAGAGGGAGTCGTGACCACGGAACAATGGTCAGAAAGATGGAAAGTCACTGGCTTTGAAGATGGAAGAAGGAGACAATGAACCATAATAAGGGAAGCATCTAGAAGCTGAAAGAGGAACACAGATTCTCCTTTAGAGCTTCAGAAACAACTTGGCCCTGCTAGCACCTTGACTTTAGACTAGTGAGACCTGCACCAGACTGGTGAAGGATAGTACCACAGACTTGTGAAGGATAGTACCACAGACTTGTGAAGGATAGTACCACAGACTGGTGAAGGATAGTACCACAGACTTGTGAAGGATAGTACCACAGACTTGTGAAGGATAGTACCACAGACTTGTGAAGGATAGTACCACAGACTGGTGAAGGATAGTACCACAGACTTGTGAAGGATAGTACCACAGACTTGTGAAGGATAGCACCACAGACTGGTGAAGGATAGTACCACAGACTTGTGAAGGGTAGTACCACAGACTTGTGAAGGATAGTACCACAGACTTGTGAAGGATAGTACCACAGACTTGTGAAGGATAGTACCACAGACTTGTGAAGGATAGCACCACAGACTGGTGAAGGATAGTACCACAGACTGGTGAAGGATAGTACCACAGACTTGTGAAGGATAGTACCACAGACTGGTGAAGGATAGTACCACAGACTTGTGAAGGATAGTACCACAGACTTGTGAAGGATAGTACCACAGACTTGTGAAGGATAGTACCACAGACTGGTGAAGGATAGTACCACAGACTTGTGAAGGGTAGTACCACAGACTTGTGAAGGATAGTACCACAGACTTGTGAAGGGTAGTACCACAGACTTGTGAAGGATAGTACCACAGACTTGTGAAGGATAGTACCACAGACTTGTGAAGGATAGTACCACAGACTTGTGAAGGATAGTACCACAGACTGGTGAAGGATAGTACCGTAGAATAATACATTTGTATCACTAAAGCCAACAACTCTGCAGCAATTTGCTAAAGTAGCAATAGGAAACTAAAACATACATCATCTTCCTTAATCTTGCAACAATTCCATGAGATACATATTGCCATTCCTGTGTACAGAGGCTGAAACAGGTTCAGAGAAGTTGAACGACATACTAGTTAAATCTAAAAGCTGGAATAGAAGCCCTGATTTTTGAAAGCCAAGCCATTCTTGCCACTATCCCTGAGATGATGTAGATGTTGGAAAATAAAATTATCTTACTTTTGGGCAACTGTCCCTGAGGAGGTGACCAAAGAGCTCAGTTCTACCCTCTTGGTAGACTGCAGCAGCTTTCTGTCCTTACCACCAACTGTCTGGACCACCCCAGGGAATGACAAGAAGAGTCCAGATACTCCACAAATGTCACCGTGGACAGACAAGACCAAAGATTACAGTCAGAGTCTGAATCTACCAAGTCTCAATCTCTCTAAGAAAATAGGTGTATCAAAATGTCAACCAATAACTGAGAGACCATAAGGGCAAGGTAGGTAATTTGACTTGTAGAACCAGTGTTAGCGAGAAGGGCTAGAGAAGCTGGAACGTGGGCTGGACTTTGGGCCATAGCTAAGATGAGGAAACAGGAAAGGGCATTTCAGGTGGATACTATTTGAGGGACAGGGGAGAGGACTAACAGATTCCATTGGACTACAGTGTGAGTGCTGTCCATGCAAAGGCCTGATGTGACCTACCCTGCACAGCACAGTGAAGGGTCTCTGTAACAGCTGCTAAAAAGAATGAATTAGCTAATGGTAGATTTACTCAATGCCTGTATGTGGCAGGCATATACACAGTGAATGATGGTGGAACATCATGCAATCAAAAAATATTTATTGAGAGGACCAGCGTTGTCGTGCAGTAGGTTAAGTCACCTCCTACAATGCTGGCATCTCCTAAGAGCACTGGTTTAAGCCCTGGCTGCTCACTTCTGACCCAGTCCCCCACTAACAGACCTAGGAATGCAACAAAAGACCAAGTTCTTAGGTCTCCCATGTGGGAGACCCCGATGAAGTTCCAGGCTCCTGACCAAGCTCCAGCCATGGTAGCCACACTGGCTCTCTTTCTCTTTCTCTCTCTCTGTAACTCTCACTTTGAAATAAACAAAATAAGTATTTTTAAAAATATATTCATTGAGTGCAAAGGAAAACAAATGTGAAGACATATCCCCATACCCCACATCCCCACCAAAACTAGAAAGAAAAAGACAAAGATGTACACACATGGAACTACCTTGATCTCCAGTAATAGAAACAAAGTGCAGGGGCCAGCGCTGTGGCACAGCAGGTAAGACTGCTGCCTGCAGTGCCAGCATCCCATATGGGTGCCTGTTAGAGTCCCAACTGCTCCACTTCCAATCTGGCTCTCTGCTATGGCCTGGAAAAGCAGAGAAGGATGGCCCAAGTCTTTGGGCCCCTGCACCTGCGTGGGAGACCCAGAAGAAGCTCCTGCTCCTGGTTTCGGATCAGCACAGCTCTGGCCGTTGTGGCCATCTGAGAAGTGAACCAGTGGATGGAAGACCTCTCTCTCTCTCTCTCTCTCTCTCTCTCTCTCTCTCTCTCTGCCTCTCCTTCTCTCTCTGTGAAACTCTTTCAAAATAAATAAATCTTATAAAGCAAAGTGTAATGTAATCAATATGAACAAAACACCTTCCAAGTTCTGATGAGAGAAGGAGTAATCAATGAAAGCTTGATGAAACATGTAGCCTCTGAGCAGAAGGTTAAAAACTGGCAGCATGTTGATAAGTGGAAATGCTATGGGAGCCTACACCAAGATGGGAAATATGGAGCCAGTGTTGTGGTGCAGCAAGTTAAGCCTCTGCTTGCTCCACCAGCATCCCATGTTGAAGTAAAAGTTTGAGTCCTGGCTGCTTCACTTCCAATTCAGATCCCTGCTGATGAGCCTGGGAAAGTAGCAGCTGATGGACCCCTGCCACCCACATGGGAGACCCTGATAGAGTTCGCAGCTCCTGGCTTTGGCCTGACACAAACCTCATCACCATTGTGGGCATTTGAAGAGAGAACCACTGAATGGAAAGTTTCTCTCTCTCTCTTTTTCTCTCTATCTCCATCTCTCTCTCTCTCCTTCTCACTGCAACTCTTCTTTTCAAATAAATAAATCTTTTAAAAAAGAAAATGAGTAGGGAATAGCATCAGTGAGTGACAGTGTGGGACCTCCACATCTCTCTCTATCCATGCTTTGAGCCCTAAGAGCAGACCTGAGAAGTGTGCACCAATTGGTCTCCCTTGTCCTCTGACTTAAAATTGATTTTTTTAAATGGAAGATAACAGTAGGAGATAAGAGGATGGAAAGAGAGTGAGGTCGGAAATGCATTCCCAGCCCTCTCTCTGCCAAGCCTCAGCTGGCAATGGCTCCACTCTGAACTGGAGGCTTTGACCTCTGTGAGACAGCCCTCTCCCAGGCTATAGCCCTAACCAATCCATCTACTTGCTTTTTCAGGCCTCAAACCAATAAGACTTCTTTGCCATCCTTGTCAACTTCGCTTAGACCTGCCCACACCTTTGTAAACCGTTATTTCATTAAATTTTCCTTAAGAACACAGAGTTTGCCGTTTCCCAGAGACCCCAAATGGTAAGGTGTTCGAGCAATTGCAGACCAATCAGTTCTTACTAACACTGAGATGAATGGACAAGAAATAGGTTAGCTGTATTCTAAAGGGCCATGCTGGGGAACTGAGGCTTGGAAAAAACAAAATTTTGGGAAGTGATAGGCAAAGGGGGCAGCTTTGAGAAAATGAACCTGGTGTGAAACAAATTAAGTTGGAGGTAAAACAAAACCAGTTTTTGAAGCTATTGCAGTGGTCCAGGTGTGAGTGATAGTGTCCTGCATAGGTGCTGGCATTAAAAATGCAAATAAAGATTCAGCTAAGACAGAGACTGGGAAAGGAGCATAATTGGGTGAGAAACGGCAAGTGCCTCTACGAGAAAACACACAGCTGAAGAGAAAAGAATTGCATAATCAGAAACAGGGGAGTTGAGGCAAGGACCTTCACGGGCTAATTTGGGACGACTGGGTTTGAGATTTTGGAAGTAGAATCATTTAGAATGAGAATAGTCTATTGTGGACAATAAGGAGGGCAGCCTAGGACAGGTGTGCATTGGGAAGAAGGAGAAGGAAGACTGGATAGGCACACATTACTAAAAGTTTAGATTTCAGGGCTTAGTCCTTAACAATCATAATCCCACGTAGGGATCACAAAACAGCAACCTGCAGACCAAATGCAGACAAGAGCTGTGCTTTATTTGACTCATAGTGTTTTCTTAAATTTTGAGTTAGTCACCTACATTAAAAATTGCAGAAGGAACAAACATTTAGCCTACTGGTTAAAAATGCCTACATCCCATATCATAGTACCTGGCTTCGATTCCTAGCTTCGGCTCGACTCCATCTTTCTGCCAATGCAGACCCTGGGAGGCAGTGGTGATGGCTCCTACCTGGGAAACCTGGATGGCATTCTCAGCTCCCCTCCTTTCACACCCAGTCAATGCTGGCCTTTGAGGAGTGAACCTGCAAACAGGAGCTCCCTTTTTCTCTCTCTTTCTCTCTCCCTACCCCTTATCAAATTAAATAAGAATTTTAAAAACTATCAGCCCTAAAAAATACATATGTGCATATATATATATATATATATATATTTGGAGGGGGTGTTTTGGCACAGTGGGTTAAATGGCCTCTTGGGACACCATCATCCCGCACTGGAGTGTCTGGATCAAGTCCCACTTCCAAACCAGCTTCCTGCTAAGGCACACCCTGGAAAGGAAGCAGATTATGGCTCAAATCCTTGGGTCCCTACCAGCCATGTGAGAGACCTAAATGGAGTTCCTGGCTCCTGGCTTCAGCCTGACCCAGCCTTGGCTATTGTGGGCATTTGGGGAGTGAACCAATAGATCTCTCTCTCTCTCTCTCTCTCTCTCTCTCCTCTACCTTTCAAATAAATAAAAATTAAAAATAAATATTGGAGATGTTACACACAAAAAATTCTGATTTGTTGGCCTCTCTAGCATCAGGCCCACATTCTCACATGGAGACGCTGGATTGCAGCAGGGTGGTCACTGGCCATTTCCACTGTGCACAAGGTTCCAATTCACTCCAGCCCCACCCAGCCTATGTGACTCATTTAAGTTACCCACCCTGCCCTGGTATTTAAGTTTGCAGTCTCTGTTAATGAAGTGAAAGTCCTTGGAAGTTCTCAGTGAAACTGAATTTAGAATGACTTAGACCTTTTAGGGGAAGTTCAGAGGACAAATTGGAGAAACTCAGTTGAGTTCCCCATTTTTAAAATTAACTCTTACATTTATAAAAAGTCAAAAATGGAGAATTAGTAAATGGTTGTATATTATATCTCAAGCATAGCGCTGGGCATTGCAGAGGCAGTGGTGAAAAGCCTGTCTATGGTGTAGCAGGAAAAACCATGGACATGAAGACCCACTGAGTGGCAGTTTCAGAAATGCAGGCACCAGCAAGGACTAGGTCTGACCAGTGGGACCAAAGATGAAGGAATGAATGCAAGACATATGTTAGAGAAATTTCAGAGGCAAGGAACTGTAGGAAAGAAAGAAGAAGGAAGAAAATGAACTGTGACATTCTATCCACTGTTCAGGTGGATACAAGGAAGAGAGGATGGAGACAATAGCACTGGATTACTCAGCAGGCAATAAAGATCCACAGCACAGTGAGAGAAGGAAGTTGCCCCTCTTGCAAATGGAAGGGATTACACAAGCTGAGTCCCTCCTCTTGGCTCACCTCCTCTTGTGTAATGGCAGAGCCATTTTTGGCTATGTGTTCAAGAACTGGATTAGTATATTGTTAACAAATAAGGGAAATGGAGCAATCTTCACAAAGCCCTGCAGGGTTATGCTGGAACACTCCCTCTGAGACTGCTGTAAAACCAAACATTTGTTTAAATATTAAGCTGTAAAACAAGTGCTCGGGTAGTGGATAAGGACTAAGTCATGCAGGACATCGGAGAAATACATAGGTATTTGAAAAAGTTCATGGGAAATGGAATTGAAACTTTATTTTGGTGCAAAAAAATTGAAATCCATGTATAAGAGGGGTCTTTAAAAAGTTTGTAGAAATAAATATTATTAATAAATATTATGTAAAAACTATGCATGGATTTCAAAAATTTTGCACTAAAATAAACTTATCATTTAATTCCATTTTGCCATGAACTTTTTTATTTGAGAGGCAGAAAGAGACACACAAATAGAGCTCCCATCCACTGGTTCACTTCCCAAATGCCTGCAATGCACCTGGACGGAGCCAATGCTAAGAGCTGGAACTAAATCCAGGGCTCCCATTTAGGTGATAGGAACTCAACTAGTTGAGCATTTGCCACTGCCTCATAGAGTCTGCATAGCCCAAAAGCTGGAGTCGGGAGCTGGGACAAGGTATTGAATTCAGGAGCTCTGATGTGGAGGCAGGCAGCTTAACCAGTATAGACTAAACATCCACTATACCATGAACTTTCTGAAGTACCCTCATATTATAGCTCTGCAATGATTCAAAGCTTGGAACCACGTTAGGGTTCTTTAAAAAAAATTTTTTAAAAAAGGTTTCTTAATTTGAAAGGCAGAGTTACAGAGAGACTGAGATCTTCCATTTGCTGGTTCAGTCCCCAAATGGCCACAACAGCCAAAGCCAGAAGCCTGGAACTCCATCAGGCTCTCCCACCTGGGAGAGCACTTGGGCCATCTTTCCCAGGAGCATTAGCAGGGAGTTGGATCAGAAGTGGAGAAGCCAGGATTCAAACCAGCACTCACATGGGATGCTGGCATCACAGGCAGTAGCTTAACCTGTTGTACCACAATACAGGCCCCCACACTGGGGTTCTTTAGTTCCCTAACACTTTAAGGGAAAACTAAAGCCATTTTCTCTAAAGATTTACTAATGAGTATTTTGCCAATAAACAGTGGCTCCTTTTCCTGCTAAGAAATCCCCTAGCAATTTCCCCAGTCTATACTTATATTTTACAGTCAAAGACAGCAACAATGGGAGAACTGACAATTTCATCAAACCAACACAGCTGCTAAGCAAAAAAAGAAAAAATTGTATGAACATAAGAGAAATGCTTGTACTCAGGCCCTAGAAAAACAACAGATAAGTCAGTTAATTGAATGATTTCAGTTGATAGTTGAAAGGTTTGACTGAAATAACCTTTAATGGTTAAGGCAGAGTGAGGTGTGGACAAGGCATCAGGTGTTTCAGGTTCCCCAGCTCATGTCTTTCCTGTGTCCAACCAGAGGCCACACTGCTCATTCCTGGTGGTAAAGCTTTGTCCGAGGGTGCATCTGGAGGCAGCAGACCCATAGCCACACCCCAGCTTGTACAGGCGGCACTTATCCTCAACCATTCCAGGCAATGCTTTCTTCGTCAATAGAATAAAGGGGACTGGGTGGCTTCAAAGTTTCCTTTCTCCTCTAAAACTTGGGGAGCCTCTAAAGAGGGAAAAGGGGGACATGGAGGTTCACAAGCAGGCATTCAAATGAGAACACATGTTCCACTAACTCCTTAGGTTCAATCAGGGCTGTGAATTATATAGCAAAAGGATTATAACCAGGCCTGGAACAGAATCAGAAACCATACCTCCCAGACTCTTGCCCCCAAGCCCCAAACCTGCGCCAATTTTTACAATGACTCACTGGGAAGCTGCACTATCCCCAGCACAATAAAAGCCTCAGAAGAAAAGAATCATTTGTAGGAGGTATTGTAATATGCACTGTATGTAATTTCTCACAACAACCAAAGGGGTGGGAATTACTAACCCCAGTTTGTAAGTGCGGAAACAGAGCACCTCACCTAGCCACTTTTATTTCATTTCCTTGAGTACAAAATAAGTGGCTATGTCTAGCTGACTTTAAAGATGCTGCTTACTCTAAGTTGCAAAACAAGCTTGCATTTGATCACCTAGACCTTGAAAGGCATGTATTACCAGGAACCCAAAGCAGTTCCTAGACTCAGCACTTTCCTAGGGAGCTCTCACAATCTATACCCTAAGCAAGGTGGTTGTTAAAGCACTTCCTTTTCCTATGGAGACCTCGTGGACTCCCTTAGAAAAAACAGTCAAGGAAATAGGAACGTACCGTACAGTTCAATGTCCACGGGCCCCACTATTAAAGACACAGGTAGGGGCCAGCACTGTGGTTTAGCAAGTTAAGTTGCCACCTGCATTGCTGACATCCCATATAGGCATCGGTTGGAGTTCCAGCTGCCCCACTTCCTATATAGCTCCCTGCTAATGCACCCGCGGAAAGCAGAGGAAGATGGCCCAAGTGCTTGGACCCCTGCACCCACATAGGAGAATTGGCTCCCAGCTTTGATCTGGCCCAGCCCCAGCCATGGCTGCCATTTGGGGAGTGAACCAACTGATGGAAGACCTTTCTTCTTGTTCCCTCTCTCTCTCTCTCTGTCTCTCTCTCCTTCCCTCTGTAACTCTACCTCTCAAATAAATAAATAAAATCTTAAGAAGAAGCAACTAGTTAGCTTCAGGCCTAGTCTGGGCAGCTTTCAACAAACCCTCTACCCTGCTTTTATTTCCCAGATCTCCAGAGTGAAAGGGGAGTCAGGTGGTGGGTAGAGGTCAGAAACATGGCAGGAAAGAAGGAAAGAGGACCAGCGGCTCACTAGGCTAATCCTCCGCCTGCAGCGCCGGCACACCGGGTTCTAGTCCCAGTTGCTCCTCTTCCAGTCCAGCTCTCTGCTGTGGCCCGGGAGTGTAGTGCAGGATGGCCCAAGTGCTTGGGCCCCTGCACCCGCATGGGAGACCAGGAGGAAGCACCTGGCTCCTGGCTTCAGATCCGGCGCAGTGGGTAGCGGCCACTTAGGGGGTGAACCAACGGAAAAAGGAAGACCTTTCTCTCTGTCTCTCTCACTGTCTAACTCTGCCTGTAAAAAAAAAAAGAAAGAAAGAAAGAAAGAAAGAAAAAGAAAACCCTGGACCAGTGTTGCATCACAGTGGGTAAAGCGCTGACCTCTCGGGCGCCCCTGGTTCACACGCTTCAATGGGCGGCCGACATCTATCCTCAAGCCCACCTCACCAGCCGGGAGCTAAGCACCTACTCGCCCCTGGGATGGTGCTGAGTGACGCAAGTGGAGGGCGCCAGAAATTCCCACACACGAAGACCACCAGTGTCTTGGTTTGTACCCAGCTCGGCCTCCTAGCGCCCCCGAGGCTCCGACCCTCGGTGCATGAGGGGAGTAAGAGTCCCAAGACCCGGGTTCCCCGACGAGGGCAGCCGGAGCTGCGGGCGTCCGGGCCGTGGAGAAGGAAAGAGCGAAGCGGTGTGGAGCGCGAGCTTCGGAGGCAGAGTGGAGCCAAGAACCTGCCGCTTGGGTGATCTCTGTCCCCGCCCTGTCCCCCTCCCCGAAGCCTCTTACCCGGAGGTGAGTGGAGCCTCGGGCTACAGCGTTGGCGCAGCAAACTCTGCCGCTCCCCGCTGGGGCGCCGGGCCTCGGCCGGGCCCCGCCCGCCTGCCCGCCCGCCCCGCGTTCCCCCGGAGGCGGGGAGAGCCAGGCTCCCCCCCAGGAAAGGTCCGGAAAGGTCTCGCCGCCGCCCCGCCCGGCGCCGCAGCCGGGGCCCCATGACCAAGTGCATACTGCTGCGGCGCTGAGTGCGCACGGAGGTCAAAGCCAGGGACGCACGCAGGTCCAGCGGGCCCCGGGCGCTTGCCCCTCGGTGCTCGCGCGCGTCCATGAATCCCGCCGAGGCCACCTGACGCCCCTGGGTGCCAGCAGCGTTGCGCAACCCTGACTGGCAAAGGTGGAGGCGGAGCGCCGCCCAGAGCGTGCCCGGCAGTTGGCTGCGCCGAGGTGCTCTGGGCATCTCAACCTCGGTCTGAGGGAAACAACTGTTGCCGCGGTCATCTCAGAAATGAGGGGACCGCGACTCGGAAGACTGTGAGATTTGCCGGGGGCGAGCGCGGGCGGGCGCCCCTCAGAGCGCGCAGGTGGGGCTGGCCGGGTCCCAGTCGTGGGCCTCCACACCTATTCCATCCCGCTTTCTTGACAAGACAGCTTCAATTGACTGTTTTTTCCAGGTGGGTGCAAACTGTTGCTGAGTGGTTTGCCATATCAGATCCAGCGGCCACTTTTAAAAAATTATTTATCATTTAATTGTTTTAAAACTGTATCTATTTGAAAGGCAGAGTGGCAGAGAGAGGGAAAGTCAGACAGGGAGACAGAAGGGAAGAGAGAGACAGAACTCTTCCATCTGCTGGTTCACTCTCCAAACGCCTGCAACAGCTGGGGCTGGACCAGATCAAAGCCAGGAGCCCGAAACTCAGTCCCCGTCTCCCGTGTGAATGACAGGGACTCAGATATTTGAACCATCAGCTACTGCCTCCCAGGGTGCATGTTAGCAGGAAGCTGGATCTGAAGCAGAGTGGGGAAATTGAATCTAGTAACTCCGATATGGATTGCAGGAGTCTTTTTCTTTTTCTTTTTCTTTTTTTTTTTCTTTTTAAGATTTGTTTATTTGAAAGTCACAGTTAACAGAGAGGCACAGTCAGAGGCAGAGAGAGAGAGAGAGAGAGAGAGAGAGGTCTTCCATCTGCTGGTTCACTCCCTAAATGGCTGCAATGGCCAGAGCTGTGCTGATCAGAGCCAGGAGCCAGGAACTTCTTCTGAGTCTCCCACGTGGGTGCAGGGGCCCAAAGACTCAAACCATCTTCTACTGCTTTTCCAGGCCATAGCAGAGAGCTGGATTGGAAGTGGAGCAGCCAGGACTTGAACCGGTGCCCATATGGGATGGCAGCACTGCAGATGCCGGCTTTACCCATTATGCCTCAGCCAGCCCCATGCAGGGGTCTTAACAGCTGCACCCAAGCCCGCTCCAAGCAGTCTCTTCTTAGCAGTGTCCCAAAACTCTTACTATAATTTTAAGGTTGGATAACTTCAGAAATACAAGTGCTGCAAGGACAGCAACCCAGCCAAGGCAACACAGCTTCTGAGGAGCTGCAATGAGCCTTATGGGGGAACTGGGGATGAGTGAGTTCCTGGCAGCACCAAGGAGCCAGAGGAACACCTGCCAGACCAGCAGGCAGTTCTAGAACCAGAGGGGTGGGGGACAGAGACTAATTATTGTGATTTATGCCTGGTTTTTTTAAAAGCAGCCCTAAGCCCTCTCAAATGTGCTGTAAGCCAACCTACTTGTCAGATAACAGGAACTGGGAAGCTAGAATTTCCCCACCTATGTCCTAGAAGATAGAGCTGTTTTTCAGGCCATACACTACAGTGTATGGAGGTGCTCCTCAGACTACTAAGTGCACTATCTCAATCAGCGTTCTTGGCTGCAGGAAGAAACCAGCTCTGGATACATTAAGCAAAAGGCTTCCAGGGACTCATAGAACCATCAAAAAGGTCAAGTAATGGTGGCAGGAAAAGTGGAAAAGGATGAGGACAGCTCTGACAGAAAGCACAGCACCATCATTTAACAGAACCATCATTTAGCCTGGCCACCTCCAGGATACGCCCACTGCCACCACAACTGACTGCAGAATGGACAGCACAAACATAAGAGTGACAATCCATGTCCCCACTGGGAGTGTCCAGGTGACAGTGAGTGTCAAAGGCCAGCTTGTAAGCCGTCAGGGCAGGAAGAGGATATCCTCGGCCCCTCTGACGTCCACCAGGACTATTGTAATGGGTGCTCCTCCCAACACAGGGAAAGAGGCTGGAAACTGGGTGGGGGTGGGGTAGGGTGTATGCTCCATAAATATGAGAACTTCTTTTGTTACGATTTATTTATTTATTTGAAAGGCAGAGCAAGAGAGATGTTCCATCCACTGGTTCACTCCCCAAATGCCCACAACAGTCAGGGCTGGGCCAGGCCAATAGCAGAAGCCAGGAACTCCATCCTGGCCTCCCACAGAGGTGCAAGAGCCCAAGCACTTGGGCCACCTTCCACTACCTTCCCAGGTGCATTAGCAGGGAGCTGGATCAGAAGCAGTGCTGCTGGGACTCCAACTGGTGCTCCGATATGAAATGCTGGTGTTGCAAGTGGTGGTTTAAATTGCCACGCCTATGTAAGTAAGGTGATGTGATAGCGAAAATCCTGTTTCTGCTAAGTACATGTATTTTAGAGTGATGTGCAGCAAGAATATGGCTCAGGCAAGCTAAGACTCTCCTTCCAAAGTGCCCTCTGGGACCAGGGCCGTGGCGCAGTAGGTTAATCCTCCACTTGTGGCGCCGGCATCCCCTATGGGCGCTGGTCCTAGTCCTGGCTGCTCCTCTTTCCATCCAGCTCTCTGCTATGGCCTGGGAAAGCAGTAGAAGATGGCCCAAGGCCTTGGGCCCTGCACTCACATGGGAGACCCGGAAGAAGCACCTGGCTCCTGGCTTTGGATCAGTATAGTTCCAGCCATTGCGGCCATTTGGGGAGTGAACCAACGGAAGGAAGACCTTTCTCTCTGTCTCTCCCTCTCACTGTCTGTAACTCTACATCTCAAATAAATAAATAAAATCTATAAAAAACAAAATGACCTCGTAGTACATAAGAAAAAAATACTAGCCATAAACATATCAAAGTGCATGGCTCTATGAAGACTAAAGTTTATCTTTGTGTCTGTACAGCACCACTCTCAAAGAGAATGTCTCAGTGAGTTGCATTAGTAAATGGGTATTTTTTAAAAGTACCTTCCTGGGGACTAGCACGGTGGCGCAGTAGGTTAATCTTCCGTCTGCAGTGCAGGCATCCCATATGGGGGCTGGTTCTAGTCTCGGCTGCTCCACTTCCAATCCAGCTCTCTGCTGTGGCCTAGGAGGGCAGTGGAGGATGGCCCAGGTGCTTGGGCCCCTGCACCCACATGGGAGACTCAAAAGAAGCTCCTGGCTTCGGATCAGCACAGCTCCGGCCATTGCGGCCATTTGAAGAGTGCACCAACAGATGGAAGACCTTTCTCTCTTTCTCTCCCTCTCACTGTCTGAAACTCTACCTCTCAAATAAAATATAAAATCTTTTAAAAAAATAAATAAAGTACCTTCCTGATAGGATCCTTATGAAAATGAAATATTGCTACATAAAAGTGATTGCTACTGTACCTGGCATAGAATATATATTCAGTTGATGGGTGCTATTATAGCATTATATTTACTGTAGTTATTACAGTATGTTTTTGCTCCAAAACTAATGTTGACATTTTATTGCCATTGTGACAATACTAAGAGGTGACAGGTGATTAGGTCACAAGTGCTTCACCGTATGGACGGGACCTGTGCTGCTATAGAAGGGGGAGTTCAACCTCCAGCTCAGCAAGCCAATGAATTTCTGTTCATTATAAATCCCTCAGTCTCAGGTATTCTGTTAGAGCAGCACAGAACAAACTCAGACAGCTCAGCTTGTCACCACCATGCCTACCGTCATCCCTGGCTGCAAACTTCTTAGTCATGTTGCACCCTTCATTCCAGCACATTTTTACTCCCTCAGGAATGGTGGCTCATGGAAATCCTCTGGTGAGCCTTTCGACCTTCCGTAATTCAGCCCTTCAAACAGGCCCACTTCCTTCAGCCTCTGTATTCCTGTACTGACTGCATGAGTGAGGAGGAGAAGGAAGGCAGATTGGAGAGAACCATCCTAATTTGCCAGGTGGAGCTTCAACACAACCAACGTGGGGTCCTTGTGCCACAGTTACCCTCGGGAAAGTCTCATGTCTCCCGGCAGTGGACCTGCCTCCGTGTCTTGGCCTCACTCAGCCGTTTGCTAGGAAACTCAGAGCAGGTGCACCTTGCTGCAAATGCAGACAGGTCTCAGGGCACAGTGCTGGGGCTCTTGGGCTCCTGTAGCTATAGGTGTGTGAGGAGTATTCTCCTGGCCACCATTGGAGCCCAGAACAAAGATGAGGGTGGGTGTGACACAGCCCACTTGAAATGCCAGTCTGCATCTTTAATAACAGGTCTGACTTGTAAGGTGGCACAAGCTCCTGTCAGATGACACCTGTGGGATAAGAGGGCTCCTGAGAGGACCAGAGGGACTAAGTGACTCACAGAGGCCTCGCCTTTTCTCTCCCTGCTATTACACTCTCAATTCAAACAGGAAGGGCGCACTAGTGGCAAGTCTCTGCCCTGTTCCTTCGTCGTGGGAGTGGGAGTTCACAGAACTCGGGATTCCGCATCTGAGGCCAAGGCTGTAGGGTGGAAACAATCCACGTGTCATTAGTGCATGGGCTCGGATGCTGCCACTGTACCCCGAGGATAGATCAGTGCTATTAAGTGAACACAGCCCAACATCCAGCACTCCCTGAGAACTATGGCACACAAGGCATCCCCAAATGTAGATGCTGGCAGAAGCTTAGGGATCGTCTCCTGTCTGCACATTTGCCCTTGGGGGGAAAAAACCTGGCTTCCAGTCCTAGCTCTGCTTTTCCTCCAAAGCTATGAAGGTGCAAAGAGATGGAGTGGAGTGGCAGGCTGCTGACTCAGGAACTCGAGCCCAGGAAGGCAACATCAGAGACAGCTTCCTCCACGTAGTGATGGTGGTGAATGTCTCAAAAAAGGTCCTGCATACTGGGGATGTCCCTCATTCCGGTGTTGCTTGCTTCTCTTCCTGCTGTCTACCCCAGCATCGTTATCATCAAGGGAAGGCTCCCGAGCTGCATCTCACACAGTTCCAGTCTCACTGTTGCTCCTTTCCAGCCTGAGAGGTGTGGCATTTCCGATATATCCAGAATTACAGGAGCCTGGCAGGGAAATAAGCCTTAGAATATCCTTACCACTAGGCGCCTCCTCAAGGGGAGACTCACGCCCCACCTCCATTTCTGTTTCTCCAATATTATCATACTGGGTTAAGAGAATCAGCAAATGAAATGGTGAACCCATATAACTCCCAATTGTGGGTAGAGTTGTATTGAGAGATTTAAAATAAAACTCCTGAGGTCCATTTCTTCCTCTGCTCCTAGGATCTTCGGGGTAAGAAAATCCCTCTGGGACTGGCGCTATGGTATGCTGGATTATGCTGGCATCCCATATCAGAGTGCCAGTTTGAGTCCTGGCTTCTCAGCTTCCCACGAATGTGCCCAGGAAAGCAGCAGAAGATGGCCCAAGTACTTGAACCCCTGCCACCATTATGGGAGACCCTGATGGAGTTCTGGTTTCTGGCTTTGGCCTGGCCCAGATCTGGCAGCTACAGCCATCTGAGGAGTGAGTGAACCAGCAGGTGGCCTCTCTCTCTCTCCCCCCCCTCCCCCACCCCGCTTTTTTTTTTTTTTTTTCAAATGAATAAACACTTTTTAAAAATAGAAAATCCCTCTGTGGTGTGGTAGTTTTGAGTTTTCCCCAGCCCCACCACTTGCATCTGTGTGGCCCTGGCAGTTACTCAGATACAGTATGTCCCCGCTTCCTGGTGAGTAGAGGGTGATAACAACAGCTAATCCCTGACAATGCTCTCAGAGGTATCACATGTAAGGCACTTGGCATGCAACAGATGCTCTCAACAGAGCTGAGACTATGAACTTAGGTTTTGCAAAAAGCTAAAAGTAGATCTGGGATTAGAAATCCAGCCAGAGGGGCCAGTACTGTGATATAGCAGGCAAAGCCGTTACCTGTGCCACTGGCATCCCATTTGGGCATTGGCTCAAGACCCTGCTGCTCCACTTCCCATCCAGCTCCCTGCTAATGTGCCTGGGAAGGAAGCAGAAAATGGCCCAAGTGCTTGGGCCCCTGCCACCCACGTTGGGGACCCAGAAGCTCCTGGCTCCTGGCCCAACCCGGCTGTTGCAGCCATTTGGGGAGTGAACCATTGGAAGGAAGATATATCTCTTTCTTCTGCCTTTCTAAATAAATAAATATCTTTTAAAAAATAAAATAAAAAGAGATCCAGCCATAGAGATAAGAATACCTTGGCCGGCACCACGGCTCACTAGGCTAATCCTCTGCCTTGCGGCGCCGGCACACCAGGTTCTAGTCCCAGTCGGGGCGCTGGATTCTGTCCCAGTTGCCCCTCTTTCAGGCCAGCCCTCTACTGTGCAGTGGAGGATGGCCCAAGTGCTTGGGCCCTACACCCCATGGGAGACCAGGATAAGTACCTGGCTCCTGCCATCGGATCAGCACAGTGCGCCGGCCACAGGGCACCAGCCGCGGCAGCCATTGGAGGGTGAACCAACGGCAAAAGGAAGACCTTTCTCTCTCTCTCTCTCTCTCTCTCTCTCTCTCTCTCACCGTCCACTCTGTCAAAAAAAAAAAAAAAAAAAAAGAATACCTCAAGGAAAGGCACTGGACAAAATAAAGGAAGATGCCACGAACAATGAAGATGCAGCCAGACCGCATCTGAATGCTGGTCATTAGAATCTTCTTCCTTGAATTCCTGGGTTAGCAGGTGTGGAAACACAAAATCTTCCAAGCAGCATCCTTATTATTAAATTGATTAATGTATATGAAAACACTATGAAAAACAACACATGCTAGAGAAACCTCAAAGATAATGACAAGATAATGACAGTTGCAATACATAGAGATTGGGTGAGGTTATCTCATAGAGAGGCAGAGGGCAAAAGATGACATTGAAAAAATATCTATGGAAGTGCAGAAAACAGGAATAGAAGCCCAAGAGTCAAATCCAATAGGAACTAAAGAAAAGTCCAGTCTCACAGAGCCCCATACAAATTGCTCAGGAGGCAGGTGTTTAGCCTAGCATTTAAGACACTGCTTAAAATCCTCGTGTCCTGTATCAGAGTGCCTGGGCTTTGGTACCAAGTTCTGGCTCCAAACTCCAGCTTGGGGAAGCAGCACTGATAGCTCGAGTAATGAGGCTCCTGCCACCCACAAGGGAGACTTGGAATCCATTCACAGCTCCCAGCTGCACCCTGGCCCAGTCCTGCCTCCCAGAACACTTAAAGCTCAATACCAAACTAAAGACTCAAGAAGTTAGAATAACGTAGCTTCAGATCCTATCAAATGTTTCAGACAGAAGCTGTCAAGATCTCACAAAAGGTCACACCATACAGGAAAACCTGACGTGTCTAAAAAGGAGGAAGCCAAACTTCGTGAAACCCAAGAGAACGCATTACCAATTTGTAGACCACGGGGAGCAAAGAGACCACAAGATGGCAGCACCATCACTCTGGTTTATCCGGTGCTGGAAGGTCTCCATTAGGCAGGCTCTCAAACTGCCCTCTTCTTCCTTGGGGTTATTTCTAAGAGATCTGAGCAGCCTCTAGTTGACAGATGTGGCCTCAGTGATTCTACTTACCAGTCCATTCACGCGTGAACTGAGTTCATCTGATTTCAAAGACCTTGGGACCTGTTATTTTTTAGTGTAATTAAATACGTAATTAGGCATAGAAATAATGATGTGGATTATCCAAGGGATTACAAGCTCCCTAGCCACATCTGAATTGCATGAATTTAATTTTTATTGTAATATTCCTTATTGCCATGTATGTAGTTATTATTATATTATATATAAATATGTTTTATATAAATTATATAATTTATATATGATTATATAATTTATATATGATAATTATATAAATATAAATATATTGCATTATAATATATTATTATATTATTTTTAAGATACAAGCTCACGGAAATGAAATGAAAAAACAATGCATATGTATGCCTGTCCCCTACCAGATTGAATTAAACTCCCCAAAATATACCAAAAACCAACTGTGATGATTAATTTTACATGACAGCTTGGTTAGGCCATGATACCCAGATACTTGGTCAAACATCAGTATAAATTTTGCTGTGAAGATATATTTTAAATGAATTACAAATTAAATCAACAACTTACATGAAGCAGATTTTTTTCCCATATAATGTAGAGGGTAGAAGGGGCTCATCCAACCAGCTGAAAGGACATAAGAGGAAAAAACTGAGGTCCAGAAGAGGGAATTCTGTTTCCACAATGACTTTGGACTTGAACTGCAACATCAACAATTTCCTGCATCTCCAGCCTACCTGCCTCCTCCTGTCAATTTCAGATTTACCAGCCCCCACAATCTGGTAACCCAGTTCCTTCAAATCCAACTGTCTCTTCTCTCCCTCTCTCTGGAGAACCTCCACTAACACACCAACTATAGGCCAAGCACTGCACTATGGAAAAAAATGATCAAAGAATACCTTTGGTGAGGGAGTGGGGGGACTGGCCTAGCGGTTAAGATGCGTAAAGTAAAGCCTTAGCCTGCAGCACCGGCATCCCATATGGTTCTAGTCCCAGCTGTTCCTCTTCCAATCCAGCTCTCTGCCATGGCCTGGGAAAGCAGTGGGAGACCCAGAAGAAGCTCCAGGCTCCTGGCTTCAGATCGGACCAGCCCCGGCGTTGCAGCCATTTGGGGAGTGAACCAGCAGATGGAAGACTCTCTCCCCACCCCCCTTCTGTAATTCTGCCATTCAAATAAGTAAATCTTTTTAAAAGAAAAAAATGCTGCTGCTTGGGATGTCTGTGCTGGGTTCAAGTCCTAGCTTCTGATTCTAGCCTCTTGCTTATGTACCAGTGTGCACCCTAGGTGACAGCAGGTTATGGCTCAAGTAATCAGATTCCTGCCATCCATGTGGGGAGACCTGAATTGAGTTCCCAGTTTCCAGCTTCAGACTGGCCCAGCACTGGCTGTTGTGGGAATTTAGGGAATGAACCAGCAGATGGGATTTCGGGGGGGGGGGGGTACGTTTTGTGTATGTGTGCCTATGTATGTGTGTGGTGGGGGGTGTACTTGAGGAGTGAAACAGCAGATGGGTGTCTACCCTCTTTCTGCCTCTTAAATCATTTTTTAAAAGAAATTCCTTTGTTCCTGAGAGGCATATAAAGACATAGCTAATATTCTAAGTGCTAAGGAAAATGTACCATGAAAATATTTTGGCAACACAGAAAAAGAAACTCTTTGGGAGGCAGTGAGAAAAACCATGGAGACATCTGGGTTACAAAAAAATAGATAAGCATCCAACAGGCAGACATTATAGGATGAAAGATTCTAGGCAGTGGAAATCATATGAGCAAAACTAGATGTGCAACAGGAGCAAAATAAGTACCCTCCCACGCAACTGTGACTTCAAGGCACTAAGAAACATCATTTGAACTCAAAATCTTTATTTAAAGAGCTTTTATGTAGATACCACGAAACCTCACACCCTTATGAAGCTAGAAATTCTTATTATCCCAATTTTACAGTTTTGGAAACTGAGGTACACAGTTTTAAGATTTATTTCTTTATTTGAAAGGCAGAGTTACTGAGTGGGGAAGGAAAAGGAGAGGGAGAGGGAGGGGGAGAGAGAGAGAGAGAGAGAGAGAGAGAGAGAAAGGTCTTGCATCTGCTGCTTCACTACCCAAATGGCCGCAACAGCTGGAGCTGGGCCCATCTGAAGCCAGGAGTCAGGAGCTTCCTCCGGGTCTCCCAAGTGGGTACAGGGGCCCATGGACTACAGCCAGCCTTTACTGCTTTCCCAGGCCATAGCAGAGAGCTGGATCAAAAGTGGAGCAGCCGGGACTCAAACCGGCACCCATATGGGATGCTGGCACTGCAAGTGGCAGCAGCTTTACCCACTACACCACAGCACCAGCCCCAGTACACAGTTTAAGCAATTTGTTCAAAGCCCTAAACCAAGTAGGCATATGAACCAAGGAAATCTGACTTCAAAGTCCACAATCTTAACTACTGTGTTACGAAGACCTTGAATGTTTTTAAATTTGAATTTTCATGCTCAAAGTGGAGGCCAGGATCTTTGTGTCTATAGACCTGCTTTTCTTCAAAGTCTCTTGTATTTTAACTACTATTTTCTAATGGACTGATAAAAGGCAAGCCTGAAAACAGACAGCATCCACACAATCCCAGTGATTTTTTGCCTCATCTTTATCCAGTTTTGCATACCGCAGACAGCCAGGACTACATCAGGAACGGATTTAAAATCTGACCCAGAGTGCAGTTACCACCTTTTCTTCAGTTTACCAAGTGACAGTAGGGGGCGACCTTTTAGGATGTTCATTCTAAAATAGGTGGGCTGTTCATTATTCTTTCATGCCTGTAAGCCTACATGAAGAACAGATCATCTTGTCCTTCCCTTTCATTCCCAATTCCCACCCTCACTCCACTCTAACTTTTACCCATCTTCTCTTTGACCGACATTTCCTTCCGAATGTTTAAGTGCTTTTTAAATGAATCATTACAAGTGTGTCCCTTAACTACTCACTTCACATTCTTACTAGCTTTTTAAAAAAGATTATTTATTTATTTATTTGAAAGGCAGAGTTATAGAGAAACAGAGAGATCTTCCACCTGTCAGTTAACTCCCTAAATGGTTGCAATGGCCTGAGATGAACTGGTCTGAAGCCAAGAGCCAGGGGCTTCTTCCCTGTCTCCCACCTGGGTACAGGGGCCCAAGCACTTGGGTCATCCTCTGCTGCTTTCCCAGGCATATTAGCAGGGAGATGGATCAGAAGTGGAGTAGCTAGGACTCAAACTGGTGTCCATAAGGGATTCAGGCATAGCAAGCAGTGGCTTTACCTGCTACTCAGCAGTGTCAGCCCCTCTGGCTGGCTTAAAAAATAAACTTGGTCTTACCCCAGTGCTAACTTGGAGACCAGATGGTATGTGGCCTGATACAAACAAACAAAACTAAACAAAGTATGAATAGGCTAGCAATAAATCTTAAATATATGTTCAATTTTAAAATATAGTATAGGAACTATCTTCATTCAAAAAAATCTAAAAACTAAGTCATATTTTTTAATATGTGCACAGTGAAGTAAAGGAGACTATGAAAACCACATTGCTTTGGTGAGAAATACACATATCAATCTCATGAAATCTATACATGCAATGCTGGGGGGAAAGGTCATGGAAAATGGAATTAAGAGCTAAATTTACTTTAGTGCCAAAAAAAAAACAAAAACAAAATCCAAGCCTATGAGGGATCTTCAAAAAGTTCACAAAGATATATTATGAAAAAACATCTAATTCAAATTTTTTTGCACTAAAATAACCTTTTAATTCCATTTTCCTATGAGCTTTTTAAAATAATCTCATACAGAGACAAGAAATTCTGTGAGAAATTTACTAGAGTTATGTCCCTCCAAGGGCCATCCACAGAAGTCCAAGGGGTCCAATAAATCCCCAGATTAAAAAACTTCTAAAATCTGATCTAAAGTATTCTATTACTTGGAGATTTTCATTATTTAATAGGTTATACATTCAGGTATCCTGCTGAAGTATTTTCTACCAAATAACTAAAAGGAATAGCTATTATTTTTAATCTGAAAAAAATATGGTGAAGGATTTTATAAAGGTATTTCAGTGAAGCTTTTCACAACACTTCCTACCACCTTTCTGAAAGGGGTTTCACAAGTAGACTGGCATCGGTGACACAACAGAGAATGCTATAAAAGGAAGAAGACAGGAAAGGACAAAAAAAGTAGAATGTCTGAAATAATGAACACAAAGGGAAATTTACATGCTATATACAGAATGGTGCTTCACAAACATACCAGATAATTAAGAGGTCTTTTTAATTAAACGCATAAAAAGTAGTTCCCATTTTACAAGTTTAAAATCAGACAAACAGATGAAGGTATATAATTGATATATTTATAAACTGTATCCACTCAAAAACTCACTGTGGACACAATCTAGATTACATTCAGTGTCTATTTACATGATAATTACTGCAGAGAAAATACAAAGTGGATTCCCATCATTTCAGTTCAGTACATGCTGATACAGTTTCAAGACAGCGATTTTTTTTCAACCAGGAAACAGAAGCCTCCCATGCAAAAACACAGCAAGACTAACTAATGGGTTCCATTCCAATATAGCTGCAGGATATGTCTCTGTGTTACTGAAATACAGCTATGTTTTATATTTTAGTTACCAAGGTAACAGTACTTCTGATTTACAACTGACCTTAAAGTAGTGAATGCTAACATATATTCATTTTGACATTTTAAAAAGTCTTAAGCACTTAAATAATACAATTCTGAAAGTAGATGTGCCTCGCCATTCATTCAAAAAACATGATTTATTTTAACATAGGTTACAAAAGTTCAATTAATGAGCCAGACTTCTATATTTATTTCCTGCCTGCTAAAGTTCAGTCCTAAATCTGACACTGTATCAAAAGCAGCAGAGCAGTATTTCATAAGATTAATCCAAGAGTTACTGGATAGCTTTTAAACTCTCTCACCACTTACAAATATAAAGCACTGTAGTCTACACCAGTGGGTCCTTACATGAGAATCATCTGGAGGCTCTTTAATGTATACACAGGCTCCACATCAGAACTAAAGTATAAGAATCCAGAATGTATTTTTCAAAACTTCCAAGGTGACAGTGACACAGCACAGCCCCGTGTGGGAAACCCTAACCTTAACTACTATGCTGGTGATTCTCATTTTTAAGATGCATCAGAATCATGGCAGGGGGTCAGAGGGGTAGGAGGCGTTAACACTGATTTGCTTCAGCAGATTGAGAGTGGTGTCCAGGAATGAGAATGTTACACAAACAATACAGCTGCTCCAAACCCACTCTGAGAAGCAATGCATAGTCTGTCAGATATCACATTAGAAAGGAGTACATTCAGCAGTGTAGATGACATTGTCCTGCAAGCTCTAGTGAGTCCTTCCCCAGGCAGCTGTAGCAAGTGTTTGAGGCAACACTTAGCTTTTTCGAATATAGTTATATTCAGTATAATGTTAAAGTCAAGTGAATTGTGAGACCATAATTCATTCATTAAAGAAGGGAAAGGCTCTTTCAAACAAATTAGCTAAGCCTTTAAACAAATCAGTTCTTAGCAACTGAATTGTAATCTAAAGCTTTCTCCATTATTAGCTTGATTGGTATGTGTTCAGAGGTAGTGATTCCAGCTCACCAAAATGTAATGTGGGTTACAGATGATATGCATTCCAATCACGCACTTTCAATACAGATAGGAAACCAGGTGAATTTTAAATAACACTAAAACTTTGAATAATACACTCTCAGTTTTAAGCAATAAAACATATTTCCCTCATATGAATTTCCAAATATGATACCCAGGAAATATTCTAGAAAACACTAAAACTGCTGCTGCTTTTGAGAAGTAATTTACTAATTTCCTACCATTCCTGTTATTATCTATAAAGTGACAGTTGGTACATATGATTCTATCCTAAGAATTTTTTTAAAAACAAGAAACTCTTTCAGTGTATTATGACTGTTACTAACACTGTGAACACATAAGCACATGTGAGTGTGTGATAGCTCCACCATCCCTGCCAAACTTAAAGAACACATATAGTCTACCTGGAACACAAAAGCTATATAAGCTCAACACTAAATAGCACAGATCATGTGGTTAGTGGAATCCCTCTGGCATCTTGCTGCTCCCCTTCCTCGTATAAGGTGCTGTGCACACACTTTTGCATTCTGTTGTTCTCAAAACCTTACACCACATCTTTTCCAGGGGCATACACAATTAAACAACTGTTATGTTCTCTTAACTAAGCAATGTAAAGGCAATTACCAAAAATCAATGTTGTCCTGCCAGAAAGGCAAGTCAGGTCATAAAATAAGAAATGGAAATGTTGAAACCTGAACTCAAAAAACAAAAAACAAACAAACAAAAAAAAGCAAAAGTAAAAGAAAAAAATCTGCATTCAAGAAGCTAAAAAAATCCATACTAATTTTTAACAACTTAGAGTCTAGATTCTGACATCAAACCATTTTTTCCCCAGTTTTCAAATGACTGAAGGCAAAAACAACAAACTTTAAAGTGAAGTAAAACAAAAGTTGAAAAAAGTACATTTAAAGATCAAAACAAGTGACATTACATCTACTACCTAAAGTGAAATGCTTCTTGAATGGATGAAACGGACATATGAAGACATAGCAATCCTGGGATAAGGATTTCAAAGCAGAACACAATGGTTTAAGGCACTACCTTGTGACTCTACACTCTGCTCATCTTACATCCAAAGAATACGGGACAGGGGAAGAAAACACACAAACACCACTCTTCAGGTCCTCTTGGCTGGTCTGGCAGTTAACTGCTTCTCTCTCTCAAATTCCTTCTCCCGCTGCTGCTCCCTTTCCAACTCTTCTTTCTGCCTCTTCTGCTGCAGTTTCAGTGCTCTTTTCTGTGTCAAAAAAATTTAAAAACCAAGAGAATAATCAAGATTACAGGTGAGGTAATCAATGTATAGTCATAAATGTGTTTTTTAACTTTTTCATCTGTTCAAACATTCCCTTGATTCAAATAAAATTTGTGACTCTAAGTTCTTATAAAAAGAGGATTAAAGTTACATATCCAGAAATGTAAGCCTATCAGCCCAGCTATTAGTAGATAAACTCAAAGCAGGGTTCAAAAAAATGCTAGTTTTTTTTTTAAAGAAAAAAATCAAAATGTTATTGCATAAAAAGTAAAAAAAATAGTAAAGAAAAATAATTAAACCTCTAGTTTTATAAAGAATGTGAAAGAATTTTCAACTCACTTTTAACTTTGATGTCTTTTCATGAAGCATCAGCATCTCTTTTCTTATATTCACCAACTTGGCATGATAGTGTTTAGCTTCAGTGAACTTAACATGGAAAGTAGATGAAGAGTTGAGTTAAAACAGGCTGAAATATCAACATGGATAAATAAGCCAATACCTAAACTGCAGTTCATTCTTTCTAAATCCGTGAAGTTTTTAGAGCCTTATTGCCATATTTTAAATTCTGAAATCTACATTTCATTTAAACTATCAGAATTTTGAAAGCATCTGATTCAATTCAGATGGACAAAAATTTCTAAACACAAAATAAACATTTACATTCAATTGGCAGCAGACAACATTTTGCTTTAAAAACATCCAACATAATCCCAAAATTTCAGTAAGACTTGACTAAAGCTGTCAGTTTCAGTTAAGAAAAGTTACACACTCTACTGCCTTTACAAGAAAGAGACCGGGCCAGGACAGTTTAAGGGAAGTGTGTGCTCATCAGGAAAACCCAAGCTCCACCCAGAGATCCCTGTGAGCACTGCGGACACAGTCAAGTTCCTTGGACTTATGAAGTCGAACCAAGCAGCAGAATCTCTGTAAAGATACTTTGCTTCTCAAGGAGTTGTAGGTACAGACTCCTGTATCTCAGCCAGCCTGCACAGCCAAAGTGAAGCTGCGAAGATGCTGCTGGCCTAAGTACATGAGAGAGAAGTAATAAAAAGCACCTTGTCCTCAAAGTTAACAGAAAGAGAAGAAATCAGAGAAGTGTCAGTGGAGAGCTTCGCAAGCTTAGAATGGCTACAAGTCAAGTCAGAGTCTGATGAGCTCTGGAGCTCCCAGACCCTCTCTGAATCTCTCTGGCCTTTCCAGTCTTCTATTCCTAGATGATGATCAAAACTACTTTTGGGCTGTGAGAAGAAAAAAGAGGAAGAGTCCGTTTCTGCTCCTTCAGAGAGAAGTAACAGTGATACACCTGCTTGGTTCATTCATTCATTAAACAAATACTCATTCTACTGCAACACAATTTCAGCAGTGAACACAAAAGTAGGTCACTATAGCCTGGCCCACCTTTCACAAAAAGTCAGGAACTACTGGGCAGAAGACTGTACTCACTACCACAAGCTTCTGTTTAATGCTAAAGAATATGGTCTTTGTTTCTTGATTATAGTAAAAGGAGAACATCAGTAAGCCACCTTTGTCCAATGAAAAGTTCTGTTGCTGAAGTATGTATAAACATCTACAAAATCATGCCACCAAGGATTTCTAATGTTTAAAGGGAAAAATAAATATAGCAAAAAATTCCTTGTTTTTCTTAAAGTACAAATTCCTCTCATCAAAATACTACAGAACTTTTGATGAAATTCAATTATTCAACTACTTCTATTGTAAGATATAACTGATCATTCTCCAAGTGTCTATTTTAATCAATAGCATTAATTTAAAATTGTGACACTATGAATATGCCATATAATTAATAAAATTCTAATTTAAGAAACCATGTATCTGACAGTTAATGAAAGACAGCACTTTCCTTTAGGAGAAAATTGATATTCCAAAAGTTCTTTACTTTTAGTTCTCTTTTCCAAGTCTTTTTTTAAAAGATTTATTTATTTATTTGAAAGTCAGAGTTGCAGAGAGAGAGAAGGAGGGGCAGAGAGAGAGAGAGAGAGGTCTTCCATCCACTGGTTCACTCTCCAATTGGCCACAACAGCCAGAGCTGCGCCAATCCAAAGCCAGAGACAGGAGCTTCTTCCAGGTCTCCCACACTGGTGCAGGGACCCAAGGACCTGGGCCATCCTCTACTGCTTTCCCAGGCCACAGCAGAGAGCTGGATTGCAAGTGAAGCAGCCGGGACTCGAACCAGTGCCCATAAAGGATGCTGGCACTGCAGGCGGTGGCTTTACCTGCTACACCACAGTGGTGGCCCCATTTTTCTAAGACTTTAACTATAAACAGATCTATTCTAGACTCATAAATATAAGTTCAATTTCCTATTACAAGCTCAACATTTGAAAGATAGCAATTCAGGACAATGGAAATTCTAGTAAAGTAAATCAATGTTTCCTGTTTAAAACAAATTTAAATTTTTAAAAATTAAAGCAAAAAATCTTAACCATAGATAAATACCTAGTTGGGAGGATAAACCTAGCTGTTTCTGAAACAAGATGCCATTAAGTAACATCAACTAAATCATACTTACCAAAGCATTAATGTCCAACATAGAATGACATTCTTTAAATTTTGAAATCTCTTGTTCCAGTGTGTCTAATAATACAACCTGGTTCTGTCTGAAACAAAAGCATACAGTCAAAATAACATTTTACAAATTTTAAGTGCTAGTTCACTAAAAGAAATCACATTCAGCCTGGTTACTGCTAAAGGTTAAAAAATAAGTTGGAAACGTATTGACTCTCCAAGGCTTATTTGGTTTAGCACCATCTTTCTCAAAATAATATTCCAAAGACACATTCTAATAACTAAATCTCTTCTTCTTGCCTCTATTAATCAAATCATCCAATGGTATTTTGTTATTTTAGCAACTCTCAAAAAAAAATAAAGAAATTTGCCTAACAATCTCAATGTTTACCCATCTTAAAATTACAACATTCCCATAAAGGAAACGAGAAGCAAAGACTTCTCAGATCAGAGTTGAGAAAGACACTCTCAGAATAAGTGAGAAGGGGTAAATAAGCAGCAGGATGGAAAAAGAGTATGAGGAGATGCCACAACCTTCCCCTGCCATCAGCCAGCTGGGTTCTCTTGGAAATCCAGTTTATTTCTCTGGTTCTAAATCTCTTCATTTATTTATAACGTAAGAAGGTTGGACCAGGCAACTTGTGGGTTCCACATTAAAATTTCAACTCAAAATCTACTGAGGAAGAGAAGTCAAGTTGCCAATATTCCTCTCCAGAGCATCAGAGGAACAAGTGACCCAAAGGGGGTCATCTAATTGGATTCACTTTAAAGACTGCTATATTCACAGAAAAATATGATGCGATTTACTTGTAAAAATGAGTAATAAGAGCAGTGATAAAAGGGAAATAGCAATGAAGGGCAATTACACTATTTCTACCACCCAGGCTGAGTTAGAGCCACCCTACAAATCGCAAGTTTGTCCCACTAGTTCAGACTAGAGATCAAAGAATGTAAAAAACAGAATGGACGGCAGGAAATCCCAGCTACTTAACCAGAGTTAGGTAGGACAGCAAAAGCAGAAAACAATATAGAAAAAATCGATGAAACCCATTTTAATGATAAACATCTAGCCCAATCAACCAAAAAAGATAAGAAAAGACATCAATTAGTAATTGCATCCATGAAAGAGTGGTCATTACTAATCCCATGACATTGAAAGGATAGTAATTCTCAACAACTCTATGTCCACAAATTTGATAATTTAAATAGAAAAGACTAATTCCTTGAAAGACACAACTACCAAAACTCACATAAAGCGAGACAGAAAATCTAATTAGGCCTATATTAGACAAACTCAATCAATAAGTAGTAACCTTCCAAAAAGTAAAATACCAAGGCCAGATGGCTTCAGTGGTGATTTTGGACCAAATGTTTAAGAAATGAATGATACCGGGGCTAGCACTGTGGCACAGCAGGTTAAAGCCCTGGTCTGAAGCGCCGGCATCCCATATGGGCACCGGTTCTAGTCCTGGCTGCTCCTCTTCCAATCCAGCTCTCCACTATGGCCTGGGAAAGCAGTAGAGGATGGCCCAAGTCCTTGGGCCCCTGCATCCACATGGGGGGCACAGAGGAAGCTCCTGTCTCCTGGCTTCGGATGGGCAGAGCTCCGGCTGTTGAGGCCATCTAGGGAGTAAAACAGCGGATGGAAGATCTCTCTGTCTCTACCTCTCTTTGTATCTCCATCTTTCAAATCAATAAAATAAATCTTAAAAAAAAAAAAAAAAGAAGAAGTGAATGATACCGATTCTTCACAATCTCTTCCAGAAAATAGAAGCAAAGGGAGCACTTTCTAACTCACTCTATAAGGCTAGCACTACCCTAAAACCAAAAACAGATAAAGATATTACAGGAAAGAAAAACTACAGATTACTGTATCTCACAAACATAGATGCAAAAATCCTCAATAGAAAGGATGGTGTTGTGGTGCAGCTGGTTAAGCCATCACCTGCAATGCTGGCATCCTCTACGGACACTGGTTCAAATCCCACAAGCACTACTTCTGATCCAGCTCCCTGCTAATGTACCTGAGAAAGCAGCAGAAGATGGCTCAACTGCTTGGGCTCCTATACACACGTGGGCAATCCTGATGAAGCTCCTGGCACCTGATTTCAGCCTGGCCCAGCTGTGACCATTGTAGCCATTTGGGGAGTGAACCAATGAATGGGAGCTCTTTCTCTCTCTCTCTGTCTCTCCTAACTCTGCCTTTCAAATGTAACAATGGAAAAAAACAACTTTTACACTACAACGAAGTGGAATTTATTACAAGTATGCAAAGCTGGTTCAACATTTGAAATTAATGTATTCTATCACACCAACAAGCTAGAGAAGAAAAATTATGGGCCATATCAATTTATATAGACAAAGCATTTGGGGGCCGGCGCTGTGGCACAGAGGGTTAACACCCTGGCCTGAAGCGCCGGCACCCCATATGGGCACTGGTTCTAGTCCCAGCTGCTCCTCTTCGATCCAGCTCTCTGCTATGGCCTGGGAAAGCAGTAGAAGATGGCCCAAGTCCTTGGGCCCCTGCACCCATGTGGGAGACCTGGAAGATGCTCCTGTCTCCTGGCTTCGGATCAGCGCAGCTCCAGCCATTGTGGCCATCTGGGGAGTGAACCAGCAGATGGAAGACCTCTTTGTCTCTATCTCTCTCTGTAACTCTTTCAAATAAATAAAAATAAATCTTTAAAAAAATAAAAAAGAAAAAGCATTTGGCAAAATCGAACACTATTAGTGATTGAGAAAATACTTTCAACAAACTAGCAAAAGAGATGAACTTCCTCCACTTGATAAGGATCTCTTAAAAATCTACAATTAACATCACACAGTGATGATTTTGCCACTAAGATCAAGAACAAAGTATGGTCCCTCTCACTACTTCTATCCAACATTGTATGGGAAGTCCTAGATAATGCAGTAAGATGAGAAAAGGAAATAAAGGCATACAAATTTGGAAGGAAGAAATAGCACAATCTGTGTTCAGAGATGACATGATATCCTTTGTGGAAATTTCCAAAGAATCAACTAAAAATCTCCTGGAACTAATACATAATGATAGCAAGGTTTTAGGATACAAAGTTAATACACAAAAATCAAATGCAAGGTAGGCATTTAGCCTAGTGGTTAAGATGCATCCTGTATCAGATTACCTGGGTTCATTTCCCAAGGCTGGATCCTGACTGCAACTTCTTAATGGTGCAGACCCTGGGAAGCAGTAGCAGTGGCCTGCCACTCTTGTTCGAGACCTTAATTGCTCCTAGCTTCAGCCCTGGCCCAGCTCTGGCCATTGAGGGCATTTAGGGTATGAGCTGGAGGATGGAACCTGTCTGTGTGCTCTCTCTTTCTCTCCCTCTCTCTCTCTTTCTCTCTCTCTCTTTCCCTCTCGCCCCCCCCCCTCTGATAAATAGTACAAAAAAAATTTAAGGCAGTTGCTTTCCTATGTACCAACAATGACTATGAAATTTAAAAACAATACTATTGGGGCTGGTGCTGTGCCATAGAAGGTTAAGCCTCCACCTGCTGTGCCGACATCCCATATGGGCACCGGTTAAAGTCTTGGCTGTTCCACTTTCAATCCAGCTCCCTGCTAATACTCCAGGGAAGCAGCGGAAGATGGGCCAATTTCTTGGGCCCCCGCACATACGTGGGAGATCTGGGTGAAGTTCCTGGCTCCTAACTTTGGCATGGCCTAGCCCCAGCCATTGTAGCCATTTGGGGAGTAAACAAGAAGAGAGAAACTCTCTCTCTCTCTCTCTCTCTCTCCCCCCCCCCCCTCTCATCTCTCTGTACCTCTGCCTTTCAAATAGATAAATAAATCTTTTTTAAAAAAAATACTATTTATAATAGCTCTCTCAATGAAGTATTTTGGTATAAATCTAACAAAATATGTAAAAGATTTATATGAAAAAACTATAAAACTTCAACAAAAAAATCAAGGATTTAAATAACCAAGAGATGTTCCAAGTGCATGGATGAAAAAATTCCTTATTTTTAACATGTCAATTCTTCCCAACATCATCTAGCGGTTCAGTGCAAACCCAGCCAACATCTCAGTGAGTTGTTTTGTAGGTATCAAAAAAGTGATCAGGGCCAATGTTGTGGCCTAACAGGTTGATGCTGCCTGCAATGCCAGTATCCCATATGGGCACAGGTTCAAGTCCCAGCTGCTCCACTTTGGATCCTGCTCCCTGCTGATGTGCTTGGGAAAGCAGTGGAAAATGGTCTAAGTCCTTGGCACCTTTGCATCTACCTGGGAGATCCAGAAGCTCCTAGCTCCTGGCTTTGGCCTGGCCCAGCCCTGGCTGTTGCAGCCATTTGGGGAGTAAACCAGCAGATGGAAGCATTCTCTCTTTCTCTCTCTCTCTTTCTCCCTCTTTCCCTCTCCCTTTCTCTGTAACTCTTTCTTTTTTCTTTTTCTTTTTTTTTTTTTTTTTTTGACAGGCAGAGTGGACAGTGAGAGAGAGAGACAGAGAGAAAGGTCTTCCTTTGCCGTTGGTTCACCCTCCAATGGCTGCCACGGCCGGCGCACCGCGCTCATCCGATGGCAGGAGCCAGGTGCTAGGTGCTTTTTCCTGGTCTCCCATGGGGTGCAGGGCTGTAACTCTTTCAAATACACAAACTAAATATTTTTTTAAAAAAACTGATCTTAAAGTCCATATGAAAAAGCAAAGATATAGAATATTCAACACAAATAGAACAACAAATTTGGAAGACACATTACCCAATTTCAAAACTTAGTATTAAGCTTCAGAAATCAAGAAAGTATGGGGGCCGGTGCTGTGGCATAGTGCGTAAAGCTGCCGCTTGTAGTACCAGCATCCCATATGGGCGCTGGTTTGAGTCCTGGCTGCTCTTCTTCCAATCCAGCTCTCTGCTGTGGCCTGGGAAAGCAGTAGAAGATGGCCCAACTCCTTGGGCCCCTGCACCTGCATGGGAGACTCGGATAAGGCTCCTGGCTCCTTGCTTTGGATCAGCATAGCTCCAGCCATTGCGGCCAACTATGGAGTTAATCAACAGATGGAAGACCTCTCTCTCTCTCTCTCTCTCTCTCTCTGCTTCTCCTTCTCTCTGTGTGTAACTCTGACTTTCAAATAAATAAATAAATCCTTAAAAAAAAAAGCATGGTATTGGTTAAAGAACAGATAGACTAATCAATGGAACAGAAGAGAAAGCCCTTAAGTAAACCCACACAAATAGTCAATTCCTTTTTTTTTATTAAAACTTACTTTTTAAAAAAGATTTTATTTATTTGATAGGCAGAGTTATATAGAGAATGAGAAAAGAGAGAGACACAGAGAGAAATTTCCCATCCACTGGTTCACTCACAAATGGCTCCAACAGCCAGGGCTGAGCCAGGCCAAAGCCAAGAGCTTCATCTGGGTCTCCCATGTAGGTACGTTGGCCCAAGTACTTGGGCCATCTTCTGCTTTCCCAGGCACATTAGCAGGGAGCGGAATTGAAAGTGGAGCAGCCAGGATTCAAACCAGCATTCACATGGAATGCTGGCACTGCAGCTTAACCTGTTGGCTCCAGTCAACTGCTCTTTGACAAAGGAGCAAAGGCAATGCAGTGGAGAAAACACTTTCTAACAAATGGTTCTGAAGCAGTAACTGGATTTCCATGTGCAAAGAAATATACCTATATAACATAGTCCTTATACCTTTAACAAAAATTAACTTAAGGGCAAGTGCTGTGGCACAACAGGTTAAGCCACAGTGCCAGCATCCCACATGGGTGCTGATTTCTGTCCCAGCTGCTCCACTTCTGATCTAGCTCCCTGCTAATGCACTTGCAAAAGCAGCAGAAGATGGCCCAAGTCCCTGGCCCCTGCCACTCACATGGGAGACCTGGAAGAAGCTCCTGGCTCCTAGCTTCCACCTGGCCCAGTCCCAGAGGTGTGGTCTCTTGGGGAGTGAACTAGCAGATAGAAGACTTCTCTCTGTAACTCTTTCAAATAAATAAATCTTTTTTTTTAATAACTCAAAATGGACCATAGATCTAAATGTAAAATGCAGGGCCAAGCATTGTGGTGCAATAGGTTAAGCTACCACCTGTGACACTGGCATCCTGTATCAGAGCACAGGTTTGAACCTGGCTGCCCTGCTTCCAATCTAGCTCCCTGTTAATGTGCCTGGGAAAGCAGTAAAGGTGGCCTAAGTGCTTCAGTCCCTGCCACCCACGTGGGAGACCCAGATGGAGTTCCTGGCTCCTGCCTTTGGCCCAGCACAATCACAGCAAATGTGGCCATTTTCAGAGCGAACTAGCACATGAAAGATCTCTCTCTCTCTCAGTCTCTCCATTTCAAATAAACAAAATAAATGTTTAATAAACAAATGCAAAATTCTAAAACTTCTAGAAGCAAACATTTAGGAGAAAATTTATGGAATCTCAGTTTAGTGATGACTTTTTGGACACAATACCAAAAGAATGATGTATGAAAGAAAAAAACTGTTAAGTCAGACTGTATGAAAATTAAAAACTTCTGTTCTGCAAAAGACACTGTTAACAGAATGAACAGATAAGCCACGAGCTTGGAGAAAATATCTGTGAAAAAATTAAAAATAGGCCGGCGCCGTGGCTCAACAGGCTAATCCTCTGCCTTGCGGTGCCGACACATCAGGTTCTAGTCCTGGTCGGGGCACCGGATTCTGTCCTGGTTGCCCCTCTTCCAGGCCAGCTCTCTGCTGTGGCCCAGGAGTGCAGTGGAGGATGGCCCAAGTGCTTGGGCCCTGCAACCCATGGGAGACCAGGAAAAGCACCTGGCACCTGGCTCCTGCCATCAGATGAGCGCGGTGCACCGGCCGCAGCACGCCGGCCCCGGCAGCCATTGGAGGGTGAACCAACGGCAAAAAAGGAAGACCTTTCTCTCTGTCTCTCCCTCTCACTGTCCACTCTGCCTGTCAAAAAAAAAAAAAAATTAAAAATATACAAAGCACTCTTAATAAGAAATTTTTTTTAAAGATTTATTTATTTATTTATTTATTTATTTGAAAGGCAGAGTTACAGACAGGCAAAGGCAAAGGCAGAGAGACAGGTCTTCCATCTGCTGGTTCACTCACCAGATGGCTGCAACGGCTGGAGCTGTGCCAATCCGAAACCAGGAGCCAGGAACTTCCTCTGGGTCTCCCACACAGGTGCAGGGGCCCAAGGACTTGGGCCATCTTCTACTGCTTTCTCAGGCCAAGGCAGAGAGTTAGATTGGAAGTGGAGCAGCCAGGATTCAACCTGGCACCAATATGGGATGCTGGCTTTAACCTGCTGTGCCATAGTGTCAGCCCCAGAATTTTTTTTTTTTTTTTTAATTTTTAAAGTGGACAAAGATCTGGACAACTGTTTGATAATAATCAAACTGACCTCTGTTCCAGGTTCTCAGAACAAAAGCTTCTAAAATTCTTGGAATCCCCATGTGATGGGAGGATCTGTTGTTATTCCTGAGCTCCTTGAATTCGACCTCAGTTTATGTTAATAAGGTGACTCATGTAATGTCCCTACAGCTTCAGGATAGGGGGCTGGTCATGCCAGAGGACCATGTGAATAGAGGGTTGGGGTTGTGAGCCATGTGGTGTCAACGCATCCTTCAAGGAGAGAGGGCTGTAAACTGAATACAATCAGGTGGCCAGTTCAATCAATTGTGCGTATGTATTAAAACTCCAATGAAAACTGGGGGTAGTAAACTCAATGGAGCTTCCTGTATGGTGAATGTATCTGACGGCCTCTAATGCACCTTGATATACTAGGAGGTCCTAATTTCACTAGCAGAGGACACAGAAACTCTGTTTGGGACCTATGTGCCTCTTCATTTAGCTAGTCCTTATCTGTTACCTTTATAATAAAACTGTAATCGTAGGGGCCAGCATTGTTGTACAGCAGGTTAAGATAGCCTGTATCCAGTATGAGCACCAATTGGAGTTTTGGCTATTCCACTTCTGATCCAGCTTCTAATGCACCTGGAAAGGCAGTGGAAGACAGCCCAAGTACTTAGGCCCTTGTCAGCCAAGTAGGAGACCAAGACGGAGTTCCTGCCTCATGCCTTCAGCGTGGCCAGCCCTAGTTGTCTGGGGCATTTGGAGAGTAAACCAGCAGATGGAAGATATCTCTCTCTCTCTCTTCTTCCATCCTTCCCCCCCTCCCTTTCCCCCACTCTTCTCTTCTCCTCTCTATTCCTCTAACTTTCAAATAATTTTGTTGAAGGCCCTATAACTGTAAATGGAGGGCTTTTCTGATCCACAAATCTAGCTACTGTAGACGTTTTTGAGAATGTTTACTTACAGTACAGTATTACAGAAAAGATGACTGCATTTCCATGTCTCTGAAGCTTTGCATAATCTGTGGTAAATATGCTAAGAGTGATTGTGAAGCCTTAATGCTGTGTCTGAGGAACAATCCCCTGGGAGAAGAGATTCCCTAAGAAGGTCCAAGCCTAGGTTATCTCAAAGGACATTCCATAAAGACCGCTCATAACTGTATCTCCTTGGCTACTCTAGGGCCCTGGATCTCAGAACTTCCTTTTTATCTTTCCAATATTCTTAAGATGATTACTACACATAAAATAATATGTATAATCTTTCTTAATTATAAAAATAAATTATATTCTTAGGTCATCCTTCCTTAGCCATAGTTTGCTACAAAATAAACTATCTACCATCACCTTCTCCCTTACCTCTCCAGGCCTTGGCTTCCACAATGGAGAAGTAGCTTACCAAAGGTTTGATGTCAGAGCCAGGACTGCAACCAAGGAGTTTCTCATCCCAGTACTCTATACTGTTATCAGTAGAAAAAATAGTGGACAGGTGGCAAAATATTTCTCTTTTTCCTACGTCTGAAAATTGTTTACCTGTCCTTAACACTCAAGAAGAACAGCAACTACTAATTCATCATATTTAGCAGTGAACTCTACTCATTATCTATGTAATTCTTCCAGGCTACTTAACTTCTCTGGGCCTCAGTTTCCTCAAATGTAAGTGAGGATAATATTAGATACTTCATAAGGCAGGTGTGAGGATTGAGACATGGTAAATAAAGTGCTGGCCACATAGTACATATGGTAATACACAATAACATTTTACTATCACCATCACCATCATCATCAGGATCTAGGAAGAAATGTTGAGTTTCTCAAAATACTAAATTTTAGCCAATGTCATCAATTAAACTCTGTAGTTGAACCTGGATTCCCAGCTTTGTCTAAGTAGTTTTATCTAGATATAATTTGCTTATGGAGTTTATTATCTTCCTTCAGTCTTTCATACCTCATCCAATATCTCCTACAAAGACCTTATGACTTGCTTGCCAGAGGATTGATTAGCATCAAAATACAAGGCACACCATGCACTGGAAATTTTTTTTTAAAAAATCCCACTTGGGACTACCAGGAAATGGAATGTTGCCAACTCCCTAACTATAGTATGTATCACATGTATCAGAACACAGTATCACTTTTATGCTCATTTAACCTCTTAAAGCCAAGGTTTATAACATTACTTACTAATAACTAGAAAAAAAAAATTGCTTCTCAGCCTTTTGGCTAAGATCAAGTGCAGTGTAACTGGAAAATAGGCACAATTGATTATTCCTCACCTTTTGTCCTAAGAGGTTTTTGAAATGGGTTTTCAAAAGGTGAGTCTTAAATCAGTGGCACTTCATAGGCAGTTTAAAACTCACCACCAGAGAGGGAACTGACAGGCCAAGCTGAGCAATCCAGACAGGAACTGATGATGGAGGAGAGAGGGCTAAGTCTGTTTCTCTGGGTGGGAGGTGATAAAGTCACAGCATCTATTTTGTACACTGATCCCATTCTATAGGCTGTGTTCTACCTAATCCTGTTCTCTTAGCACATCCTCCAGACCTTTAACTACTACAAAGAAAACAGGTAATCCAAAAAAAAAAAAAAAAAAAAAGATATGTAAGGATCTCAGCAAATCATTTGAACCAGCAACTGAAAAAAGTGATGCTTTTAGAGAGGCAACTTTTCACCTCCACTCAGAAATATGTATACCAACCCTGCAACAATCTTCAACAGGCAACACCTTCATAAAAACACCAACAATCGCAGACGCTACATAAGATTTGTGGTACTTCTTAAAGAGACCACTCCAGGCATATTCAGTTTGCTTTTTACATTTAGATGACTGTGTGCTCCTCTATTTCCACAGAAATGCTCTATAATTAAACACTACAAAACAGTATACCTTAATAATGTACACAATTATACTCATACAGTAATTTGTGACTATGCCAGAGAGAAAATGAGTACAAATCAGTTTTTTTGTCAGCTTACGTGAGCTCCTGGAGGGCTTGTTTTGATCTCTGCAGGTCTGGCAAGTAGTGAGAAAGCAATCCTTCTGCCAGCTGCTCCACAGCTTTGTCTTCTACACTCAGGTCCTCTATTAACCCTTCATCTGGAGAAGTGTCACTTAAACCTGGCCCCAAGCAAAAATCACCTTTAGGAAGCTCTTAAACTGGCATAGTTATGAAAGGGAGAGTGGGTGGGAAGGTGGCCCACAGTGGAGTTGAGAGCATGCACCTACTTTCCCGGCTGTCCTTCTCTTCTTTTTAAACTTGTACCTCCGATCTTTCTCTAAAAAACCAGCTGTGAGCACTCCTGAAGTATTTTTAACCCACTAGTACAAGATAAAATCTGGAATAAAAGAACGTTAACACACTTAGAATTCTGTTGGTGCCAGCACTGTGGTGCAGTGGGTTATGCCCCTGCTTGTGAAGCCAGCATCCCATACTGGGATGCCAACTGCTCTGCTTTTGATCCAGCTCCCTGCTAGTGCACCTGGGAAGGCAGAAGACGGCCCAAGTATTTGGGTCGCTGCCACCCATGTGGGAGACCAGGATGGAGTTTTTTTTACTTTGGGCTTTAGTTTGGCTGTTGTCAATATTTGGTGATGTGAACCAGCAGATGGAATGTCTCTCTTTGTCACTCCCTCTGTCACACTGCTTTTCAAATAAATAAATAAATCCCTTAAAAAAGCAAAATTCTATGTGTTGACATTTTTTCCAGGGCAGGGGATTTATAGTTTTCAATGAGCTGAAAAGTCTGAGGCTGATTTAAAGTACCTTGCTTTCAAAAGGATGCAGAAATCATACAAAAATGCAATACCTGCAAACATCTGTTTTGTATTCCACAGAAACAAGAATATTGGCCAACATTCAGTTTGCATATAGCCAGATACACTATTTACAAGTAAAAGGGGGGTTGTTTTGTGATTTGTTAGAGAGAAGAGAGGTTTTCTAGGAATTCCTCCTCCCTTCAGATTCAGCCATAGAAAATAATGTAATTTATTATCTTATATGTAAATCTAGACCTGATCTGAGGATTGACACCTGATTCTTTCTCTTTGAATAACTGTGTAAGCACTGTGCCAGGCATTCAAAAAGGTGAATGTCTAAGATGAAAGAAATCCATGAATCGTTATTCCAAGCAAGAAAAGTATAAACAATTTCTAAATTGGGTTCAATTAATAGTTTAATAGGTATTTTTTTCCTTCTTTCTTTCTCTTTTTCCTTTTTTCCCCCATAGAGAGAGAAAGAAAGAGATAGAGAGCTCTAATCTGCTGGTTCATTTACCAAATGCCTGTAATAATAGGGCCAAGGCCAGACAGTAGAAACTCAATCCAGGACTGCCACACGGATGGCAAGAACCCAATTACTTGAGCCATCACCACTGCCTTCAAGGTCTGCATCAGCAAGAAGGTGGAGTCAAAGAGTCAGAGGTAGACACTGAACCCAGGCACCCCAATGTGGGACACAGGCATCTTAACTGCTAGGCCGCAGGTCCACCCCTGGTTTAAAAGATTTAGAATCACAGGTTTAAAATCAGAAAAAAGCAAATGGTCACCTTGCTAGAATTGTACTAGCAAGCATTTTATTGTAAAAATATTTTATAGTTAATATATTTTTCAAAGATTCATCTATTTATTTTAAAGGCAGAGTTACAGAGAGAGAGAAAGAGAAAGAGAGAGGCAGAGGCAGAGAGAGAGAGAGAGAGAGAGAGAGGTCTCCCATCCACTGGTTCACTCCCCAAATGGCCACAATGGCCAGAGCTGTGCAAATCCAAAAGCAGGAGCCAGGAACTTCTTTTGGATCTCCCACACGGATGCAGGGGCCCAACTTCTACTGCTTTCCCAGGCCATAGCAGAGAGCTGGATCAGAAATGGAGCAGCCGAGACTAGAACCGGTGCCCATATGGGATGTTGGCACCGCAGGTAGCGGCTTTTCCCACTACACCACGGCGCTGGCCCCTATACTTAATATTAAACTCTGAAACATCTCTCTTCAATCATAGTCTGGCAGCAATAAGAAACATGAAATTGGGTCTCTTTATGGAGTCTATTGATCACAATGCATTGCTTATAGCACAATTCTAGGTAGTTTTTACTCCAGATTTAAATTTTGCCAATAATGAAGAATACAACATGTTGTCATACTCAAAATAAGGTTTTAGAAAATCAAAATAAAGTCATATTATTTTTATCTTAATCCTAAAAACATATGAACAAACTCTGGAATTCTTACATTTACAAGGCAATATTTAAACAGGTAAGAGCTAACTGGAAACTGAAATACTACACAAATATGACAAAAAATATAGTGAGAAAAGTACTTAAGGATATTGTGCCCCCAATGTGCATTAAATGGGAAATGAACAAATTATATCTGGCAATTAATGCTACTGCTTAAGACCTGATTACAGTAACAGTGCAAACATCAATTTTCTTTAAGTAAATATAGAAAGCATAAGTATTAGAAATAAACATATAGAAACATTCAAAAAAGGATGAATCAACTTCAAGGAATAACAACATATACATATGTTTAACTCACAGACATGTCCCACTCCCCAAACTGCTGGTGAGTTACTGGACAAGTCTCAGATACTAGTGTTTTTACACTTGGTTACTAAAGGCAAGGTAACTTATTGTGGGGAAGTAAAGAAGGAAGTGTCCCTTCCCTAGTCACACAGAAGCATTCCCTGAGTATCTATCATGTACGGGTTATGAGGTTACACCTGTAAATAAGGCAAGCCTCCTTCCCTAGGAGGGTACAATACAAGGAAATCGTAGAGTATGAGACGTGCCAACAGGAAAACAGAAATGGTTCTGGAAATTCAGGGGAAAGAAAGATCACTTTCAGCAGGGACGTATGGAACCATTTTGAAATTAAGTGTGGGCCCCTGAGGTGAGGTTTCAAAAATGGGTGGCATTTTCATTTCTTTTTTGACATGTCACTCAGTGTAAAAACTTAAAACACGACAGAGGAAGGCACAAGCTGAAAAGTAAAAACACTGCTTCTCACTGCCTGACTCCACAAGACATTACTCTGGAGTAGCTTACATACCTTCCAGAAATTGTCTCTGCTTGTCTAGGTATTTACTCCTCATTACAAATGAAATAGTTCTCATACTGTTCTGTGTACTTTTCTCTTAAATATATATCTTAGATGTTTTTCTCCATCAACACATATGGATCTACCACATTCTTTAATAAAAGAATACAATTCTACCAAAGTTTATTTAACTAGTCCACTATGAATGGGTCATTTGGGTTCCTAGCTTATCTTTGCATATTAGTGTCATTTTTTCTGTAGTATACATTCTTAGGAAAAGACTGTTAAGACAAAAATTTATGTATTTTTAAAAGACATTAAAAAGTTGCCCTCCTAGAAGATGGGACCAATTTAGACTCCCACCAACAATCTACAAGGACTATTTCTAAAGGCTAAGAATTCTGTGACAGGAGTGGACAGGATGGAATACTGGTAAAGCGAGCAGCGCAAGGAGAGATGGGAACACAGGCTTCCTCTGGAAAGGGAAGGTCATCTGAGGAGTCCAGAGCACAGGGCCTATGCAACATGGCAACTGTGAGCTATTTATTAAGCTGTGTTGCCAGGCTGTGAGAGCCACCGGTGTTAACAGGTCTGGACTTTGTCCTAAGCAGTGAGGAGCCATGAAGGTTTCTGAGCAAAGGAGAGAGATGACTAGAGCTTGGAGCGGGCGGTGACATAACAGCAGGACAGATGAGTTGGACTAGTAAAAGGTCAGAAGTGGGCCAGCTTTCCAATTGCTATTTTGAAAATACAAAGAGGAAATGAAAATTGTACAGTATAATCCCCTAGACTAAGAGGGAAGGCAAGAGAGAGCAAAGAGCTGAGGGCAATTTCAGCGTTTCAAGGGAAAGCTATTTGGCATCATCAGTAGGCTCAAACATCTGCTTTTACTTATGCTCTATATGAAATTAGTACAAAATATCCATGGTTGAGACATCAAGCAAAGTGAGAAGAGGGGGCCAAAATGAAAATATGTGTAGATGGTCCCTGCAAACGCTGTATGTGTTCAATAAAAACCATACTTCAGATTTTCAGTTTTGACCTCTTCCTAGGCTAGCAGTGTGCAACAGGAACTCTGGCAAACCCTATATCTCAGTTATTCATACAGTCATGAGGGTAAATAAACAGTAACTTAGTGTATTGTGTTGCCAAGCTACGATGTTTGGTAGGCTAGGTGCATTTCAGTGGAATTTTCAATTTGTCATGTGCTTACTAAGCAACCCCATCTTGAGAAGTGAATGCACAGGAAGTCCTATTCATAGACGTGACAGCTGAAGTGTGAGGAGAAAGACAGCATGAAGGAAAACAAGCCCTATTTTGGGAGTTAACAGACTTTTGAAAAAGGGCAGATCCAAAATCCTAGGGCTCCTCATCTGCAGCACAAAACACAGAAAATGCTTTGAGTGGCTGTCTTCTCAGTTCTCCCAAGAATGGTTCATACACAGCAAGTTAACCCTTTCCACTCAATGGATACCTTTCGGCATTAGGACTTAAGCCTCTCCTGGAATTCGGGCTGAAGACAGGCAGTTGGAGGGATAGGGACAGACTACTGTCGTGAAGAAAGAGAATGTCGTGAGTGGTCACGACACGTCTCTGAGCTACAGAGATCGTCTTTCTGACGAACTCATCCCCACCACTATCGTATGACAAGCAGCCAGCGATCTGCTGCAGTCAGCACTCAAACTCAGACCGAACGCCGCCAGGTCGCCAACAGTGCCCATGCAGCGCTTCCACTCCGGCCTTGGGCCGCCGCCCAGCCGGCGAGGCGCGGGGAAGCAGGCGCGGCTCCTGCCTCCGCGCTCCGGCCACACCTCAGCCGCCGAAACCAGCTTCCCTCTTGGGGGTGGCTCCCGAGACCCACCCACTCGCACCCGGGCAGCCGCCCGCCCTGCCCTGCCCGGCAGCACATACCAGGCATCGGTTCCCGGACCTCCAGGCTGTCCGGTGGCTCTGTCGGGACCCCGTCCGGGGACGGAGGCCCGGGGACACTCGTGTCCATCCCTCTGGGAACAAGGCAGTGGCAGTCTTAAAGACTTAAGAAGCAAGGACGGACCCAACGCCTTGAGCTCCCGGCCGGAGCGAAGCGACGGTCGCACCCGGAACTTACGGAAGCGGAAGACAGCCGCGGGCGCACGTGACCGCGGGCAGGCGCTACCCCACCCACCCGGGCGTCGGGAAACCCTGCCTTTGGTTGTGGGTTCCGGACGTGGTTTAGCCCCGCTCTGCGGTGCAGGGCTCCAGCTCCCCGAGGGAGAGCGAGGGCGGGCCTGGGCTGCTCCTCGGTGGGTCGTGAAGACCTGAGTAGCGTTGGAGCTGTTGGACGCGGGCGAGCAGTCAGGTTCTCTTCACGGAGCGCTGCTTTTCATTGTTGTGTCCTTGTAAAGGAAAAACCTCATCAACCGGGCTGCGCGCTTTCCCTGGGATCCAGACCATTTTAAAAATCCCGTGTCCAGCTCTCTCTGGGATTCAGCCTTGCTGATAATTGGGTTTTCTCACGACTTTGGTCTCCCCTTGTTAACTGTACGATGGAGCACCTACTGAAGACACTGCCAGATTTCCGGAAACCACTTGTCATAAATATTCATGGAAAATAGGCAGAGATAGCCGCCAGACCTAATAAAATGGCCATCTATCTGTTTCTTTCCTGGACCTTCTTGATATGGGGTGCCCATGTGGACTCCCCTTTTACCCGGATCCTCCTGAAGCCCCAAACTTCAAGCTCTTTTGTTATAGTTTCCCCTTAGTTTCCTACAGTTACCCATCTTATGCTTTACCAATGAGACTGATGGCTTAAATTCCTGCTTTCTTAGAGCTGCCCTGTCATACCCTGTTGGCCTGCTTCCAAGCTGCTCCAGTCACAACTTGGCTCCTCAGCCTTTCCACATACCAGCTTTCTCCCACCTAAGCCATCAAACTTTCCCCAAGACCTAATCAGGAAAGCAAATTTGAATGATAGCCTCCTATCTCACACTGGCCAGTAAAGCCCTTCTCTTCTCAAAAGACTGGTGTCATGATTTTGTGTGTGCAATGGGCAGTGGTGGCCTTCTAATGCTCCCTGATTTTGCTGTTTAAACAATTTTCTAAAGTTAAAGCTGTCTTTAAAAAAACAAAAAACACAAAAAATTATACCAAGCCTCAGAAACATGCCAGGGCTCTGTATGGCTATGATCAACGTATTCACAGCTTTCCTCTTTTGGCCTCTTGGCCTCTCAGGATTAGCACCTCCTAACTACTGGTGATGGGCCAAATAATGACCTGTCCAAGGTGCCCATAGCCTAAGTCCCTGGAACTTGTGAATATGTTAGGTTGCATAGCAAAGGGCAATTAAAGTTGCTAATAATCTGACTTTACAGTAGAGTGTGGCAGGCATCTTGCCTAGCAGTTAAGATGCCAGCATCCCACATTGCAGTGCCTGGGTTTAGGATACCAGGCTGCAACTCCGGACTCTAACCTCTAGGTAAAGCAGGCTCTAGGAAGCTTGTGGTGACAGCTCCAGTGACTGGGTTCCCAACACCCACATGGGAGACCTCGATTGTGTTCCCAGCTCCTTGCCTGAGCCCGACCTAGCCATAGCTGTTGCAGGCATTTGGGGGAGTGAACCAGTAGATGGAAATTCTCTTCTCTCTCTGTTTCTCTCTCTTTCCCCTGCTGTCTCCTTTTCCCTATTCCTCCTTCCCTCTCACCTTCTCAACATTTTTTAATTAAAAAAAATCAAATGATCCCAGATTATTCCAGTGGGCCTAATCACAGGGGGCTTTAAAACTGGACGAGGGAGGCAAAAGAGAGAGAAAAGGGAAATGTGTCTATGAAGAATAATTACAGGAATGTAACAGGCTCTCAGGAAATGAGCCTCCAGCTAGCAATTGTGGGTGACCTCCAGAAGTTGGAAAAGATAAGGAAACTCCCCCATGGGACCTCTATAATGAAGCTCAGCCCTGCCAACACCTTGGTTTTCTCCCAGGAAACCCTGCGTTGGACCTGTAGAACTGTAAGGTAATAAATGTGTGCTGATCTTCTACCACAGCCATGGGAAAGTAATGCACTGTCCTTCAAACATCCTGATTCCACTGAGCATTCTCCTAAACTGCCTCTAATGGCTGTTGTGTTCTTGCCCACGCATCAACCTGGAATGATCCATTCTTCTTAAAGTTCTACTCATCTTTCAAGGCTCTCCTAAATAATACTTTCCTTTAAAGCACTGACCATTCTACTTCTCTTTTCACTCAGAAGTAACAGTAATAACCATTTCTCAACTATAAACATTCTTCTGCTGCTTAGCACATAATTCATTCTTTTTTTTTTCTTTTGACAGGCAGAGTGGACAGTGAGCGAGACAGAGAGAAAGGTTTCCTTCCATTGGTCCACCCCCCAAATGGCCACTATGTGCACTGTGCCGATCCGAAGCCAAGAGCCAGGTGCTTCCTCCTGGTCTCCCATGCACGTGCAGGGCCCAAAGACCTGGGCCATCCTACACTGCCTTCCCGGGCCACAGCAAAGAGCTGGACTGGAAGAGGAGCAACAGGGACAGAATCTGGCGCCCTGACCGGGACTAGAACCTGGGGTACCGGCACCGCAGGCAGAGGATTAGCCAAGTGAGCCGTGGCACCAGCCATAATTCATTCTTGCACATTGGTTATTTCTTTTGTCTTCCTCTATTATTGCAAACTCCAAACAGAAACTCTTACAGAGAACTATAACAGGCTCTTGATACATATTTAATAAATTGGTAAGTATTGATTTCCCTAGGGCCCAATTCCAAATACTTCCAAAATCTGAATTATAATACTCCAAAAATCTCCAAAATCTGTCAAGGACAAACTGCCTCCTAGTAACCTTAGGTGTTGGTGTTCTCTCCCTCCTAAATTCTTTTTTTTTTTCTTTCTTTTCAGCCAGAGCTGGGCCAAGCGGAAGCCAGGAGCTTCTTCTGGGTCTTCCATATAAGTGCAGGGGCCCAAGCACTTGACCTACCTGCCACTGCTTTCCCAGGCCAGTAGCAGAGAGCTGGTTCAGAAGAAGAGCAGAGAATTGAACCAGCACCCAAATGGGATGTTGGTGCCACAAGCTGAGGCTTAAACTACTATGCCACAGTACTGACCCCTCTCCCTCTAGATTCCAAGGCCCTTTAAGATAGACCCAAGTCCTTTAGATTGTCGGTAACCTCTTTATCTCTTAGAACAGTATTAAAGGAGGTTCCAAGATGGCAGAATAGGGAGGGAGCTTACTGCTGAAGTCTAGGGGAAGATAGTTTTTAAAAAATTGGAGAGACCAGCACTGTGGGGTAGCAGGTAAAGCCATCACCTGCAGTGCCCATGTCCCATAAAGGTACCGGTTCGAGTTCCAGCTGCTCCACTTCCAATCCAGCTCTCTGCTATGGCCTTGGAAAGCAGTAGACAATGGCCCAAGTCCTTGGGCCCTTGCACTCACATGGGAGACCCAGAAGAAGCTCCTGGATCCTGCCTTCAGAATGGCACAGCTCAGGCTGTTGCAACCAACTGGGGAATGAACCATTGGATGGAAGCCCCCCCCACCCCCCGCCTCTTCTTCTTTCTCTGTGTAACCTTAACTTTCAAATAAATAATTAAATCTTTAAAAAAAAAAAAGGTGGAGAGAGTGCAATCTCAGGGAAGAGTTAGGGAGAAAACTGCAGATGGAACTCCACACAAATGAGAGGGACACTGTGGATCTATGTGGAGGGTGTGGATGCACACAACTCAGGACCCAGCTGCTGAGAGCCTCAGCACCAGCTTCGGAGAGTGAGGTGAGACCAGAATGCTGCAGCCCAAGCCACTGGTGATAAAGCTGCAGGAAGAGCCTGGCGTTGAGTCTGGCTTGGAGCCCTGTGGGGGACAGTGTACCTGCCAACCTAGAGGAAAAACAGGGGGGCATGCTTCTCTCTCCCCAACCACCCAGCACCAGAATCCGGTAACTAGCTGAGAGGGTGCCATTTTGTACATACATAACAGCTGCACCAGTTTGTGACCACCTGAGAGGAGATGTCTGAGTCTGGCTGGGAGAACTGACAGGGGCTTGGTGCTCATGACTGTGGGAACCTTGCATGCTAGGATTGTGAAAACACTGTGGCTGCGTGGGAGGGCGCAGGGTGAGGCTGGATCTCTAGGCAATCACTGTGGGCAGCTCCACACTCTCCTCTGGGCTTCCTGATTGACTGTGAGGGTCATTGCCGTGGGATCCAGGCTCACACTGAGGACCGTGGAGTTCCTTTGTGCGGTTCTTATGGCAGCACAGGTGAATATAGCACCCACTAGGGCTAGTGCCTGGGCATTGGTCTCCTTGGAGGGCAGAAGGTGATCAAACCCTCTCCTCTGATTAAGAAAATAGAGAGGGAAAGAGAGAGATTTACCACACCTAACTTGGGTGTCACCTTGGACATTCCCTTCACCCGAGAGCACTGAACAGAGCTCCCTGACCACACCCAGCACACACCTCTGGGTGTGCACTGAAAGAGCAGACAGATACTCCACTAAGCCACAGAGGAATAGTCCAAAGATAAATGCCATCACAGGAAAAACAAAATGAAACAAAACCAACAAGTATCTCCACAAATGCCTAAAAATAAATGCAGCCCTGAGAGAGGTGCCTGGGCCTTGGGAAAAATAAGAATAAAAGCAGCAATTCAAGAAACAAGAATAAGGAAAACAACATGAAACTCCAAAAGGAACACAACAACACTTCAATAAAAGAATGTGAAGATGAAGAGATCAAAGAAATGCCAGAAATGGAATTCAAAAAATTGATTGTAGGATTAGTTAGAAGTAATCAGAAGCAAATCCACAAATTAGAGAAATCTGTACAAAACATGAATGAAAATTTTACCCATGAAATTGAGATTTTAAAGAGAAATCAAAATGAAATATTGGAAAGAAAGAATTCAATAGATCAAATAAAAATATGGTGGAAAGCCTTAACAACAGACTCAGTGGGGCAAAAGAAAGAATATCTGAGTTAGGAGACAAATCTCTGGAAATTTTTCAGTCAGACCAAAAAAAAAATTAGAATACTAACCAGCAGTTTCAGAGATCCATGGGATACTATCAAATGACCCAATATACTGGTCTTAGGAGTTCCTGAAGGTGTGGAAAGAGAGGGTGGATTAGAAGGCCTTTTTAGGGAAATAATTACAGAAAACTTCCCCAATTTGGAGAAAGAAAGGGACATCCAAGTACAGGAAGCACACAGAATTCCTAATAGACATGACCAGAAAAGACCTTCACCATGACACACTGCAGTCAAACTCTCCACAGTAAAACATAAGAAAAGATTCTAAAGTGTGCATGACAGAAACACCAGATTAGTTTCAGAGGATCTCCAATTAGCCTCACAGCTGACTTCTCATCAGAAACCCTACAGGCAGGGAGAGAATGGCAAGACATATTCCAAGCCTTAAGAGAACAAAATTGTCAACCCAGAATACTTTACCCTGCAAAGCTCTCATTTCTGAATGAAGGTGAAATAAAGACCTTCCATAACAAACAGAAATTTAAAGGATTTGTCACCACTTGTTTAGCTTTACAGAAGATGCTTAAGAATCTGCTACACACTGAAACACAGAAATGCGGTCATCACCATGAAAGAAGGTGGAGGCAGAAAATGTCCCATAAAGTACAAAGGAAATCCAAAGTAAACAATAGGAATAGCTATGGAAAAACAGCAGGGCCAAATTGTTACTTATTAATATTCACCTTGGATGTAAATGGCCTCAATTCTCCAGTTAAAAGACACAGACTGGCTGAATGGATTAAAACACAAAACCCATCTATTTGCTGCTTACAAGAAACACATCTCACCAACAAAAATACACACAGACTGAAAGTGAAAGGATAGAAAAAGATATTCCATGCTAACAGAAAGCAGAAAAAAGCTGGTATAGCTACCCTAATATCAGACAAAATAGATTTTAATAGAAAAACTGAGACAAAGAAGGGAACTATGTAATGATTAAGGGGTCAATTCAACAGGAAGATGTGACTATTGTAAACATATATGCACCTAATTACAGGGCACCTGGCTATTAAAATAAATGTTAATGGATCTAGGGCTGGTGCCATGGCTCAATAGGCTAATCCTCCACCTGCGGTGCCGGCACACTGGGTTCTAGTCCCAGTTGGGGCACCAGATTCTGTCCCGGTTGCCCTCTTCCAGTCCAGCTTTCTGTTGTGGCCCAGGAGTGCATTGGAGGATGGCCCAAGTTCTTGGGCCCTGCACCTGCATGGGAGACCAGGAGAGGCACCTGGCTCCTAGTTTCAGATCAGCACAGTGCGCCGGCTGCAGCACACCAACTGCAGTGGTCTTTGGAGGGTGAACCAATGGCAAAGGAAGACCTTTCTCTCTGTCTCTCTCTCACTGTCCACTCTGCCTGTCAAAAAAAAAAAAAAAAAGAAATGTTACGGGATCTAAAAGGAGACATAAACTCAAATACAATAGTCCTGGGGGACTTGGATACTCTACTTTCAGCTATGGACAGATAAACCAGACAGAAAATCAGCCAGGAAACAATAGAGTTAATCAACACTATAGATCAAATGGACCTAACAGTCATCTACAGAACTTTTCATCCTATATATGCAAAATATACATTCTTCTCACCAGTGCATGGAACTTTCTCTAGGAGAGACCACATGCTATGCCATAAAGCTAGTCTCAGCAAACTCAAAACACAAATCGAAATCATACCATGCATCTTCTCTGTCTGCAATGGAATGAAGCTGGAAATCAACAACTTAAGAACCTCTAGAACATATGCAAACACATGAAGACTGAACAACATGCTCCTGAATGAACAGTAGGTCATATAAGAAATCAAAAGAGAAATTTAAAGTGTTCTGGAGATGGATTTAGGTGACAATACAACATAACAAAAGTTATGGGATACAGCAAAAGCAGTGTTGAGAGGACAGTTTATAACAATGGGTGTCTACATAAAGAAAATGGAAAAGCACCAGATAAATGAGCTGTCAATGAATCTCAAGGATGTAGAAAAATAACAGCAAACTAAACTCAAAATTAGTAGGAGAAAATAATTAAAATAAGAGAAGAAATAAAATTGAAATAAAAAAAATACAAAACATCAGTGAAATAAAGAGCTGGTTTTTTGAAAAAATAAAATTGTCACACCATTGGCCCAACTTACCAAAAAAAGAGGGAGAAGACCCAAATCAACAAAATTAGAGATGAAAAGGGGAATATAACAACAGATACCACAGAAATAAAAAGAATCACCAGAAATTACTACCAAGAGCTGTAGACCAACAAGTCAGAAACCTAAAGGAAATGGATGGATGCGTGGACACATATAATCTACCTAAATCAGTACCCTGATGTTTTCATGATTAGGACTCCTCCATCACTATGAATGAGTAGTAAATTTAATCATTTAATTTGGGCATCTTATTGGTTTTCCTCTTTGCACAGCTTCAATTTCTAGCAACCCTATTGTAAAGATTACTGGTCTTTTCTGAGTTGGTGTCATATCTCTTGCTATTTTTAATAAATACAGACTAATATATGAAAAAACAGTACTGAGCCTATTCTGTAGATTTTTAAATATGAGTAATTTGAATTGAATGGATTAAATTTGAAATGTTACATCTTGCCTATCTTTGTTTATTTTAAGGAAAAATTCCTTGTTCTGAATTGGACGTTTCTTTTCAGTATTTCCACTTAATGTATCAAAATCTAATCAAGTAAATAGATAAGGAGGACTTTGGGTCAGACTCATCTTGCTTTTTTCTCTCTCTTTTTCCTTTTTTTTTTTTTAAAGAATTATTTATTTGAAAGGCAGAGTTACACTGGGTGGGGGAGGAGATCTTCCATCTGCTGGTTCACTCTCCAAAAGGCTGCATTAGCTGAAGCCAGGAGCCTGGAACTTCATCCAGGTTTCTCAGGTGGGTGGCAGGGTACTTGCACCATCTTCCACTGTCCTCCCAGGAGCATTAGCAGGAAGCTGGATCAGAAGCTTAGCACCTGGAACTTGACTTGGTGTCCACATGGGATGATGGTATTGCAGGCTTAACTTGCTGTACCACAATGCCAGGCCCTCTCCTTTTTCTTCTTTTTTTTCCCACAGATTTCAGTTCAATGCATTAAGTGCTTACTAATTACTAACTATGTTCCTGTCTGTATTAAATAGGTGCTGTGCGCCAAACACTGCATGTGACATGGATCTCAAAAACAAAATGTTAAATTTGGTGGGAAATAAACACATTTTATATAGTTATGTCTCTTTCAAAATGACTTCATTACCCTATTCCCTTATTTATGTACCAAAATTATAAACCACTCCAACATCTGAATGAATGAGTACCTAAGACTAGAGAGGCACTATGGGAAATTTTTTAAACACTAAACTTCTGTTTCCTGTCCAATAGAAATTTATATTCTGCCATTTACACATAGTAGAATTTGTGAGCATGACAGGAAAGTGTTAAATTATATGGAACAGAACTTCAGGATTCGGAAGGCCATAATGGTGTGTTTGTTTCCTGTGGCTGCTGTAAGAAATTATCACAAACTTGGCAGCTTCAAACAACACACACTTTCCTACAGTTCTGGAGGTGAGAAGTCTGAAATCAGCACTGATTGACTAAGATCAAGGTGTCAGCAGGGCCATTACTTCCGAAGGCTCCAGGGAAGAATGTGCTTTCCTCAGATGTGTCTTCTCCAGCTTCTAGAGGAGTATGCCTTCTCTGGATCCTGGCCCCACATCACGAGGGCTTTTCTTCCTCTGATCCCAATATCTTCATCACATCCCCTTCCCTTGTACTCGGATCCTCCTGCCTTCTTCTCCTAGGGAACTCTGTGATTGCATTGGGCCCACCTGCATAATCCAGGACAATCTCATTTCAAGGACATTAATTTAACACAGCTGCAAAGCTGCCATGTGAGGTAACAGTCAGACTCAAAATAATTGAACACAAATATTTTTGTGGGGTCAGGGCAGGGTGAAGGTGGGCATTGTTCAGCCCATCACATATGTGCACTTTTAAAGTACACAACTGGGAAGTAACTACAGAAATGTTTTTAATTTAATAGAAGAAATGGTATTTAAGCCATATATTGAAGGACAGATCAAGGATAACCTGAAGAGAAAAATTAGTACAGTCTTCTAGTCTGCAATCATCATGCATAGCAAGAACATATTCAGACTCAAGAGTTTCATGGCATTAAATGTCTCTTGGGGAAGACAAAAGTAATGCAGATTAAGAGGTTAGTAGAAGAACCTAATAGAGAGAGGTACTGCATAATCTATTTTTTTAAAGATTTATTTATTTATTTGAAAGGCAGAGCTACAGAGAGAGAGAGAGAGAGGGAGAGAGAGAGAGAGTGTGTGTGTGTGTCTTCCATCTGCTGGTTCACTCCCCAAATGGCTACAACAGCCAGAGCTGTGCCAATCTGAAGCCAGGAACCAGGAGCTCTTCAGGGTCTCCCACATGGGTGCAGGGGCCCAAGTACTTGACCCCTCTTCTACTGCTTTCCCAAGACATAGCAGAGAGCTGGATCGGAAGTAGAGCAGCCAGGACTGGAACCCGTGCCCACATGGGATGCTGGCACTACAGGTGTCGACTTTACCCAGTGAAATCAGCAAATTTACCCAAGTGAATTAGCAAATGTGAGAAATCTCTCTCATACTCGCTCTCTCTCTTTCAAATAAATAATTTTAAAAGAATTTAAGAAGACAAAAGATAACACAAAATGCAATCATATATTTCTACCTAAGTTAGATCAAGGAAACAATACACAGAAATAATTGAACTCTGCATATTTATTTATAGCAAAAAATAAGGCCATTAGATTTCAACTTTGAAATTCAAATAAGGGAGAGCAAATATAATGCTATAAATAGAACAAAACCATGTATCCACCTTTCAGTTTTGCTGTGTTCTTTAAATTTTCCTATTCCTTTTCATTTTTGCTAACCTACAGGGAGAGGGTAGGCAGGCGACACAAGTAAAGAAAGATTCCATGAATATTTTCTATGCCTTTTATGGATCACTTGTCCTATATTTAGAATGTGCTGAGATTTGATAATGTCTTCTCCCAGTTTGACCTACTTCTCTCACAGGCATTCATTTCCACTCTCCCCCTTTATCTCCTTTCATCCCTCTTCAAAATCAGAAGAAAGAAGGAAGGCAAGGATTTGAGTGAGAAAGACATAAGGGCCAGGGCTACAAGGAAAGGAGAAGGTACACGTAACAGGCTGTGACCACACATTTCTAGTGGACTGAAATGTTGACAATACCAACACATCCATACAGAGTGATGCTATTTTTAAAGTTTTTTAAAAAAAGGGAATTGTAGGTGGAAAATCAATGGAGTTTGGGTAATAGAGAAAAGCAGTTTACCATTTTGCCTATGGTTAACCAATTTGAAAAGATATTTTCTTAAGCAATTTTAACTGCTTTTATATTTTCTTGAGAATATTCTTTCACATGAGCAATGTACTAAAATATTTCCACCCACTGCAACTCTGCTATACTTTCCATCCTTCCTTCCTTGCATTATGTAACAAATATATTTTTACTGGGATTGTTTCATCAACTCCTCCTAATCCTGCCCCCAAAATGTTGTGTATAAAAAAAGTGCAGAAGTCAAAAGCAAAGGCTGTTGAAACTTTTAAGAAAGAGAACACAATAACTAGAAATAGATTTCAGGCAAAAATATAAGCCAAGCTTTGTTGAACATTCTGTTTTTACATAAAGATTTTGTATTAAAAGGAGAACTTGAAATTCATCTTCCCTTATCTCTTTTATTTCTGTCATTCAAGGGTCACTGGAGACACCACCTCAGGTGCTGCCTCCGCCAGGGCAGGCCAGGTTATGCTCCAGTAACAACCCTTACAGCACGGGGGCTTACCACACTCACACGTGGCCTGGGAAGGGCTCTGCCCCAGGCTTTTCTCAAATACAGTTTTCTTTTTAGAGCACTTTTAGGTTCACAGTAGATTAAGCAGAAAGTACATCGTTCTCATATGTCCCCTGACCTCACGCATGCACATCTCACTATTGACATCCCTCACCAGAGTAACACATTTATTCACTGATACACCGTTAACACCCAAAGTGCATGGTTAATATCAGGACTCAGGCTTGATGGTGCATGTGTTATGACAAAGGTAAAATGGCACTTATCCACCATTATAGTATCATACAAAATAGTTGCATTGCTCAAAAAGTCCTACGGGCTCTCCCAATTCAACCCTTCCTCCCCCCAACCACTGGCAACCACTGATATTTTTTTTAAATGTCTGCAAAGTTTCGCCTTCTCCAGACTATTAGAGTTGGAATCGTACAGATCACAGCTTCTCAGGACAGCTTCTTCCACTTAGCATATGCATTTAAGTTTCCCTTATGTCTTCTCATGGTTTGATAGCTTATATCTTCTTAGTGTTGAATAGTAGTCCATTGTATGGATGTGCCACAGTTTTAGCTTTTGAAGTTTTGGGAATTATGAATTAAGCTGCTATAAATACTCATGTGCAGATTTTTAAGTGGACATAAGTTTTCACTAAGGGAAATACCAAGGAGTGATATTTCTGGATCACAGGGTAAAAAGTATGTTTAGGTTTATCATAGACTGTACCATCTTTCAAAATGAGTATACCATTTTGGATTCTCATCAGCAATGAATGTTTCTGCTGCTATACTCCTCATCAGCATTTGGTGTTGTCGGTCTTTTGGATTTTACCCTCTGTGATGAGTGTGTAGTAGCATTTCATGATTGTTTTCATGTGGAGTTCCCTGATGATAAACAATGTTGAACATCCTCCCGCAGGCTTTTTTGCTAACCATGTACCTTCCTTGGTGAGGAGTCAGTTCAGATCTTTTCACCATTTTAATCAATTTGGGGTGTTTTTAATTACTGAGTTTTAAGAATTTTTTCTATATTTTGGAAAGTAGTTCTTTAATGCATATGATTTGTGCAAGTATTTTCACCCAGTTTTTTGCTTACTTTCCCATTCTTTTTTTACACAAGAACCTAGTTTTTTACACAAGAACCTAGTTCATTGTGTCTCCATGTATATAGGGCAGATTCTCAAATCTCCCACAAAAGCACCTAATCAGATTTGACTTTTATAGTTCAAGACACCTTTTTGAAGTTTGCAGCAGTGGAAATAGCAAAGGACTTGTCAAAAGATCTGTTTCAAGTCCTGCTAAGATCATCATTAGCTGTATTATGATTTTTTTTTTAATTTTTGACAGGCAGAGTGGACAGTGAAAGAGAGAGACAGAGAGAAAGGTCTTCCTTTGCCGTTGGTCCACCCTCCAATGGCCGCCGTGCTCATCTGATGGCAGAAGCCAGGTGCCAGGTGCTTTTCCTGTTCTCCCATGGGGTGCAGGGCCCAAGCACTTGGGCCATCCTCCACTGCACTCCCGGGCCACAGCAGAGAGCTGGCATGGAAGAGGGGCAACTGGGACAGAATCCGGCGCCCCAACCGGGACTAGAACCCAGTGTGCCGGGGTGTGCTGGCGCCGCAAGGCAGAATATTAGCCTGTTGAGCCACGGCGCCGGCCTGTATTATGATTTTTTAAATGCAAGTGGAAAAATCCAAAGCCACCTACACAAAAACTAGGAATTTATTGACTCTCTAATCTGATTAGATCCAGTCTCAGAGATTGGTGTATCCATTTACTCCCAATTAAAGAATATCTCTCGGGCCAGTGCTGTGACACAGCAGGTTAAGGCCCTGGAGTGCGATGCCAACATCCCATTTGGGCACTGGTTCAAGTTCCAGATGCTCCACTTCTGATCCATCTCCCTCCTAATACAGCTAGAAAAGCAGTAGAAGATGGCCCAAGTGCTTGGGCCCCTGCACCCATGTGGGAGACCTGGAGGATGCTCCTGGTTCCTGGCTTTGGATTGGCTTAGCTCCGGCCATTGCAGCCATCTGCGGGGGGTGAACCAGCGGGTGGAAACCCTCTCTCTGTGTCTCCACCTCTCTCAGTAACTCTGTTTCAAATAAATAAAATAAATCTTTAAAAAAAAAAAAAGAATCTCTCTCAGGGCCTGCACTGTGGCACAGCATGTTAAGCCACAGCCTACAATGCAGCATCCCATGTGGGCACAAATTCAAATCCTTGCTGCTTCACTTCCAATCCAGCCCCCTGCTAATGGCCTGGGAAAGCAACAGAGGATGGCGCAAGTCTTTGGGCCCCTGCCACCCACTTGGGAGACCCAGATAAGGCTCCTGACTCCTGGCTTCGGCCTGGTCCAGCTCTGGCCATTGTGGCCATTTGGGGAGTGAGCCAGCAGGTGGAAGATCTCTCTCACACTCTCTCTGTCTCCCTGTCTCTTTGTAACCCTGCCTTTCAAATAAATAAGTAAATGTTTAAAAAGAAAAAAAAAAGACTCCTTCCCTCTCTTCAGTTCTCCACCCTGCCTTCCTCTCCACAAGCTTCACTTCTGCAACTCTCCGGAAGCAAAGCAGCTCCCGCTTTTCACAGCCCTTGCAGTTCCAAGTGAGGCCAACTCACTGCTGCCATTCACTTATCTCAATCCCTTCAAAAAAAAAAAAAAAAAAAAAAAACCTCATCTAGCTTGGAGCACAGGCCCACCTTACAGCCCTCTGCATGCAGAAGGCTATGACACACAGGCAGACCCCTTGGTTGACTGTCCTGCTCAGGGTTACAGAAAGCCACAGGGGTAGTTACCTAAAAGAAAAAAAAATAGTCCTGTTACCAAAAAAAGAGGAAGGAAACTGACTCAAACAAAACAACAGATGTCCACTACATCAGTTATTATGTCTTAGTCATTCCTTTCTCTGTTTTTTTTTTTTTTCAATCAGTAGAAGAGGCATGGTAATGATAGCAGCAGCCCCATTACTGGACAGTTCTTGTAAGAATCGAGCACCTGATAAGACATGAAAGCTCTGTAAACTGTAAAGCGCTGTGGCAAATAACAGCAGCCCCTAACTGAGCACTTGTTACAGACAAGGAGAAATATTCTTTCTTATTAGTACCTTGATTACATAAAGAAGGGTAGCTTGAAATGTCTGTGGAAAATGTAATTAAAAATAGGTTTATTTGGGGGGCAAAATAATTAGAAATGCATGTATACTTGGGCTATTCAAAAATTTTATGGGGAATGTGTACTATGAAAAAAGCATGGATGGATGCCAAAAACATTTCTGCCTCAAGATAAACTTAACTTTTAAAAAACCTTTTATTAAGGGGCTAGTACTGTGGCACAGTAGGCTAAGCTTCCACCTGCATGTTGGCATCCCAGCTGCTCCTCTTCAGTTCCAGCTCTCTGCTAGAGCGTGGGAAGGCAGTGGAGGATGGCCCAAGTGCTTGGGCCCCTGCACCTGCATGGGATACCCTGAAGAAGCTCCTGACTCCTGACTTCAGATCAGCTCAGCTCCAGCTCTTGCGGCCATCTGGGGAGTAACACAGAGATGGAAGACCTTTCTCTCAGTCCCTCCCTCTCTCTGACTATAACTATACCTCTCAAATAAACAAAATCTTTTTTTTTTAAAAAAAGACCTTTTATTTATTTTTATTTACTAGAAAGGCAGAAAGAAAGACTAAAACATATAAACAGGAATCTCCCATCTACTGGTTTACTGTCCAAATACCTGCAATAGCTGAGGTGGACCAGCCTAAAGCTGGGAGCCCAGACCTCAATCTTTTAGCCACATGGGTGGCAAGGACTCAAATAATTGAACAATCACCTATGGCCTCCAGGGAGCACATTAGCAGAAGCAGAGCCAAGATTTGAACCCAGGCACTGTGGTATGGAATGTGGGCACCTCAAAGGGTCTCTTAATCACTGTGCCAAATGCCCGCCCCAAATTTATCTTTTAATTCCATTTTTTTATTTTTTTTTGTGACAGGCAGAGTGGACAGTGAGAGAGAGAGACAGAGAGAAAGGTCTTCCTTTGCCGTTGGTTCACCCCCCAATGGCTGCCGCGGATGGTGTGCTGTGGCCGGCACACCGCGCTCATCCGATGGCAGGAGCCAGGTGCTAGGTGCTTTTCCCTGGTCTCCCATGGGGTGCAGGACCCAAGCACTTGGGCCATCCTCCACTGCACTCCCGGGCCACAGCAGAGGGCTGGCCTGGAAGAGGGGCATCCGGGACAGAATCCAGCGCCCCGACCGGGACTAAAACCCGGGTGCCGGCGCCGCAAGGCGGAGGATTAGCCTGTTGAGCCACGGCGCCGGCCTTAATTCCATTTTTCTATAAACTTTTTGAACTGTCATTGCGCTCACCAACCTTAATGTAATATTTTAGACTCTAGATTTCTTAAGTAAACTTTCAATTTGGCTTCTTAAGTAGACTTCCCTTTTGGAATAAGAAAGATGAAATGGCTTCAAAGATGGCTTCACAATTTTATGTTTTATTACAAATTTGCAGGGCCGGTGCTGTGGTGCAACGAGTTAAAGCCCTGGCCTGAAGCACTGGCATCCCATGTGGGCACCGGTTCTAGTCCCGGCTGCTCCTCTTCCAATCCAGTTCTCTACTATGGCCTGGGAAAGCAGTGGAAGATGGCCCAAGTGCTTGGGCTCCTGCACCCACGTGGGAGACCCGGAAGAAGCTCCTGGATCCTGACTTCGGATCAGCACAGCTCTGGCCACTGCGGCCATCTGGGGAGTGAACCAGCGAGTGGAAGACCTCTCTCTCTCTCTCTCTGTCTCTACCTCTCTGTAACTCTTTCAAATAAATAAAATAAATCTTTTTTAAAAAAACAAATTTACTTCTTTTGTACAAGTCAATCCCATAGAGTAAGCTGGATTTTTAGGAGTAAGTGTCTCCTGGCTCAGCTGACACTGAGGTTTCAGACCTGCAGAATTGGAAGAGCAAGTTGCGAAGGACGGAGCTCACCACCAATAACAAGGCTTTCTCTACCAGGACGCTAAGTTCAGAGATCTGCTCTTACTTGGGGGAGGGGTGGGGTGACTCCTCCCTTCCTCCTTTCTCTGCTCCTCCTCTTACTCCTCTTATCCCTCTTCCCTATCCACTCTTCTGCTTCCTCTTCCTCATTGTCCTCTTCTTCTCCTGTATTATGATGTCTGACAGTAAATGAATATTCATAACATTGAGTGGTGATCATTTGGAATATATGATTTTAGACAATTAATGAAAATAGTGTCGAATGTTTATTCATTCAAAGAACTTCAAATCTTTAACTTTTCTTCATAGTCATCTTATTCTAAAGACAGTGACTTTTCCACTTGGGGTTTTCACAAAATTTGTTTTCCAGTCTTATGAGGAGACATCAAAGTAGTCAACAGTCACTATCACTTTACTCTCTTTCTGTTATGCAGAAAGTATGACTCTAATAACTTTAGGTATCAGACATTATTCTAGTACTCAGCTTTCCTTTTAGGACAGATTTATTTAAATTAACTAGGACATATTAATCATGCTTCATCTTAAATGACTAACAACAGCACTTGCACTAGCTTTGCAAAAATAGTCCTGCTTCTTACTTAAAATGTTCTCTTCAAAGTGTTTCATGTGCTAACTATGAATAATTTCCAAATATTCTTCAGACCAAAGAGTGAGATGATATATAAGAATTCAATTTCTTTATAATATGAAGAGGTCAATAACACAAAGAGCTCAGGGTTTCCAATTATTTTTTCAATTTAAAAATGCCAGTGGATTGAGTAATTTCTAAATTATTACCCTAGTCTTTGGCCTTCTGGTGAATTTCTTGTCAACATCTTTTGAGTATTTTATGAAAGTGCTGTCTTTCTAATTAATTATTCACTTGCCTTCATCTTAAAGTATTTTTATAAGCTACTCATTTAATTGACCAGATGAAAGAGCACATATGAAGGCATTAATTTTTATTAACAGCTAAAGACTTCAGAATGTCATTTTTTCCTTCTGAATTTTCAGGAATGTCTCTATTATGTGTTCCTAGTGGGGGAAAATTGGCTTTAATTTAATTTACTTAATACAAAGATAAATATAGTCTGCTAATATAGTGGAATTAATTCCTAAATGTCAATGACAACTGCAGGATTTTCTCAGTCCTGAATGCCCTCACTGCCACCCTCACCATCCCCCTTATATCAGTTAGGAGGGCCTGTGTTCTCAACCTGTAGCTGGGTTTGGCCAGTGGGAGGCACGGGTAGGAACTGGAGGCTGTGAGATTGGAAGGGGGAAATTAAAGCGAAAATCAAGGTTTTCCTTCCACTTTCCTTTTTTGCGTTAAGAAGCAACTAGAGCGGTACTTGGCTCTCTATCTGTTCCTTGCTCCCCACTTAAGAGTCCCAGGATGATCTCAGCCTTGTTGGGTGTGTCAGCCAGGGTCTAATTTATAGAGAGAATCCACAGAGTAATCTGAAAAGGAAAGTTTAATATAAAGAATTATCCACCACATGGACATTGGGTAAATCAAGCTTGGCCAGTAATGAATAAATATAATTCAAAAGAATATAAGGTAGCAAATACAAGAGGTACTGTGACTACCCAGGCTGAGATGGAGGGTCCAAGTGATGACCTCTCCAGCCCCACCATGACTAAGATCCAGATCTTACTGGAGCCAGTATAGCCATGGCTCACTGGGTGGTAGAGGAATTTGCTGAGCTGCCATGACAGCAGAAACTGCTGGGATACTAAAGGAAGCCATGACATGGAGATGCCACAACTAACTCACTGCAAAGCTACCCTAAGGGATACTCTAAGATACCGCCCACAGGAAGTTACTGTGTACATTGGCTAGGAATGACTGCAGTAGATGCATGCACTGTAGGAGCATGTAGAAGCCATGCATGTTGTAGGAGCCAGGCAACACAGAAGCTGCACATACACTTCAGAAGCACTGGTGGAAATCAGGAGGACATGAAAAAACCCTTCCTCCTGCAATGCCTCAACCGACAAAGCTTAAGATCATGCCAACTGACAGAGAAATGCTTACAGAGCCTTTATGGGGGTACTTCAAAATCTCCACGAGAAATGGATTAAAAGATGTCATTTTTATGCAAAAGATTTGAAACCCCTTTTTTGCCTATGATACTCATTTCCCATGAACTATTTGAAGACACTTGTATTGGTTTTCCATTGCTATGGAACATAATACCATAAACATAGTGTCTTAGATAACACAAATGTATTATCTCCCAGCTCCCGTGGCTTAGGAGTCCAGCACATTTTGTCTGGGTCCTCTGATAAGGGTCTCACAAGGCTGAAATTAAGATGTCAGAAGGCTACATTCCACCTGCAGCTCCCACTGGGAAATGTCCACTTCCAAGTGCATTTAAGGCATTGGCAGAATTCAGTTCCTGCAGGTGCATTCGTCTGTTTTCTGCAGGCTGTTGACTGGACTTCACTCTCGGCCACTAGAGGTCACTCTTGCCATGTGGCCCCTTTCACGGGCCCTCTTAAACTGGCTCTCCTCTCTCACCAACAGTCTAGTCCCTCTCAAAGGGGAGACGGATTAAGACAGGCCCACTGAAGTGAAGCTAAGGCCATTACCCCCAGAGGCACCTGCTGCTAGTCACGGGCAGAGGAGCGGTCTGTGGTGCCTTCCTTCGACCTGTAGTGCACCTGCTGCTTCCCCACGGTTGGCACATTCTTCCTGAACTTTTTATCCTTGGCAGCAGCTTCAGAGGCCTCTGCATCCCAAATTGTTCCCCCAGTGGTGTTCCAGCTTAGAAAGTCCTATGAGAGCCAGAGCAAAGTCTACTGATCTTCCAGTGCCCTACTTGTTTGGGCAAATTGACTGTCACTCTCGCAGGATGGCACATCTTGGTCTGTCCACCACATTTGCTGTGTCCATCCAGGATCCTGCCTCTCCCCAGGAGTCAGAAATTCCTCCTTCTTCACAAGACCACTCCTGTCCCCAGAATTTAAAACTGCTTGTTTGCAACGGTCTGGGGCCTCATATACCACCCAGTGTTGGTTCCCAGGAATCTGTGACCTTCCAGGAGGTGGCTGTGGACTTCACAGAGAAGGAGTGGCCCTTCCTTGCTGGATTCCTCTCAGAGAAAGCTGTGCATAGACCTGATGCTGGAGAACTACGGCAACTCACTTCCTTGAGATATCAGGTTGGCAAACCCAGCCTCAACTCACACTTGGAACAAGAAGAGACACCAAAGACAGAGGAGAGCGGGATTCAGCAAGACACTTGTCCAGAGTGGGAGACTCCATCTAAAACCCAGTGGTCAGTTCTTACGGGAAATATTTTTGGGAAGCAAACATCCAGTGGTGCCACAATGGGAAGAATTCATCCTGGGGAGAAATCCACTGAATATGCTCACTTGTTTTAAGTTTTTTTTTTTAAGTTTTTTTTTTAATTTTATTTTTATTTTTAGGAAGACTTTTTTTTTTTTTTGACAGGCAGAGTGGACAGTGAGAGAGAGAGAGACAGAGAGAAAGGTCTTCCTTTGCCGTTGGTTCACCCTCCAAAGGCTGCCGCGGTTGGCGCACCGCGCTCATCCGATGGCAGGAGCCAGGTGACAGGTGCTTTTTCCTGGTCTCCCATGGGGTGCAGGGCCCAAGCACCTGGGCCATCCTCCACTGCACTCCTGGGCCACAGCAGAGGGCTGGCCTGGAAGAGGGGCAACCGGGACAGAATCTGGCACCCCGACCGGGACTAGAACCCGGTGTGCCGGCGCCGCAAGGCGGAGGATTAGCCTAGTGAGCCACGGCGCCGGCCACTTGTTTTAAGTTTTAAGCCTGGACACTCCTCTTAGCAGACTGGAAAGCCTGCTGGCAAGAGGCCCTACCACTGGCATGACTATGGGGCAGGATTCAGAAACAGGTCACATGTAAGCCAACACGTGAGCATGTATGATGGGAGAAAAATGTATGAATGTCACCAGTGCCAAAAAGCCTTCTCCACAAGCGCCTCCCTCACGCGACATGGGAGGACACACACCGGGGAGAAGCCCCGCGAATGCAGTGACTGCGGGAAGGCCTTCAACGACCCCTCCACACTGAGGAGCCACACGAGGACTCACCTCAGAGAGAAGCCCTTTGACGTCAGCCAGTGTGCGAATGCATTCCGGACCCTGTCTGCCCTGAAGACACACATGACAGCGCACGCTGGCGAGAGACCTTACAAGTGTGATCCGTGGGGGAAGGCCTCTGGCAGGTGCTGTCACCTCAGCGCACACAAGAGGATGCACACGGGGAGAGGCTCTCCCAGGGTCAGGATTGAGGGAAAGCTATCCAGCATCCCTCCCCTCTGAAAGAGCACAGGAACCACACAGGGGAGAAGCCCTATGAAAGCATGCAGTGTGGCGAAGCCTAACTTCAATTTGCACAAGAACCACACGGTGGAAAAATCCTACGAGTGTAAAAAACGCCAGAAGTGCTTTGGTGATCTCGTGTCCCGGAGGAAACACATGAGAATTCATATCGTCCAGAAGCCCACTGAGTGTCGACGTGGGAAGGCCTTCAGGAACCAGGCCATCCTGAAGACGCACCAGAAAAGCCCTATGGCTGTGAACTCTGCCAGAGAGCCTTCAGCGCCAGCTCGAGCCTCACCGCACACGGGAAAACACATACCCGAGAGAGGCGCCGGGAGCGCGCTGCTGCCTGTGGCAAGGTCTCTGGCGATTATCTGTCCCGGAGGAGGCGCACGAGCGGTCCCCTCGTGAAGAAGCCTGTTGGCTGCCGGCAGTGAAGGGAAGGCCTTCAGAAACCGGTCCACCCTGAAGACGCATATGCGAAGCCACACGGGAGAGAAGCCCTTCGAGTGCGACCGCTGCGACAAGGCCCTCAGCATGGGCTCCAACCTGAGCGCGCACAGGAGGGCACACACTGGGGAGAAGCCCTAGACCGCCTGGCCTGCGGGAAGGCCTTCAGCGACCACTCCGCCCTGAGCAGGCACGTGGGGACTCGCGGAGGAGAGACGGAGAGACGCTCTTTGTGTCCTTGATATGGAAGAGGCTACGGTGAGCGCCGCGGCCCGAACGGGAACACGAGCACACCTGGCACAAGGAAGCCAAGAAGCCCTTATGAGCACAAGGGAACACACGCGACTTGGGGAGAGATCCAATTTGTGGGAAGACTTGAGCTGTCTCTCATCACTTGGGAGATTTGTGAGAGCTCACATGGGGTGCAGAGAATGTATGTTTCTGTGGTGTGGCGACAACTTCTATGTAGAGTCAGGTCTCATTCTTAACAGAAGTTAGAGAGAGAAAAACCATTTCTCATGTCCTGGGTAGAAGAGTGATGAGTACAGGAGGAAGAATTTCTGTGAATGGAATGATCGGAGAGACCTTTCCTAGTGTCTCCCTGTATTTCCACTGGGGAAAAAAAAAAAATCCAGGAATATGAGAAAATCTGAAATGAGTCAGCAAACAATGGCCAGCTGTCTTTTGGGGGGACTTACAAACTAAGAATGGTTATTTCATTTTGAAAGAAAAAATATGTGACAGAAACCCTATGTGGTCCATCAAGCCTGAAGTCCTCTCTGCCAAACCGGATCTACAGCAGTGGGTCTCAGTTGGGGGTGATTTTGCCACCCAGGGGACACGGGGCAATGTCTGGAGACATTTTTGGTTGTGACAGCTTTGGAGAAGTGCAACAGCTGGTGCAGAGTGGAAAGACAGCTCGAACCCGGTTAAATATCCCGCAATCCACAGGCTTCACACACAACAAAGAACCGTGTGCCCCAAGTGTCAGACTTGCTGAGGTTGAGAAAAATCTCAATTATTCTTCAATTATTGCCTATGGTAATCCCTTAATATTTATGAATCTTATGAGCATTCACACCAGGAGAAGTTTTAACATTTTAAAAATATAGTCAATGCAGTTATTTTAAGAAACATGTGAAGACTTAATACTGCTGATATTCCCCATGTGCAACATCACTTTCATACACAGTCCTGTCATTTGTATGTGCAGATGAAAAGTCTCAATGGGAGAAAGATCCCAGTGAGATTTTCCATTGAGTATGGGATTGTATTTATCAGTCTTTGATCATGAAAACAGACGCTGGCTCATTAATTTTTAGTCGTTATTTTTAAGGTTATGCTTCTCTAACCCTTTAGTGTCACAAAAGATCTGTAAATAGTATTTTTACTGTAACTTCATTCTCAATGTCCGATTTTCCTTTTGAATAATCTACTCAGCCAACGGCATGTGTAGAATTGTGCTATGTACCATGCAACATGCGAGTATTTTTTAGCACCTATGTGTTACTGGTATCTTAATTCAACTGCATTGTGATCAGGTCACGACATTTTTATCACATGGATCCTTTGGTATGTCCGTGGCCTGCTGTCAAAAAAAAAAATTCTGGTTGCTTCCCCTAGTGTGCACTCTGATCTTCCATATTAAGAGAATTCAGGTGCTGTCAGATTAGTGCTGTCTTAAATTTTCTCAAAAGATTTTCACACTAGTCCATACTACTGGTACTAGACCATAACACTGGCCATTGACAAACAAGCAGATGGCACTGTGTGGGCTTCTGAGAAAGTTCTTGAAAAGAGGCCTTTCTTAACTGGATTTTTCTCTATGTGTTTCAATCTTTGCTCTTCTCTCAGCTTCCCACCTTGTACAGAGATCCAATACCTAGTGTGTCTTGTGACCAAGAGGAGAACACTGCAGAGAAGTCATGGTGACCCTGGCCTCCCCTGTGGCTCCAGTGTCTGCACTAGCCATAGATCGGTTACTTCCAGACTGCTTGTTCCATGAGAAAAAATAAAACTGATGATTTGTTTAAAAAAAAAAAAAACAGGCCCACTCAGGAAAATTCTTTTTTGTTTAACTTGAACTCAACTAATTTGAGACCTCAATTATATCCTCCCATTCGTCATCTGATGGAATGTAAATACAGGAGCAAAATCCAGCACAGTCGCAGTCCCACCTACACTCAAGAGAAATGATTAGATTGGGCATGCACACCACAGGTGAGGATCTTGGGGGCCACTTCAAAATTATTCCTACAGCAATAAGGAATGGATATGAAGTAGGGATAAGACAAACTGACAACTGACATCCCAGGTAACTCCAACCCCTGGGTTCCAGGAACATCACCTCCTCACCAGCCCAAGGAAAGTAGCTGCCTGTCCCTGCTAATCTCTGGATTGCTTCTCCGGCCTCTATTGATTTCTTGGCACTTCCATCATCTATGTGAACATTTCCTATAATAAAGTCTTTGTTTTGAATACTCAGAAAATTTCTTTCTAGTAAAATGCTTAGTAAGATGAAGTTTTTCTGGTGTTTTTTCACCCAGGCAACAGCTGGTCCATGTGGATACATAATGTTGCATACTCACATGTTCCATTTCTACCAACATCAGGGAGCGGCCTTCAAAAGGTCTATAAATGTTGTACACATGGTGGATTTTGTTCCAGATCCTGGGATCTACACGGTGATTTCCCTGCAGGGGACTTGCCAAAAACTGTACAAGGGATCTTTTCCCACCACTGATACCTCTAACATCATAGGGTCTTCTGGATCCTAGGCAACAGTGTTGCCTGCACACTGGGCTGCTCCAGCTTCAGAGCCCTGCCCTGCTCTGGGAAGCCACTTATATTGCTCACTAAATCCCTGGAGTGGGACCTATGCTTTCTCCAGATCTCAAGGAGGTCTACCAGGTGTTGTGCTTCCTTTTTAGTGGTTGGAAGTACAAATGCAGTCATTTGTCCTTTATTTTAGAGGAGATATCCTGGCATTTCCAGGCCAATAAACTTCTAAAACCATGGAACACTCCATCTTCATGGGGTTTATCTCCCACCCTCCAGGCCATAGGTGTTTTTCTGAGGCCACTGAAATACTGCTGACATCTTGCTCATCCAGTCTAATCAAGTCATAAAGATAAGAGATCAACACGATAGTCTACATTTCTGGGTGTGCCAGTTCCGTTTCTACTATATGTTTTGTTTGTTGTTTTCCATAGTTTTTCATATTTTTTTATTTAACTTGCTTTCTACTATAAAAGCATGGAAAAGTTAACATAGCCTTAGGGCAAGAACATAAATCTATATTTACTTTGTCCATTCCCACATGAATGTAAACTGCTTTCTATTCTCCTTTCTCACAAGGATGGAAAAAGAACACATTTACCTGGCCAAAAGTATACCTGAGATCTCGCTAATCTCCTCTGGCAAAGATCCATGTGGCAGAGCAGACTTCACCCACTGGGCTCTGGATCAGAAAACTGGCTCAGATACAGAAACTGGGCAAGGGACCGTGACTGTTTAATTTGGGTGGCTGCCCTCAGCCACCTGACCATTCATTCTTGATCTCTCTGCTTTAGACTGAGTGATACTCAGAATTGTCACTGTTTGACCATCTATCTTTAAAAAAAAAAAAATTTATTTATTTATTTATTTGAAAGAGCGACACAGAAAGAAGGAGAGGCAGAGAGAGAGAGGTCTTCCCTCCACTGGTTCACTCCCCAAATGGTCACAACAGCCAAATCTGGGCTTATCCGAAGCCAGGAGCCAGGAGCTTCTTCTGGGTCTCCCACAGGAGCACAGAGACCCAAGGACTTGGGGCATCCTCCACTGCTTTCCCAGGCCACAGCAGAGAGCTAGGTCTAAAATGGAGCAGCCGGGACTCGAATCAGTGCCCATATGGGATGCCAGCACTGCAGGGGGCAGCTTTACCCACTAAGCCACAATGCTGGCCCCTGCGCATCTATCTTGCCCTTAGATCTATTGTCTCAACCCTCTGAATAGCTCTCCTCCACAGAATGCTCTACCTTTTCTGCATATTAGGAAAATTGTATTCACTTTGCTTCTGGTAGTTTAAGTGCTACTACTCGACTTCTTTTACCTTAGGATATTAATCTCATGGCTATCAGGGAGCCCAGTTTTATAACACATCCAAGGCCCTGATCTACAGAAGATAGTCACCACTGGGTTTCTCCATCATTCTGATGCCCCCTTTACCAACACATTCCTCATCACTTCAATAAATGGAGTATCATCTGGATTCTTCTTCAGAACAGACAGCACGTGGGTTTTCCAGATTTATATAATGGGCCCATTCTAGAAAGCACATATCTCAGAGCCTTAATTGTTTACTGTCTGGGGCCGGTGCTCGGGTGTAGTGGGTAAATCCACCTCCCCCACAGTGCCAACATCCCACGTGAGTGCCAGTTCTAGTCTGGGCTGCTCCTCTTCTGATCCAGCTCTCTGCTGTGGCCTAGGAAAGCAGTAGAAGATGGCCCAGGTCCTTGGGCCCCTGCACCCACGCGGGAGACCTGGAGGAAGCTCCTGGCTCCTGGTTTCAGATTGGCCCAGCTCTGGCCATTGTGGCCATCTGGGGAGTAAACCAGTGGATGGGAGACCTCTCTCCCTGCCTCTGTCTCTCTGTAATTGTCTTTCAAATAGATAAATAAATATTTTTAAAAAATCCTTTACTGTGTTCTCTAACAGCCTGAATTTTCTATCACACATTTTCAAAACCCCTTCAAAAACCATCCCTGCAGCAAACTAACACTACTTCTCAAAATATTAAATGCTGTGTTATGGGATGTTAACATGAAGGAATAGGATGCTTCATCAAGCCCAAAGGGTCCCAAGGAGCCTGAGGATTCAAGATTTTCAAGTTTGTCATCCCAAGTGTCAAGGCCTCACTCCCCATAATCAACTCTCATTTCCTCACCTGGCCACAAGACTAATTACTGGGATTAGGTAGCAATTTAACCCAGCATCTCCTCTAGGTGTTAAGGGAGGAAATTAACCACATACTGAAGGAGGTGTGGGTATCTCCCCAATAGGTCCTGGTAAGAGATGGGAGAGTACACATGGAACCAGATCCTAAGTGCGCTGGGTCAATGGGGGTGAGATATAAGTTTGGGTAGAAGAGAATTTATGAAGGCTGGCATTGTGGCATGGCAGGTAAAGCCACTGCCTGCAATGCTGGTATCCCATATGGCTGCTGGTTCATGTCCTGGATGCTCTACTTCCTATACAGCTCCCCGCTAATGGCTTGGGAAAACTAACAGAAGATAGCCCAAGTGTTTGGGCTCTGCCACCCATGTGGGAGACCTGGAAGAAGCTCCTGGCTCCTGGCTTTGGTCCGGCCCACCTTCAGGGGTTGCAGCCATCTGGGGAGTGAACCAGCAAATCCAAGATATCTCTCCTTTTCTCTCTCTCTCTCTCTCTCTCTCTCTCTCTGTAACTCTTTCAAATAAATAAAAAAAAAATTATGGGTAAGGAAGTAATCTCCTATAATAGCATTTTTTAAAAAAGATTTATTTATTTATTTGAAAGCAGAGTTACAGAGAGGCAGAGGCAGAGAGAGAAATCTTTCATCCACTGGTTCACTCTCTAAATGGCTGTAACAGTCAGAGCTGAGCCAGGAGCCAGGAGCTTCTTCTGAATCTCCCAAGCAGGTGCAGGATCCCAAGCACTTGGGCCATCTTCTACTGCTTTCCCAGGCCATAGCAAGAAAGCTGGATTGGAAGTGGAGCAGCCAGGACTCGAGCCGATGCCCATATGGGATGCCGGCATGGCAGGCCGCAGCACCATGGTGCTGGCCCAGGTAATCACACTCAGACTTTCATTATTTCTCCCCAGTAACTCATTAGCATATAGCAAATGCCATTCACTTCAAGAGTCCTTATAATTAGTATTGGTACTTCCTCCAAATATGTCAAAGGCCTGAGTTATTACACCTTCCAGTGCTTTCCATTCCACTGGTACCCTATCCAGACCGCCATCACTGAATGTTTTCACAATTTTACTGCTAAAGTATGTCAGGAACTATCAGTACTCCACCTACTATGAATGATGGAATTCCTATTGCTAGCCAGTCAGTCGACTATCACTGCTAAGTCGGTATGGGACCAACAGCCCTGGCGGGATGTCCCAAGTAAAAGACTCTGAGGCAGAGATTTATGTGCAGAAGGTTTCTTTGAGGGTACTTTCATGGAGCAACACCTATACATAAGTGAAGGAGATAGGATCAGAGACATCAGCATATCCCATAGGATAGAGTTTTAGGGCTGCAATGACCCTTCAAATTGTCTCAAATAGAAGCCAAGAGCAATCCTTTGTAGACATGCATCAGTTTAATATTGCCTGTAGGCATCCTCTGGAAAGAGGTATAAATATGGGCAAGTTGGTATCTTCCAGAAAGAAACTCAGGGGTAGACATTTGGCCTGGAAGTTAAGATGCCCACTGGGACACTTGCATACAATATCATAGTACCTCAGTTTAAGTCATGACTGTGGATCCTGATTTTAGCTTCCTGCTAATGCTCACTCTGAGAGGCAGTGGGTGATACCTCAAGTGACTGAATCCCTGCCACCCATGTTGGGAGCCTGGGTTGAATTCCTGGCTCCTTGCTTTGGTCCAGCCCAGTCCTGAATCATTGTGAGCATTTGGGAAGTGAACTAGCAAACAGGAGCTGTCTCTGCCTCCATCTATTAAAAAAAAAAAAAAAAAAGGAAGAAAGAACTCAGCTGTGTGAGCCATTAGCAGCCAGCAGGCCCAGCAGCTAGGAAAATTAGCACCAGTACACTGAAGGAAGCAGCTGGGCAGCCTGCCACAAAATCTACCATGGCTGCTTTCTACTCACACCTTGATGATGACCTCTCAGTCAGTCAATAAATTAGATTCCCAAGGCAAGAGAAAGAAGAGATTGATTAAAGCAATCCAAAACAGATTGAATAACTGGCATATTCTTGAAATGATTTACTTCCAAGACAAGAATTCTAGGAAAATGAAGAGCTAGTATTGAAAGAAAAGTATTGACATTACAAGGAAGTAACCCAAGGTTATTTATGACTTCCATGACCACAACTTTGCCCGAGTCTATTCCTACCTCTCGGATCACTTCCTGGTTTCCTTCACTGCAATCTTCCCCTTTCCACACCCTGTGAGGATAGGCTGATTCTCCTCCTCTGGCATCTCCTCACTGTACACTTTCTTCCTTGTCCATCATTTTGTCCCTTGGATAGGAATGCTGCCCAGATCTGTATCTCCAAGCTCCTCACTTTGGAGCTCCACAATCTAATGTCCTGCCACCTTCTGACGACCCCTTTCATAAGCACCTCAAATTCAGCTCATCCAAAACCAAATTCCTTGTATAACATCCAAGGGCCATCACAATCTGGTCCCTATCTAACCAAGCTATTCATCTTCTACATTCATTGACATCTGACTTTTTTTTTTTTTTTGCTTATTTTATGGGCACACTGTACACTTTAAAAAATATTTATTTCCATTTTATCTGAAAGGCAAAGAGACAGGAACAGAGGGACAAAGATCTTCTGTCTACTGGTTCATTTCCCAAATGAACTCCACTGCCTCCCAGAGTAGGCTGCAAAAGCTGGGGCTGAACCAGGTCAAAGATAGAAGCCTGGAGTTCAATCTGGGTCTCCCGTGTGGGTGGCAGGGGCCCAATTACTTGAGCCTTCATCTGCTACCACCCAGGGCATACAATAGCAGGAAGTTGGAACTGGAAGTATAACCAGGTACTCAGATATGGGATAAAGACATTCCAAGGGGCATCTTAATCTCAGAATCAAATGCCCACCCCTACACTGTGCACTTCTATGCTTTTGTGCCTTTACAGAACTATTCCTTCTACCTGAAAATATCCTATTTATCTTCTTCTATTTTTTTAAATATTTATTTATTTGAAAGGCAGAGTTACAGAGAGAGAGGGAGAGTCATGGAGGTGGAGGCAGAGGAGGTGGAGAGAGGTCTTCCATCCGCTGTTTCACTCACCAAATGGTCATAATAGCCAGGGCTGGGCCTGGCCAAAGCCAGGAGCCAGGAACTTCTTCTGGAATCTCCCACATGGGTGCAAGGGCTCAAGCATTTAGGCCGTCTTCCACTGCTTTCCCAGGCACATTAGCAGTAAGCTAGATCAGAAGTGGAGCAACCAAGACTCGAATCAGCATCCATATGATATGCTGGCACTGCAGGTGGCAGCTTTACCCACTGAACCATAGTGCCGGCCCCTGTCTTCTTATATTTACCAGAATTCAATTCATTGTCCAAATTCCAAGCCACATACCATCTTATTTAGTAAGTCTTTCCTTGTACCACAATCAAAATTAATTTCTTCCACCAGGCTTTGTTTATATTGCCAGTAAAGCAGTTAACATCATCTATGCCACATTGTAGTTAGTGAGCTTACATCAGTCTTTCCCTCTAGGTTGTGAATTCTCTCAACACTGGCACTGTCCAGTTATTTCACTTCTCATTAGACATAAATTGCCTAGCTCAGCCTCCTGCCCATGTTGGGATTTATCGTAGGTATGGTAAGTATTCAGAGACTGTAATGAAGACCAAGATAATAATGGCTCAAACAACACAAACATCTACCTCTCCACAGGGACACAGGATCCTTGTGGCTGGTAGCTCTGTCATCCTTTGGGTGTGGGCTTCGCCTGTGTGGTCCTGGAGGCCCCAGCATGTCAGGCAGTAGGATGGAGGAGAAGGTTTGGAGAAAGATGACACACTCTGTCCATGTCATGACCTGGAATTATGTAAATCACTTCCATGCAAGGCCATTGTTGGGAGCTTAATCACATACCATACTTAGCTGCAAAAAAAGAGGCTGAGATAGTAGCACCTTACTGATATCCAAATAAGAGAATATTAAGGGGGGGAGAATCAATGTTGGAAAGCAACTAGCAGTATTGCCATAGAAGAAAGGGCTGCTTGCTTCAAAATATGACATTTAGAAACATGAACATTCACTTCACTCATAGAAGTAAACCAGCAGATGGGGAAAGAAAAAGGTAAGAAAGAAAAAAAGCTGGCACATTTGAACAAAACAGCTGCTGAGTGGGAAACAGAAGAGAGCATGAGAGAAGGTAGAAGACTGTGCCCTCCTCCACTGGTGTTATCACTAGCTGCCCTTGGCTGGATGGGGTCCATTTCTCCACCAGAACAGCCTTTCCTTCCTCAGCAAGGCCTCCTTCAAATTTACGTAGGCTTTACAACAGGATTCACGTTTAGTATGCAGAATAGAGAAAAATACTGAGTTCATTAACAACAACAACAACAACAACAGAAAAAACAGACACAAAGAGGTACATTCAGTATCACTCCATTTACAAGAAGCTCCTGAACTGGCAGAATCACCTATACTGACAGAAAGCAGCTCAGAAGTTGCCTGGGCTTGGAGGGAAGGGGGTTGACAAAGCACAGGCATGTGGAATTGTTGTTGTTGTTCTTTTCATTGTGATAAAATACACATGACAGAAAATTTGCCATCTGAATCATTTCTAAGTGTACAGTGAAGTGGTATTAAGTACATACCTGCTGTGAAACCATCACTACCATCCAAGCCTAGAACCTATTCATCCTCCCAAGTTGAAACTCAGTACCCACAGCACAGTAACTTCCCATCACCTCTATCCCTAGGCCCTGGCAACCACTATTCTACTTTCTGTGTTCATGAATTTACTACTCTAGGTATCTTGCATAAGAATCATACATTATTTGTCCTTTTGTAACTGACTTGTTTCACTTAGCATTAAGTCCTCCAGGTTTATTGGTGATGTAACATGTGTCAGAATTTCTTTTCTGGAGTCATTGCCTTGGACAGACATGGAGGTGTGGTTGCTTCCCCAGCTCTGCACCCTCTAGTCTCTCCATGCCCACTATGTGCCTGTATGTTGGCCCACAAGCAGATTTATTATTGGGTTAAGTACTTTGATGAGCACTACAAGTACCAGCATGTCATAGTACCTAGAGAACTCTCCAAGCAAGTATCCAAAACCCACTTGATATCTGAGGAGGAATGGCAGAGACTTGGTGTCCAACAGTCTAGGGTGGGTTCATTACATGATTCATGAGCCAGAACTGTGTATTCTTCTTTACAGATGACCTCTTCCAAAAGATCAACCAAAGTGAAGTATATCTGAAGATGGTCAATTAAATATTTTTCAAATTTCACGTCCATGTGTTAAGGTAGTATTCAGTGAATACCTAAAAATGTACAAATTATTCACCCACACCTGTGCATGAGCTGTAGTCTTCACAGCAACAGAGCTCAAATGCAATTGCAAGTAGTTGCTGTAGATGTTTAAGATAAAATTCCATCTAGTCAGTTTTCCTCTTAATATAAGTGCCCATTTGATTTTACCTGTTACCTTTGTTAAATAAAGCTTGCATGTTGCATGTAAAATCAAAGAATTTTCTTTCTTTTTAAGGCTGAATAGTAATCCACTGTACCTACATATATATCCTATTTTGTTTACCCATTTACAAACACTTGAGTTGCTTTCTCCCTCTGGCTATTGTCAATAACACTACTATGAACACAGATGTACAAATATCTACTTCACTTCTTTCCCATATATAATCAGAAGTGGAATGGCTGGATCATATGGTAATTTTATGCTTAAATTTTTGGGAAATCACAATTTTCTTTGTTTAAAAAAGATTTATTTTATTTATTTGAAAGACAGGGTTACAGAGAGAGGTAGAGACAGAGAGAGAGAGGTCTTCCACCCGCTGGTTCACTCCCCAGATGGCCACAATGACTGGAGCTGCGCCGATCTGGAGCCAGGAGCCAGGAGCTTCTTCTCGGTCTCCCACTTGGGTGCAGGAGCCCAAGGACTTGGGCCATCCTCCACTGCTTTCCCAGGCCATAGCAGAGAGGTAGATTGGAAGAGAGGCAGCCGGGACTAGAACCGGTGTTCATATAGGATGCCAGCACTTCAGGTCAGGGCTTTAACCCACTGCACCACAGCACCGGCCCCAGGGAAATCACCATTTTCCACATCAGTTGTACTTTCCTCATTCCCATCATTAACACACAAGGGTTTCCATTTCTTCCATATCTGACAACACTTGTTTTTGTGAGTTTTTTAATAACAGTCATCCTTGCAGCTTTGATTTGCATTTGCCTAATAATTGGTAATGTTGAGCAAATTTTTATTTGAATATCTTCTTTGAAAGGATGTCTATTCAAGTTGTTTGCCCAATTTCTAAATCAGGTGTTTCTGTTGCTGTTGAATTGTAGTTCATTTTATAATTTAGATATCAATCCCTTATTAAAGATATGATTTGCGGTGCTGGTTCATGTCCTGGCTGCTCTCTCTGCTATGGCCTGGGAAAACAGTGGAAGATGGCCCAAGTGCTTGGTCCCCTGCACTCACGTGGGAAACCTGGTAGAAGCTCCTGGCTCCTGACTTCAGATCAGCCCAGCTTCGGTCATTGTGGCCATTTGGGGAGTGAAACTTCAGATGGAAGACCTTTCTGTCTCTCCTTCTCTATGTAGCTATACGTCTCAAATAAATAAAATTATTTTAAAAAGATATGATTTGTAATATTTTCTCCCATTCCATGGATTGTCTCTTCACTCTATTGTTAATGCCCTTTGATACACAACATTTAAAATTTTTATGAAGTCCAATTTATCTATTTTTTTCTTTTGTTGCTTGTGCTTTTGCTTGCAGTTATATCCAAGAAATCACTGGTTAAATCTAATGCTATAAAGCCTTTGTGATCTGTTTTCATCTATTAATTTTATAATTTTAGATAGTACATTTAAGTCTTTGATTTAATGTTTGTACATGTGTAAGGTAAGGATTCAACCACATTTTTTTTGCATGTGTACATCCACTTTCCCAACAGCATTTGTTGAAAAATATTGTCCGCCGGCGCCGTGGCTCAACAGGCTAATCCTCCGCCTTGCAGCGCCGGCACACCGGGTTCTAGTCCCAGTCGGGGCACCGGATTCTGTCCCTGTTGCCCCTCTTCCAGGTCAGCCCTCTGCTGTGGCCCGGGAGTGCAGTGGAGGATGGCCCAGGTGCTTGGGCCCTGCACCCCATGGGAGACCAGGAAAAAGCACATAGCACCTGGCTCCTGCCATTGGATGAGCGCGGTACGCCGGCCGCAGCGTGCCATCCGCGGCAGCCATTGGAGGGTGAACCAATGGCAAAAGGAAGACCTTTCTCTCTGTCTCTCTCTCTCACTGTCCACTCTGCCTGTCAAAAAAAAAAAAAAAAAAAAAGAAAAAGAAAAATATTGTCCTTCTTGGGATGGGAGAGGGAATAGGAGGTGGGATGGTTTGAGGGTGGGAAGGCGGGTAAGGGGCGGGGGGGAGAACCGCTATAATCCAAAAATTGTACCTATGAAATTTATATTTATTAAATTATAGCTTTCTATAAAAATAAATAAATAAGAAAAATACTGTCCCTCCTCCACTGAGTGGTCTTGACTCCCTATAGAAAATCATTTAACCAGGTATTTGAGGCTTCATTTCTGGGACTCTATTCCCATCCACTGGTCTGTATGTCTGTCTGTATGCAGAACCACACTATTTTGATTATCATAGTTTTGAAATCAGGAAGTATGAGATTTCCACCTCTGTTCTTTTTTTCAAGATTGTGCTATTTGGGTTTCCTTGAGACTTCTTATGAATTTTAAGAGTGATTTTCCTGTTTCTACAAAAAATGCTGTTGGATTTTGACAGTGACCACATTACTCCGTAGATTGCTCTGGGCAGTGTTAACATATCAAAAAAGTAATTTTCTGATGACAGAAAAGTTCTACGTCTTGTGATAACAGTTACACGATTGCATGTATTTTTCAAAATTCTTAAGGATTAGGGTGGGTGCTAATCCTGGGAGCAGGTCAAGCTGCTCCTTGGGACACCCAAATCCCGTATCAGAGTGCTGGTTTGAGGCACAGCTCCTCTGCTTCTAATTCAGCTTCCTACTAACGAAGCATGTGATGGTTCAAGTTCTTGGGTCCCTGCCACCCAAGTTTGAGAACAAATGGAATTTCTGGCTCCTGGCTCAGCCTGGCCCAGACCTGGCTACTGCAGCCATCTGGGGAGTAAATCAGCAGATGGAAGAGATTTCTCCCTTCCCCAGCCCCCTTACCTCTCTATCTTTGTCTCTCTGCCTTTCAAACAAATAAATCTTAAATACATAAGACTTCACATTGCATATAAACTGCATCTAGATAAATTGATCAAAAACTTAAAAAGATCAACTTTCCCAAGTCTCTCAATCAGAACACACTGTTCCTTCCTTTGTGTCCTGCACATGTTTCATTCTGTCCCCTGTATCAGAAGTCAAGGTCTTTCGACTAGGAATTAAATCTGCTTGTTTCACAAGCACCATCTGCCGATGCCCTAGATAAATAAATATTTGATGGATGAATGAGTGAATAATTTTATCTCCATAAAGACCTTTACAGGACACAGGATAAACATGAGAGAATAGTGTGGTCCATAAATACACGCTCAGGGCTGCGAGACTGAAGAAGGCCCAGATGTAGATGTCAGGTACAGATTTCAAGGTATGTTCACAGCAGGAAATCTGGGAGTGCTTGTGGGAAGGGGGTGGATGCTTATATCCATGGGGTTGATGGAGGAATATGTGGACATAAAATAAAAGATTAGGGATGTCAAACATCCCAGGAGATTGAGGGAACAATGAGGAGGAATGACTGGGCCTGTGGGAGTCCTAGCATTTTGAATAGGAGGTAATTTTGTATCCCATTCCTATCCCAACACACATACACAAATAATTTAGCTATCTTTATTTCACTATTGTTTTGTTCCTTTGGTTCTTGAAGTTTTCTTTATAAAATGAAAATATATCCCTTGGGAGTATTCAGATCCCACAAGTTACATTTAATTACCATTAAACCATTATCTGAAAGCAACATCCTATAGGAAACAGAGTGTGAAAGTCAACTTTACTGTATCAATTTAGCTAGACTTTACCCTTCAGTTAGCTAAACACTAATTTAGGTGTTGCAGCAAAGGTATTTTGCAGATATGAATTAAATCTACAATCAAATGTCTTTAAGTAAGGGAGATTATCCCAGAAACTATGGATGAGCCTGATTCAATCAGTTGAAGGGTACTGGGGAGGGCGTTGTGGCATGCTGGATTAAACGACTGCCTGTGACCCCAGGCATCCCTTATGGGCACCAGTTCAAGTTCCAACTGTTCCCCTTCCAATTCAGCTCCCTATTAATGGCCCAGGAAAAGCAGTAGAAGATAGCCCAAGTACTTGGGCCACTGCCACCCAAGTGGGAGACCCAGAAGTTCTTGGTTCCTGGCTTCGGCTTGGCCCAGCCTTGGCCATTACAGCCATTTGGGGAGTGAACCAGTGGATGGAAAATCTCTCTTTCTCTCTCTCTCTCTTTCTCTCTCTCTCTCTCTCCCTCCCTCTTTCTCTAATTCTACTTTTCAAATAAATAAATCATTTTTTATAAAAAGGCAACCAATTTTATAAATAGAAAAGTTTTATTTAGCCCACAGTTTTGGAGTTCAAGGTGAAGATCAGGCAGTCACCTTAACCTGACTTCTGGTGAGGGCAGCAGATGGCATGGTGGAGCACAGGCAGAGGATCACACTGGGAGCCAGGAAGCACAGTGTCAGGGACCTAACCTCACACCTTTATAACAACTCTCCTGTGAGAACCACCTTCTGAGGACGCACTCTCAGGAGCCCAAGCACATGCCGCCAGGCCCACCTCCTAAAAGATTCACCATCTCCCAACAGCACCACCCTGGGGACCAAGCTTTTAATACATGGGTCTTTAGGCGACATGTAAATCTTCAAACCATAGAAAATACCAAATAAAATTCATGCAATTAAAAAGGCAAAGAAGGGGCCGGCGCTGTGGCTCAGTGAGTTAACGCCCTGGCCTGAAACACCAGCATCCCATATGGGCGCCGGTTCTAGTCCCTGCTGCTCTTCTTTCGATCCAGCTCTCTGCTATGGCCTGGGAAAGCAGTGGAAGATGGCCCAAGTGCTTGGGCCCCAGCACCCGCTTGGGAGACTCAGAAGAAGCTCCTGGCTCCTGGCTTTGGATCAGCGCAGCTCCGGCTGTTGCTGATCTGGGGAGTGAAGCAGCAGATAGAAGACCTCTCTCTCTCTCTCTCTCTCTCTCTCTCTGTCTCTGCCTCTCTCTGTAATTCTGTCTTTCAAATAAAAAAAAAAATCTTTAAAAAAAAAAGGCAAAGAAAATAATAGGTATAAATGAATCAGAACTAGTCATATATATATATGCAAGCATATTGTTAATTGAAAGGATAAGAATGTTTTTATATCTAAAGTTCAATGCAGAGAAAGAAAAACAGAAGATAGATTAACCCCAAAATTACATTTCATTTTTCCAAAATTTGAGCTAACATGGTGATAGCAGGAGTCAATGGTCTCTGTTCTGGTTACTTACTGCTGTGTAACAAACTACTCCAAAACAATTTTGTGGGTCAGATACTTCAGCAGAACTCACTGGAGAATTCTGTTCTATGAGAAACTGAAAGAGGACACCCGGATTCATTTGGCAGGTGGGATGGTCTGAGAGGTCCAAGATGGCTTTCCTCATAGTTCTGGTATCTTGCCTATGAGAAAGGGAAAACTGGGGCCAGTACTGTGGTGTAAGAGGTAATGCCGCCACCTGCAGTGCAGGTATCCCATAGAGGTGCCAGTTTGAGGCTGGTTGCTCTACTTCCCACCCAGCTCCCTGCTAATGCACCTGGGAAAGCAGTAGAAAATGGGCCAGGTCTTTAAGGCCCTGCACCCATGTGGGAAACCCAGAAGCTCCAGGCTCCTGGCTTCAGATCAGCCTAGCTCCAGCCGTTACAACCATTTGGGGAGTGAACCAGCAAAATGGAAGGCCTCTCTCTCTCTGCCTCTGTCTCTCTGTTAACTCTGCCTTTCAAATAAATAAATAAATATTTTTTTAAAAAGTGGGAGGAATAATTGGAACTGTTGACAAGAGCATTTCACAAGGCATCTTTAGCACAGTGGCTCAGGGAAACAGAGATCCACGAACAACTATCTTATGAATACTGCAGAGAATGCACGGTCTTGAAATTCACTTAGCCACATTTCTGCCATCCTCTATTGGTCAAAGTACTCAGGAGTTCGCCTCTATTCAAAGAAAGGAAATACAGACCCTATTCTCAATGGGGAAAATCTCAATGAATTTGTGAGCCTTTATTAAGTTACAGTCCTACTGAAAGACTCCTTAATAAACTGCTATGCAGGCCGTGACATCTAGTTCTAGTAGAATCCAAATATAAAGAGAAGAAATGATAAACTGACTTGATGTTGCTTGAGACATAACTGCCCTGGAAATAGAAAAAGAAAATATTTTGCTACAAGTTCCTGACTTGCCTATGAATCGCAGCAGTACAAGAATATAAAAACACAAAACAATCACAATTGCCTGCCAAGCAAATCTTTAGCAGGGTTAGGGAGAAGCTTGCACAGGATGGAAAGAAGGAGGCAGAAAGTCTCCATTTTCTAACCTGTAGTCTGTAAGCATCATGTATATTGTGTTACTAATAGAAAAACAACCCTTTATCTTGCTTTGCACTGTGCTTTTCATTTCTAAAGGCTTTCTTTCATGTAAGTTATTTACCTCATTGATCTTGACAAAAACCACATGGGATACCTATGATGAGTACTCCCACTATATAGGTAAGGATACTGAGTCTCAAAGCCAATAGCCTAATTGTCACAAAAGTCACAGAGGATTCTATCAAGTGTCAGGATTAATCAAGCCTCTAAGACTAGGACTCCAAAGTGTGGGGCAGATACCTTGTTACAATCAAATATTGGACCTGTGGATTTAAGTCCCAAGTAGTCTTGATAACATGTCCAAAACCAAGCAGAGAAAGGAAATCAAACAGTATAAAAAGACATATGAATCAGATTTTCGGTCAGCTCTGTGGTGATAGTAAGACATAAGAGTAAAGGGATTCAATTCACAAATTTCCCTTTTGCAACAATACCATGCAGGGCAGAGAAGCAGGAATTCTCTGTGAGATTCTGACTCTCACAATACAATTCAACCACAAGTGGGGACTTCATGACCAAAAAGAAAAAGGGAAACTCTTAGAATCGCTTTGGCTTTTAATCTGCAGAATATTTCATCTAAATTCATATTCAATGCATGCCCCTTGGGGGAAAAAAGCAATATACAGAAGCATAGAAAGTTAAACACTCAAAAGTCTTTCTCTCCTTTCCATCCCTATGCATCACTATGTATCATTCCAGCTTAATGTGCAAGTATATTTACACACATTTGTGGAAATAAATAGTATTATCCTAACCACATAATCCTGCAATTTGCTTAATTGAAATTTGTATAGGGGTACCTTGGTTTTTCTATTGGCTGCATAGAGGAGTTTTACATATGACTAAGTGGTGAAGACACTGCTTAGAATGCCCACATTTCCTATGAGAGTAGCTGGGTTTAAATCCCAGCTCCACTACCAATTCCAACTCCCTGTTAATGTACACACTGGGAGGCAGAAGGACATGGTTCAAGTAGTTGGGTCCCTGCCACCTACATGGGAGACTCAGAGTGAGTTTCTAGCTCCTGGCTTTGGCCTGGCTCAGCCCCAGATGTTGCATCCATTTTGGAGAGTGAACCGGTAAATGGAAGATCTCTGTCTCTCTCTCTCTCAGCCTTTCAAATAAAATAAAAATTGATTTTAATTTTGGAATTTATACAAGTCATATTTGCACATGTTTTAAAAATTCATACCATTCAGGGGCCTGTGCTGTGGCGTAACAGGAAAAGCCTCCACCTGTGGCACTGGCATCCCTTATGGGTGCCGGGTCTAGTCCCTGCTGCTCCTCTTCCAATCCAGCTCTCTGCTATGGCCTGGGAAACCACTGGAAAATGGTACAAGTGCTTGGGCCCTTGTACCCGCATGAGAGACTGGGAAGTAGTTTCTGGCTTCTGGCTTCAGATCAGCCCAGCTCCAGCCATTGTGGCCATTTGGGGAGTGAACCAGCAGATAAAAGACCTCTTTCTCTATCTCTCCATCTCTCTGCCTATAACTTTGCCTCTCAAATAAATGAATACATCTTTTTTAAAAAGATGAAAAAAATTCATACCATCCACAGGCACGTTAATTGGAAAACAAAAAGGTCCTGCCATCCATCTCCACCATCCCCATTACTCTCAAACCCATTACCCAGCGATTTCATTAATGGTTACTGTTTGTAAGTTCCACTAATGATTACTATTAAACCTGTATATACATTTATACCTTTTTTTCTTTATCAATTGTAGATATTACCACTTTGACTCATCAGAAAGAAATTAGGAATGTCTAGTTTAAATTAGCAAACTCAACTCAAAATTAAATATGGCATTTGGCTATGAACAATCTCAGCCTTTTTCTAATAGTCATTTTTTGGTGGTTATACAACTTGGTTGCTACAAGTTATGTTCTCATTACATTAACAGTTTAGTAAAAACTTGAATTTAGAGGCAGATGAACTCCTCCAAGAGAGAGAATCCCTCAGCTCATATGCGGGCCCTGCTGCCAATGAACTTGGTGACTTGGGCATAATCTGTTTAATCTGTGAACTAGTTTCTTATCTCTTAAATGGAAACAACTTGGTCACAAATTTGAAAGAAGACCAAATTAAACCATGCCTGTGCAAACAATTTGCAAGCCACAGTTAGTTTCACTTCAGCCATCTCTGTCATTCCAGGAGGCTGGTGCTGTGTAAACAGGGCAGAGAAGTGAAGCCACATGGTCAGGAGTGCCCATGGGGGCTGCTCTTTCTCAGGTTTCAGCCTCTAAGAAATCTGCCAGAAAGAAGGGGCCAGCAGGAGTAGAAGATTAAACAGCAGTTGGGTTAGCAGGGCCTCCCATGTGTCCTAAGAATGAGAGTTCCTAATGCAACAGAGGCTGGAAGCAGGAGTGCCACTGGTGGTAGCGATAGAGGTACCACTCCCCTGGCGTGGCCTGCATTAGGATTTCAGCGTCTGACATGAAGCTACGGGTTATAATGAGGGGAATCCAGGAAAATAAGCATCCGATGTCTAAGTCCTTCAGGCAGTTCCTGGGACTACAGCCGGAACAGAAGAGCTGAAGGGGAGAGAGAGCATCCTGGATGCTCTGGGGAATAAGTCATCCTTCCATGGTCCTGGATACAAGTCACACAGAGATCTCAGGGGCCCTCTGTCTGCTCTCTTGAAGTCAGCTTTCATTCTCTAAAAAATGATCTCTCTCATACTAACACAAGGAAAGTTTGCTGTCTAATTACTCTAAACATTCCTCTGAGAGGGCAGTTGCTAGAGCTCTCTCATTGAGGCTGTATTTCACAGTGCTGTGCGTAAATCTGACTCTGACTACAGGCTTGCTCATGGTGGTCTTGGGCTGCCTAGGTTTTAGCTGTGCTATCGGCTGCTAGATAATGGACAGTGCTATCTGAGACATGGTTGGCTTGGAGAGAGAACAGCTGTAAGGAACCCCTCAAGATTAGAAGATGGGAGAATAAACCATCCTCTGAGAGTCATTCTAAAGAGTGTTAAATGCAAAGGAGGGAATCAGTTATCTGTAGGAAGAAACTAGAAAGCAGTATATGAGCAAGCAAAGAGTGTCAATCATGTTCTGGGAGTATTCTAGAGAGGCACGACTACTGAAATTATAATTTAGTAGGGGCCAGTGCTGTGGCACAGCGGGTTAATGCCCTGACCTGAAGTGCTGGCATCCCATTTGGGCACTGATTCTAGTCCCAGCTGCTCCTCTTCTGATCCAGCTCTCTGCTATGGTCTGGGAAAGCGGTAGAAGATGGCCCAAGTCCTTGGGCCCCTGCATCCATGTGGAAGACCCAGAAGAAGCTCCTGGCTCCTGGCTTCAGATCAGTGCAGTTCCAACCACTGCAGCCTTCTGGGGATTGAACCAGTGGATGGAAGACCTCGCTCTGTGTCTCTACCTCTCTCTGTAACTCTTTCAAATAAGTAATTTTTTTAAAAAAAGAAATTGTAATTTAGTAAAATAAATCAAATCGATTGTTTTTGGAGAATGACATGAAAACAAACACATAGTTCAGTCACTCTGTATGGTTAGGAGGTGCTCTGGTTGAATGTGGTCCCTCCAATTGCTAATGTTGCCAATGGGATAGTATCTGAAGGTAATCAGGCCATGAGGGCATGTGATCCCGGCATCCTATATCCAAGTGCCAGTTCGAAGAGCAGCTATTCTGCTTCCCATCCAGCTTCCTGCTAATGCACCTGGGAAGCAGTGGACGACAGCCCAAGTACTTGGGCCCCTGCAATCCATGTGAGAGACCCAGATGGAGTTCCTGGCTCCTGGCTTTGGCCTAGCCCAGACCTGGCTTTTGCAGCCATCTGGAGACTGAACCAGCAGATAAAAGATCTCCCTTACTCTGTCTCTCCCTCTTTTTCTGTTCTACCTTTAAATAATAAATAAGTCCATCTTATAAAAGCAGCTTTATGTAGCATGCTGGTTTGCCCACCTGCCATGTGAGGACACAAGTTTCCTTCCCTCCAGAGATGCAGCCCTTGCAAGACAACTAAACCTTCCAGTGCCTTCTTCTTGGATTTCCCAGCCTCCTGAACTATGAGAAATAAATTTGTGCAGAAGGTTGAGCTTCCCTAGCCAGCCCAGGATGGGTCAGGGAAAATACCCATGTCTTTCTCAGTAAGTCAGAAGGAGGGATGCCCTGCCAAACCCCATGAGGCAGATCTCCTTGATGGAAATGAACCCAGAACTTGGGACCAGTCAGCCTGGGTAATACAGCTACCTACCCTTGGCTACCCTTGGCTAGGATTCCAGCTGTACCCTGAATTTTTTTAAAATTATTTTTTATTTGAAGGTCAGAGTCACACACACGCACAGACACACACACACACAGAGAGAGAGAGAGAGAGAGAGAGAGAGAAAGGTCTTCCATCCACTGGTTCACGCCCCAGATGACCTCAATGGCCAGAGCTGTGCCAATCTGAAGCCAGGAGCCAGGTGTTTCTTCCCGGTCTCCCATGCAGGTGCAGGGGCCCAAGCACTTGGGTCATCCTTTACTGCTTTCCCAGGCCATAGCAGAAGAGCTGGATTGGGAGAGGAGCAGCCAGGATTTGAACCGGCACCCATATGGGATGCCGGCACTGCAGGTGGAGAATTAAACAAGTGAGCCTCACTGCCGGTCCCTATTATTTTTTAAAAATTTATTTTATTTTTATTTGAAAGAGTTACAGAGAGAGGTAGAAACAGAGAGAGGGGTCTTCCATCTGCTGGTTTACTCCCCAGATGGTCACAACAGCTGGAGCTGCACTGATCTGAAGCCAGGAGCTTCTTACCAGTCTCTCACTTGGGTGCAGGAGCCCAAGGACTTGGGCCATCCTCCACTGCTTTCCCAGGCCATAGCAGAGAGCTAGATTGTTAAGAGAGGCAGCCAGGACTAGAACCAGTGCCCATATGGGATGCTGGCACTTCAGGCCAGAGCTTTAACCCACTGTGCCAGAGCGCTGGCCCCTGTTTTCTTTATTATTATTAAATTTGTATATTAAGAAAAATTTCAAGCACACAGAAGTAGAGAAAATAGTTATAATGGACATATGTATATCACACATAATGTGTAATGAATAGTGTAAAGTACCCTTTAACCAGATTCAATCAGTATCAAGATTTTTAACACGCTTGTTTCACTTTCTCCCACTTTTAGAAAACAAAATATTTTAAGGAAAATCCTGGACTTCAAGTCATCTCATCCCCACTGCTGTGGGCTGAAAGTTTGTTTTACCCCCAAATCCACACACTGAACTCCTAATTGTCATGGTGATAATATTTAGAGGAGTGATTGGGTCATGCAGGTGGAGACCTCATTCGATTAATGCCCTTACAAAAGAGGCCCCAGGGAACTCCCTGGCTCTTCCCACCATATTAAGACAGAGCAACAAGACAAGACTGATTGTATGAACCAGGAGGCAGGCCCTGACCAGACAGTCAGCACCTTGACCTTGAACTTTCAGCTCTAGACCATGAGAATTGAGTTTTGGTTGTTCATAAGCTTCCCAGTCTATGGTATTTTCTTCCGGCAGCTTGAGCTGACCAAGACACACACTTACATCAGTACAGATCGCTGTTGTATGTGGACACTTTATTATATACCCACAATATTTGCTTTATATTTATTAGCTTTTTTGCAAGGCAGGTTAATGCGAAGCCAATGTGCTCTCATTGTGACAACAAAATGTTTCTGACTCTGATACACAACCAACTCACCAAGGTAAAAGACTCTTCCAAGTGACCAGGATTCCTTCACCTGAACATGTTTCAGTGACTGAATAGCAATCCAGGTGCCTTTGCTGCTCTCATGAGGTCCCGTTGAACCTCAAAACACTCATGAAAATGGATTTAAAGGACAATTTTAATTGGGCACAATTTTTTTTTAAAAATCCATGCACATTAGGGATCATCAAAAAAGGTCATGGGAGGAACTGGCACTGTGCTGTATTGGATTAAGCCAGCTGATGAAAGCTGGTTCACTCTCCCAAACATACCAAAATTTAAAAAAAAAAAAAATAGGGACACATTTCTTTGGCCTAAGGCAATTCAGCATATAGCATAGTATCTGATATGGATGGATGAACAATGATGGGCTTAGGTGTAAGTGTAATACTTCAAGATCTATCTGAGTTCTGTTGGAAGTCCTATAAGACACTAAGGGACCATTAGCCGAAATGAAGAAACAGTCCTAAAAAAACAATGTTCATCAAAGAGATTTTTAAAAGCAAGAATGTGGGGCTGGGATTGTGGTGTAGCAGGTTAAGCTGATGCTTGGGACGCTAGCATCCCATATCAGAGCATTAGTCCTGGCTGCTCCACTTTCAATCCAGATGTCCCAAGTGCTTGGGCTGTGGCAGAGGCCTTTGTCTTTTAATTAAGCGTGTTTCTAACTGGCATGATTAAAGTTGCAGTAGAGTTCTTCCCAAGGTCAGAAGAAGAAAAAGGGAAGCATTTGTCCTGGGAATGAAATGTGGCTGTTATCTGCTTGCCTATGAATGCCTCAACTGTAGTTACTATCTGCTTCTGTGTAACCATTTCAGGTTCTGCTTGTTAGCACAGAGCAGATGTTAACACTTGGCAGACAGCAGATGGCTCAGAATGTGAGTAAAAAGAAAAATCTTCAGTAACTACCTTTGCATGGGCAGTATTGTATCAATCCTGTGGCTGCCATGAAACATTAGAATATCCAATCAAATGTATGCAGGTAACCATAAAAGGGAGACAAAGAGGCTAAAATCATATATAAAGAAATATCCCTCTTTGTTGGGGCTCAGGAATTTGGATAAGAAATTCCACCAGGGCCTTATACCAGCATAATAAAAGAATACTTCCTGTGAAAAAGGCCTTCTCAGTACATGAATCCTGCCACCCACATAGGAGACCCAGATGGAGCTCCAAGCTCCCAAGCTCCTGGCTTTGGCCTGGTCCATCCCTGGCAGTTACAGCTATTTGAGGAGTGAACCAGCAAGTGGAATGTCTCCCCTTGCCCCTCCTCTGTCTCTTCCTGTTCTTCTCCTCCTTTCAAATAAAGATACCATTTTTTTTAAAGTGAAAATATGACATAGGTACCCTCCCTACTACTTTCACCAACCAAGCATAAGTATGAAAGAAGGAAAATGTCAGAGTAGAAGGATAAATGCAACTGGCTTGGACAAACCTGGTGCAAATTTGATCCCATCATTTTCTTTCTTTTTTCTTTCTTTCTTTCTTTTTTTTTTTTTTTTTTTGGTTAGAGAGAGACAGAGAGAAAAGTCTTCCTTCCTTTGGTTCACCCCCAAAATGGCCACCATGGCCAGCACACTGCACCAATCCGAAGCCAGGAGCCAGGTGCTTCCTCCTGGTCTCCCATGCGGTTGCAGGGCCCAAGCACTTAAGCCATCCTGCACTGCACTCCCGGGCCACAGCAGAGAGCTGGACTGGAAGAGGAGCAACTGGGACAGAATCTGGCACCCCAGCCGGGACTAGAACCCAGTGTGCCGGCGCCGCAGGCGGAGGATTAGCCTAGTGAGCCGTGGCACCAGCCGATCCCATCGTTTTCTAAGAGTGTGACTTTAGGTTCTAAATTTTTTTTTTTTTAATTTAACAAACAGAGAGACAAATACAGAGACAGAGATTGCCCATCCACAGATTCACTATCCCAAATGCCTGCAAGAACTAGAGCTAACCCAAGCCTAATCCAGGAGCCTGGAACTCAGTGAAAATCTCCCAGGCTAGTGGTAGAGACCCAAGAAGTCGAGTCATCATCTGCTGCCTCCCAGGGTGCACACTAACAGGAAGCTAGAACAGGAAGCAGAGTTGGAATGAAAAGATATGAGATATGCACATCCCAGGTGGCATCTGACCCTCTATGCTAAATGCCCACTTTGTGTGACTTTGAACAAACTATCTATAAACTTTCAATTATCCTATGTACAAAGTGTTAATAATAGTGTCTACCATGCAGGACTGTTAGAAGGCATAAATTTAAAAATGTATGCAAGGTTTCTAACACAGTGGGTTCAAAACACTGTAATTTTTATTACATAACTATAATTATTAATATTCTAAAAGGAAAGGTACCTCCTTCTTTGGTGGCCCCATTCTTTCCACTGGGATCTCACTTGCAGAGATCTTTCATTTAGGTATTCTTTTTTTTTTTTTTTCCAGAGTGTCTTGGCTTTCCATGCCTAAAATACTCTCTTGTGCTCTTGAGCCAGATCCAAATGCCTTAAGGGCTGATTCTGAGGCCAGAGTGTTATTTAGGACATCTGCCATTCTATGAGTCTGCTGTGTCTCCCACTTTCCATGTTGGATCATTCTCTCCCTTTTTGGTTCTATCAGTTAGTATTAGCAGACATTAGTCTTGTTTGTGTGATCCCTTTGACTCTTAGACCTATCAGTGTGATCAATTGTGAACTGAAATTGATCACTTGGACCAGTGAGATGGCATTGGTACATGCCACCTTGGTGGGATTGTACTGGGATCCCCTGGCACATTTCTAACTCCATCATTTGGGGGAAGTCCAATTGAGCTTGCCCCAAATTGTACATATCCTCCCTCTCTTTTTCCCTCTCTCATAATTAACGGGGCCACCAAAGAAGGAGGGAGAGAACTTCCACTTTGATTATGACCCTGTCGGAATAAGATCGAAGTCGGCGAACCCTAAAGGCTTCCATAGCCTCAGTAACTCATGATTAGAGCCTAGGGAGATTACTGATGCCATAAACAAGAATGTCAAATTGTTAAATCAACAACAGGAGTCACTGTGTACTTATGTCTCATGTAGGATCTGTCCTTAATGTGTTGTCCAATGTGAAGTAATGCTATAACTAGTACTGAAACAGTATTTTTACACCTTGTGTTTCTGTGTGGGTGCAAACTGATGAAATCTTTACTTAGTATATACTGAATTGATCTTCTGTATACAAAGATAATTGAAAATGAAAAAAAAAAACTCAGTGTTAAATTGGAAATTGCATAAAAATTAATCAATTTTTTTAAAAAAAAAAATCATGTAGGATCTCTGTCCTTAATGTGCTGTACATTGTGATTTAATGCTATAACTAGTACTCCAACAGTATATTTCACTCTGTGTTGCTATGTGAGGGCAAATGGTTGAAATCTTTACTTAATACATACTAAACTGAGCTCCTGTATACAAAGAGAATTGAAAATGAATCTGGATGCGAATGAAAGGGGAGAGGGAGCAGGTAAGCGGGGAGGGTTGCGGGTGGGAGGGAAGTTATGGGGCGGGGGAGCCATTGTAATCCATAAGATGTACCTTGGAAATTTATATTCTAAATAAAAGTTAAAAAAAAAAAGAACATACGTGCATTTCAAAAAAAAATTTCTAAAAGGAATCTGGAAAGTTATGATTCACTTGTAAAACAGGCTAATCATTTAAATGGGATTAATTTCAGAGAAGAATGGTAGGATGGCACCTTGAAGAAGGAAACTGGCAAATTCATTCTACTTTTGAGGAAGTAATTAGCATGTAGATAGAGAACTGACTAAGATTATCTACCTAGAAGCCTTAAGAAAACCTTTGGAGGCCAGTGCTGTGGCATAGTGGGTAAAGCTGCCATCTGCAGTGTCAGAATCCCATATGGGCACTGGTTCGTGTTCCAGCTGCTCTACTCCCAATCCAACTCTCTGCTATGGCCTGGGAAAGCAGTGGAAGATGGCCCAAGTCCTTGGGCCCTTGCACTCGTGTGGGAGACCCGGAGGAAGCTCCTGGATCAGCTCATCTCCAGGCCATTGCGGTCATCTGGGGAGTGAGCCAGCGGATAGAAATCTACTCTCTCCCACTGCCTATCTGTAACTCTGCCTTTCAAATAAATAAATAAATTTTTAAAAAAGAAAAAGAAAACCTTTGATAGGTTTCCAGTGGAGAGGTTGATGATAAAAGTTGCATGACATTGGGATGCTTTTTGAGGCAATAACGGAACTAGCTCAGAAGCAAAAACAATTGGCCGGGCCTGCTGATCACCTGGTTGCAGGGGGAGGGGGGAACAACTACAGAGCCCATGTGACAGCTCCTGGAAGGCAGCAGATGTGCAAGGGAGTTGTAGTGATCTTCCTAATTCTGCATTTCTCAATAGACACATTGCAATTTCATCAGGAAGGTGGAGGAGCCCTGTGCATTTGGGGAATCTGGGCAAGTGGTGATTAGGTTCAGGCAATCATGGAGTTGATGTCAATGAGAGAAAAGAGGGAAGGGGACTAATAGTAATCTCTCTGGATCAGACCATGTGTCAGACACATTTTCTCATTTAAGTCACCACCACTCAGTGATATTGGTCACTATCTCCATCTTATAGAGAAGGAAACTGTGGCTCAAAGAGATTTTATAATTCATGCAGTTTCACTTTGCTAGTATAAAGGGAGGGAACTCAAAAAAATGAATAAATAAAAATAAAATAAAAAAGGCCGGTGCCGCGGCTCACTAGGCTAATCCTCTGCCTACTGCGCCAGCACACCGGGTTCTAGTCTCGGTTGGGGTGCCAGTTCTGTCTCGGTTGCTCCTCTTCCACTCCAGCTCTCTGCTGTGGCCCGGGAGTGCAGTGGAGGATGGCCCAAGTGCTTGGGCCCTGCACCCGCATGGGAGACCAGGAGAAAGCACCTGGCTCCTGGCTTCAGATTGGTGCAGCACGCCAGCTGTGGCGGCCATTTGGGGGGTGAACCAATGGAAGGAAGACCTTTTTCTCTGTCTCTCTCTCTCTCTCTCTCTCACTGTCTAACTCTGGCTGTCAAAAAATAAATAAATAAAAATAAAGTAAAGGGAGGGAACTGTCATAGGCTTCAATGCCCCAGCTAATAGGCTGAGGCCTACTGCATCCTTGTTAAGCACATACTATGTGCCAGCTCAGGAATACAGCGGTGAGCAAAGATAAACTGAGAGTCTATCAACAGAGTTAGAGGCAGCCACTTGTCAGATAATGCCACTGATGAAGACAAAATTACAAGGTGAGACATGAGCACATGTAACAAACAGACTCATCTGGACTTGGGGTGTGATGGGTGTCAGAGGGGTCAGTGGCTCGAGAGCTAACCTAGAATTAACTGGATAGAGGAGTCCAAATAAGTAAACTATATGTGCAAAGGCCTGTGGCCAGAGCCCCAAATAATGCAAGGGTAATGTGGCTAACAGCTCAGAGGGCAGTGGCACAGTGCATAAGTTGAGGTAGTGCAGAAGAAGAAGACAGAGATACAATCAATTTTCCATTCTGGAAGTCCCAAAGTATTTTACCTGGAACTACTATGAGGCATGGGCAGCCACATTCAGAGCACTCAGATGGGCTTGAGGACCACCAGCTACACCACCCAAATGAAGTCAATTGGGCAGTGTAAATACTCTGCCTCAGTGATGTTATGGGAAGCAGCAATTAATGGGACCAGGTAAAGAGCCTGATTCCTCATGCCTCAGTTCTCGAAAGGGACTAACACAGGAGAGACAGCACGCAGTAAAATCCCAACAACACTTCTGAATAGTGATGGGTCTCAATCAGCGAACAGGCAATGACAGTCCATAAGCCAACTCTGCCCTGCACCTGGCTTTATAGAGTCTACAAACTAAGAACAGTTTTTTCATTTTAAAATCATTTTTGAAATTCAGAGGAAACTAATATTTTGTGACACAAAAATTCTATGAAATTCACATCTCTGTTCCCAAAAATTTTTGTTGGAATACACCCATGCTCATTCGTTTACTAACTTGACGAGCTACTTTCATGCCACAATGGCAAAGTAACCGAAATTATTTATTAACTGGTATTTTAGGGAAAGAGGTTGTCAATCTCTGGGCTAGATAATCAAAAGAGCCAAGAAATGTGACCACATGATCAGACTACTGACAGACAAGCTTCTGTGGGAACAAGTGCAGTGTAATGCACTTTGGGATAAAAATATCCAAACTATTTATAAAATGAAGACAGGGCTCTGAGCTCTGAGGTCACAACTCAGGACCAAACACAACTAGAGGACCATGGCAGCTGGAGTGGTACTGAGTGAACTTCCTGCCTTGGTTATAACCATCAGTGTATAACAATGGATGGGGCTGGTTATCTGCAGACTTCCCCTGATGAGGGCCTAAGGGGACAATGTCCAAAAATTCAACTGAGAATAAAGGATCTATTATTTTGCACTTTCCCTAGGGAAAACAAATGACATCTAGATATCAGCAGTCTGCATGTGATATAGGAAAAAAAATTACAAATAAAGATTTGTAATGTGTGATATGTATGCATGACTCTTAGGGGATAAGATATCATCTAGACTTCCTTTTATTCTGTATAGCTCCAGTGCCTGTTGTAATGACTGGCATATGACAGGCAGACCAATAATATCTGTTGAAAAAAAGGAGGAAGGAAGGGGAGGGCAGAGAAAAAGAGAGGGAAAGGACAAGAAACAATGGAGAGCTGTTTAGCCTCCTAGTGGCTGTGGAGACATCCCGCCGCTGGCTTGGCCCCATAGAGGACTAACCTCTTATCCGTCTACTAAAGTCTGGGACAGGGGATGCCTTGCCTGAATTTCAGTAGATCCCGGGGTGCTGGGGAGACCATGGGATCTGGCCAATCCTGAGGATGGGACTCAACATACCTCCTGGCCTGCCTCCTAAAGAACTTGAAGCAACTGGGACCGGCCCAGGACCTACGGCCTAATCTTCTACTCTACCTGGGGATGGCCTAATTATGTACTTGACAACAGATCTAAGTGGCCCCCTAGGGGAAACTTTGACCCAAGGTCCTCAACTACCTTGAGAATTTCTGCTGCAGGGAGAGAAAATGGTCAGAAGTCCCATATGTCCAGGCTTTCTGAAACCTCCACTCCTGTCCTACTTCCTTCTCCCCTACTTTCCTCTCTGCCTGCTCCTTAGCCCAGATCTTGCTGGCCAAGATCAGGCCCCCACCTCCTAAGGACGCCTCTTCTGTGTTACTGCCAAACTCTCCACCCTCCACCTTTTCAGACCCTCCTGAGTATCCTGGGGACCCCACAGCTAGCCAGGAACCTCCCTCCCCCATATGCGCATTCTTCTGCCCTGCTGCCATGTCCCACCCCTCCCTCTGGTACCCCGCCACCATTGCTGAAATCCAGGTAGCCACATGGCCCAACCACCGGTGTCAAGCTCCACCCCCATCCTAATGGGATGCTCCTGCTTCCCTGGCCACCCTCCAGCAAAGTTTTAAAAGGGCCTGTTCCTGAACTCGTGGCTCTCTAGCCTCCTCCTCTGGTCTCCTTTCTCTTCTTTGTTCTTCTCTCATCTCTTCTCTCCTCACTAGCTCCTCTCCTATCTCTCTCTCACACTTTTCTTCTCTCTCTTTTTTCCCTTCTTCATCCCACCCCTCTGGTCTGCTTGGTTTTAGGTCAAGTGCCTAAGCCCCACGTGGCCAACTGAATATGACATCACAGGCCTAAGGTGTTCTTAGGAAAATGCAACTGTAACTAGACACTGATTTTGAAGGAATTTCTCTTTGAATCTAGGAAGATCACTACCTTTGAAAATATCTGCAATTTATTTTAACAGGTTTCTGGGTAATCAGTACTCAATGAAACAGCAATGGGTAATTAGTACTTGTTTTAGATGAATGCAATTTTAATTTTAATTAAATTCAGATAGAGATATTTAATATCAGCATCTTAAGTCATTTGGGTGTAACTGCTAATTTAAATTGGGTAAAGGCAAATGAGATAAATGTGTCTAAATGTGAACTTTTGTATACTCAGCATGTTATATTCTATAAAAAACTATTTGGGTTAGTTTATAAACTGTCTATGAAAATAGTTCAATATTGCTTATAGTAACTCAGGCTGAAATTTGATGTGTTACCTTATTTAAAAATGTTATCTTAATTTGGAAATTTTAACAGGTTATTTAACAATGTAAATCAAAGACATTGGCAGACAGAAAACATCACAAGTATAGAAATGTGCATTTGGTAAGGAAGGTTAAAAGGAATGAGTTATTTTGAATAAAGAAAGGACAAGGTTTGTAAGATTGACTTCATCCTGATGGCTAGTTTACTCTAGATTGGAATGGAAATGATGGAATGTTTCAAGTAAGTTGAAGAGGGTGCATGGAAGTCAGTGGATACAAAAGAAATCTTGGATTTTAATGAGAAAGCCACAGAGATCTAAAGAATTAAATGTTCTGTAAAATCCTACAGATGCTTTCAAAATGCTATGTGAAGTAAGCAAGTGCCTCTTGTTGAGTTTATAATAAGTTTATAATTTTAAACGCGGCAACTTAAAAGTATTTTGTCATCCAGTTTTATATATCAGATTTGCTGCTCATAAAACTAAAGCATTGTTGGTTCTGTGCTTAGCTGTCCTCCCATAGGTTCTGATGAACTTTTTCCATCCACATTTATTGTATTCAATATTTTGGGACAGTGCTGTAAACAGATGAAGCCAATAATGTATTAAAGGTACCAACTGAGAGAAATTATGGTTAACTGAGGTTACTAAAAACAAAAGTAATTCAAATAAATTGGTAATTCACAAACAGGAGTTAGATTTTTTTAAAAAGCTATTAAAACTGCTATATTGGTCTATTATGTTATGTTATATGTGTATACATATTGTATGTCTACATGGGAAAATTTATCAAGAGTTTATTTTAATTGGCTTATAGATAAAAGATTGCTTATCAATTTAAATTGCTAAAATTATTCAAAGATACATTTTAATTCACGTGACCTGAATCTCTGTATCAGATGTTTTAAATTTGTTGGTAGAGGCCGGTGCCGTGGCTCAATAGGCTAATCCTCCGCCTTGCGGCGCCAGCACACCAGGTTCTAGTCCCGGTCAGGGCGCCGGATTCTGTCCCTGTTGCCCCTCTTCCAGGCCAGCCCTCTGCTGTGGCCCAGGAGTGCAGTGGAGGATGTCCCAGGTACTTGTGCCCTGCACCCCATGGGAGACCAGGAAAAGCACCTAGCACCTGGCTCCTGCCAACGGATGAGCGCGGTGCGCCGGCCGCAGCGCGCCGGCCGTGGCAGCCATCCATTGGAGGGTGAACCAATGGCAAAAGGAAGACCTTTCTCTCTGTCTCTCTCTCTCTCTCACTGTCCACTCTGCCTGTCAAAAAAAATAATAATAAAAAATAAAAAATAAAAAAATTTGTTGGTAGAATAAAACTAAAAACATTTTATATGCTTGTGCTTGAATTTGCTGGTTATGTATTCTTAAAATTTATAGAAGACATTGGACCTTCCAGTACATGTTTTCCTAAGCTGTTATCTAATGATTGAAACTGCTTGCTAAGTTTTCATTAGATATTGCTATTGTCAGTAGGCAATCTAGGACTTACTCCCTCATTTCTCTATTCTAAGTCCAACTTGTTCTCTCATTTCTCTATTCTCTTCAAGGTAGGAAACTAATTCTATTCTGCAGGACTCTCCAAGATGCACAATTTGATTTTTAGATCTTATAAAAGGGATAGCTAACATTTTCTGTAATAGCATAGCCAAAATGAAGCTTAAATTATAATTTCACAGCTAGGTTTACTTTGCCATGGGCACAGTAAACAGGCAAGACCTCCTTTTCAGACCAAACACAGGGAAAGAAAGTTTTAAAGTGAAGACATAGCTTTCCTCATGGGCACTATCTACCTCAAAAAAACTACTACAGAACATGCCTGTAACTACAGACTTCTAGTTTAGGCCACAAAGATTAGAGATGAGACTTGAGCACCCCCTTGACTTGCATCCTCTAGTCTGCTTTAACAAAAATCAGGAGGAGCTTGCGCAACGGCTCAATAGGCTAATCCTCTGCCTGTGGCACCGGCACACCGGGTTCTATTCCCAGTCAGGGCGCCGGATTCTGTCCTGGTTGCCCCTCTTCCAATCCAGCTCTCTGCTCTGGCCCGGTAGTGCAGTGGAGGGTGGCCCAAGTGCTTGGGCCCTGCACCCGCATGGGAGACCAGGAAAAGCACCTGGCTCCTGGCTTTGGATCAGCGCAGTGCACCGGCCGCAGCAGCCATTGGAGGGTGAACCAACAGTAAAGGAAGACCTTTGTCTCTCTCTTTCACTGTCCACTCTGCCTGTCAAAAAAAAAAAAAAAAAATCAGGAGGAAAAGAAAGCTAGGTATCAGAAATGTAAAGATAGGTGGCAGGCCTATTAAAGGCTGCTCTGTACAGTGATCTGCCATCAGGGAGACCCAACAGGCCAGTCCATTGCAGTGGCTTTCAATGTGGTAAGCCTGGGCTTCAGCAGAAGTCTGCTTATGAAGAGCCCTGGCAGCTCTGCCAGCCAAGAGTTAGATCTCTGGAAGTGGAACTGTCCTGGAGGTGAAGGACTTCAGATCAGAGCTATGGATCTTATTGGTTGTGAGCTGAAAAGCCCTTCACTCAGCCCAGCTTCCAAAGTGACCACCGCAGCTGAGGGGATGGCCAAGTAGGGTCAGCAACATTGCAGGCAGAGCTGTAAATGTCCTGTTAGAGAAGCCACCTGCCTTTACCTGGCCAGCTCTCCTCCCAGGCCAGATAGGTAATGGAAGTCAACAGGGTGCCTTCCCCAAGGAGGTTCACAACTCTCCTAGGATGTACCCTATGTGAAGAGATAGATAGGTCTGGGAATCTTAACTTATAAGGCCTAAAGCCCACCAGATTATTATTATCAAGCCCCTTCTGTCAGGTTCTATTTGCCTCTAATTCAGAAAACTTAGTTGTGGCTTAGATAGCACCTTTCTTGGATCCTCGAATAATGACTCTGTCCTTTGTTCGAGACCCTGTCTAGCCCACTTGGGTTTCATTCCTTTGTAATAATAACCTCTACTCTAACATCAATGGCTCTGCTTCCAACCTGTGTGTACTGATGGTCCTCTCCCACACTTAATGTTGAATGATTATTCAGAATTTCTCTACAGACAAACCCCTCTACCTGCAAAAGTTGAGTGGCCTTTCTCCCAGTCCTGGCTGGGATCATCTTTAAACCACATCCATCAAACAATCTTCACAAGGGTTCAGAGACCGCCCCCCCTCATTTCCTCTCCTCTATGAAATCCTTTCATTACCTGGTTAATGCCACTCTTAGGATCACTGGCTGCTATTCTCACCCTGACTTGTATACTACAGTGTCTGTTTAAGTATTTACAGCAGGTGATAATGGAATGAACCGAGGCCTTCAGCAACCAGGTGGTCAACCAGAGGCTTCTCCATCCATACATGCCTGTCCCTGCGGAGCCCCAAGATACCCACAGCGGGTCCCTGTAGACGACGTCCCCAGTCAGCAGGAAGTAGCAAGAGAGACTCATCATCACCCCCTTTCCTATCATCAAAAGGTCAGGATGGTAGCTTTGGGATCCACAAGGAGGGAAGGCCTATACTTCCGGGAATGGAAAGTCCCTACCCGTACTTCCAAGAAGAAAAGTCCTTGTCAAGGTCCCTACGGGTGCCTAAAGGTCAACCAATGAGGATCAGACCTGCCTCAACCTTTAACCCCCACGCCGTGTATCTATAAAAGGAGCTCTCCCAGCCTCTGACTTCCCCGGCCCTCGGCCCTCGCTCTGTTAGGACCTGGGAACCTCGCCCGGGAGCAGAATCCCAATAAAAGCTTGTGAATTAAAAAAAAAAAAAGAAGAAGAAGAAGAAATAAAGAAACAATGGAGAGAGAGGAGGAGTGAGAGAGGCATGAGGAAGACTGGGCAGAATTCACAGAATTAAAAGCAAAGATGAGAGCGCTGACAAGAGCTGCCAGATGTGGGGGCTGAGGCAAAACACCCCAGCAGGAAAACACAATCGGAAAAAGGCCTTTCCAACTCCTCGTCAGCTTGGCTCTGGATCTCAGGTAACTTGAATTCTCCTATCACCAGGCCTGTGAAGGGGGCATCCAGGGCAATGGGAATGGTGTATTCCCCAGGATGATTAAGATATCAACTACAACAGTAATTAACTCAGTCTCTTGGGGCAGTCGTTTAGTGTGCATTGGTCTCCCCAGACTGATCTGCTGGTGCAGTTCACATACCTGCAAAGCTGCAACACTGAACTGAGACCTTGATGGCGTTAACAGGGCCCTAGGTACAGCTGGCTTCCCTCTTGGACACCTCTGACCTCCTCTGCACTGTAACAGGAGTCACTTCCAGCGTCCCAGCGCACAGCCAGTGCAGTATGCCGCAGGGCCCAATGGTAACAAGGGGTCTGCGTACCCGGCAAAGACCCAGCCAGTAGCACAATTCCAGAATCTATTCTCAAGTCCCCAGAAATCCCTTCAGTCGTAAGCAAACCCACTTGGTTACCTGCCAGGTGAGTTCCTCGTTTACAATGGGCCTCTTATCCTACTGTTGCCCAGGCTTACCTGGGTCTGCTCCAGTTTCTCCTCCCTCAAGGCTACTGAGAATATTCAGAGCTGTTCCTTCCGGGTGAGACACGGGGACAGCATAAGCTGAGCGGGTCACTGGAGACAGGATTAGGTTCAGAAACAAGGAGACAAGGAGTCATAAAGGAACCTCAGCTGTTGGAGAGCTGGCTCTAAGACTGCCATCTTTTATCAAGTACCTACGTTTTCAGTATACACGATGAGAATTAAACAGTGCCTGGTAGCAGGTACATTTTCAACACTTACGTTATTAGGAGATAAGGAAGAACTACTAAAAGGAAATCTGCCTTAAACACTATTTGTAAGTGAAAAGAATGTCAATTATTAAAATAGAAATAATAAAGAGGTGAGTAAAGCTTTGTTGGTCAGTATAAAATAGCCATAATAATTACATGTAATTTATATCTAATTACCACGTGGCATTAGTGATTATGAGACATTACTGTGTCACGTAAATCATACACTAAGATCTTTGTGATTAGGGTAGTTAATTCTGCTCAGCCAGGTGCACTTCCGTAGTTAGCTTAAAACCATCAAAGGTAACTTAGGTTTGGCTTAGCCTTGGGGTTTTTTTGCTTCAGGGAACACAGGCAGCTAAACAGCATGTGAACTTGCTACATCTGATTCTGAGAAAAACAATATAAAGACACTTTATAAGAAAAAAACCTAATGCCATTTTTATTTATAAAGGAATTCTGGGAAAAACTCAAAGCACTTTGCAGATTTTAATCTAATTAATCTTCACAATAACCCCTGCAGAGACTTCACACAATGGCCTACATTGTTTAAAGCCACCAGTTGTTAGAGGCCTCAAAAGAATCACTTTGTCTGTAGTTGCTTCTTTGTCCTGACTTAATTCATAAATGTTATAATGTTTTTTGAAATAGATCTAGTATCTATTAATATGACCAGTATGTTTATGATTAGTATGTTAATAATCACAAATCATTATGAACACCTTGATTTCACCACTAAAAATTTCTTAGACATGGCCTTACATACCATTTTAAAAAAACAGAAATGTTTATGTTAGAGGGGAATTTAAAGTAATGGGTGAACTTGATGATTAAAACCTTTTCATTTATTAATCCATGGATATTTACAGGGCTCCTGCCATGAGTGCAAAGTTAGGTGCTATGGATACAAAAGTAGCTTAGGACAGAAATGAGCTAACAGTAATTTGTGGCAGTCATTAGAGTTTCAAATGAGTCTGAATGTTAACAAACCAAGGACTGGGGTTTACCAATCCTAAAACAAAACAGATATAAGCAAAGAATTTTTAACAATGAGCATTTTCCCATACCTTATCTTATAGTTTAGTTCAGGTGGCATGGTCTTTAATAACTGCAGTAGAGTTGGTAAAGGAATACTTTCACATACAAAACCTCATTTGATTTTTACAGTATCCTTATGAAATGGGTAGGCCAATATTACTTTCCATTTTTTACAGACAAGAAAATGAGCTCAGCAATATTACACTGCCAGGGGTCACAGTGAGTGGCAAAATTAGGAGCCTAATGAAGTTCTCCAAGTACTCTGTGGTGGTGCCCCTGTATATAATGAAACACTCAGAATTTCCAGAGTTCCTCTTCCAGCTCCCCCTGCCCTGCACCTCAGGACTGGTATGCTGACTCCCTGAACCCACTGAATTCCACTGAATCTCAGTCAGACATGGTTAGATAACTCAACACGAATGTTTACTTTAAGGGGTAAGGGAAAATAAAACCAAAGTCATGAGAGCCATGTATTTTATCGTACGTAGGTTTTGGCTTCTAAGTCAGTTTGCCCAACAGGGTAATTAGGCTAATGGGCCAGGGATCCTCTCCTTTATATCCTACTTGTTCAAAAAGGGGTCTTTCCTAGGCCGGCGCTGTGGCATAGCAGGTAAAACCATCACCTGCGACTCTGGCCAATATCCCATACAGGTACCAGTTAAAGTCCTGGCTGCTCCACTTCCAATCTAGCTCCCTGCTAACGTGCCCAGGAAAACAGAGGAGGATGGCCTAAGTGCTTGGGCCCCTGCACCCACACGGGAGACACAGAAGAGACTTTTGGATCCTGGCTTTGGCCTGACCCAGCCCTGGCTGTTGCAGTCATTTGGGGAGAGAACCAGTGGATGGAAGATCTCTTTCTCTCTCTGTCCCTCTCTCTTTGTAACTCTTTTAAATAAATAAATGTTAAAAAAAAAAAAAAAGAAAGAAAAGAAAAAAAAAAAGGGTAGGGGGACTTTCTCATCCTTAGGCAATTATTTTATTTTTTTCTGGGTCTTCCTCTTTTCTTCCCTTAGATGAGAGGATAAATTAAAACCCCAGCAACTCTGTGAGTAGCCGATAGAAGGAAGAAACTACCAGGGCTGGTGCTGTGGCATAGTGGGTAAAGCCACCGTCTGCTGTGCAGGCATCCCATATGGACGCCGGTTCAAGTCCCAGCTGCTCCACTTCCAATTCAGCTCTCTGCTATGGCCTGGGAAAGCAGTAGAAGATGGCTCAAGTCCTTGGGCCCCTGCACCCATGTGGGAGACCTGGAGGAAGCTCCAGGTTCCTGGCTTCAGATTGGCACAGCTCTGGCCGTTGCGGCCAATTGGGGATTGAATCAGCGGATGGAAGACCTCTCTCTCTCTGCCTCTCCTTCTCTCTCTGTGTAACTCTGACTTCCAAATAAATAAATCTTTTAAAACAAAGAAAAAGAAGAAACTAATACACTCACTCTGTTTGTATATCCCATCTCTACCCCTTATGTACCCAACAGCTTATTCCTTCCTGAAGGCCTAAGAGAACACATCCCAAAACATCCTATGAAAACCTTCTATAGCCACATACACCAAAAGAAGAAGGCATTCTCAGAATGCGGAACAAGCATCATTTGAACTTGCCAAATACATGGTATCTTTTCCTATATTTCAATTTTTTAAAAAACTTTTCTACTTTTTTTTTTTTCCAATTTTCAAGGTAGATTTTATAGGATGATACTTAGGTCTCAGGGTGCTGGCAAGTCCTTGGTATGTGAAGCAGGGCTCTCTCCTAGAACACTTCAAAGAATCTAGATGCTTTTCTGCAGATCATTCCATTAGCGTGCAGAAAGGAACAAAGGTAGACAGCATGGAGTAATGGTTAAGAGCTTGAGATCCGAAACCAAACTGATCTAGCACTGAGCTCATGCTCTGTTTGCTGGCTACGTGACTCTAGCCAAGAAGCTCAGCCTCCCTGAAACCCCATGTTTCATCTACATAGAAAATAGGAGCTAATCTCTTTAATCAACATTTTAAAAAAGCTATTTTTAGAGATGAGACAGAAAGAGAGTGAGAGCTAGCTCCCACCACTGGTCCACTCCCCAAATGGCTTTGCCAGGAGCCAGGAACCTAATTTAGGTCTGCCAGTTGGTTCCTTGAACCAATAAGGTGACTCCCAAGGCCCACATCAGCAGGGAGCTGGAATCAGGAGCTAGTGACAGATTCTGGCAACTGAACCCAAGTACTCTGCTGTGGGACATAGGCATCTTAACCACCAGGCCAAATGCACACCTCTAAAAACTAACATGGTTGAATATTTACCATATGCTAGGAACTGTGGTGTGCCAAGTTTTACATACTTCATATGCATTATTTTATTTAATCCTTACCACAGGCCTGTGCTATGGATACTATTATTATCCTTATTTTATAGGTAAGAAAATAGAAGCACAAAGTGGGTAATAGTTTGCCAGATACCATATGACTATAAATGGTGAAGCCAGGATGCAAACACAAGCAGTCTGACTCAACGACCCATGCATTTAATCACTACCTTCTTTATAATGACGTCATAAGGATGAAATGAGTCAGGCCCCCTGTGTAGTGCCTGGTACAAGCTGTAAGTAAATATTAGCTGAGGTATTGTTTTTAGTATTGTCATTTTTTCCCAAGAGATAACTGAGCCAGAAAACAAGTTTTGACATGGGATATTTTATGTCTATCCCAGTTCACTGCCCCAGGTATGTGTCTTTCAGTTGAACTGTCAGGCCTCTGCTATTAACTAAACACTCTGCATCTGATGGATTACCTGGTTGAGAGATAGGCTAAATAGTTGGCAATTTTTCCATCTTCTCCATAAAAATGTTCTCAGACTGGGAAAAAAAATATAAGGTCTTTTATACAAGAAAGGTATATTAAGCATTAGCTAGCAAAATTACAGGCAGCATCAAGATTATAAGTGGGTCATGTTTCAGAATGTCGTTTGTCTATTGTTTAAAACTCTGAATACATAGAAATAAGTTTTTTAATAATGGTTACATTCCCAACCTATTCACAAAAGTCTATTTATTTAGCTCATTTTAAAGCTCAGTGATAGAAATCATGCCATGAGTCCAAGGGCAAGCCCAGGAATAAGAGTCTATGTGACTAGGGCTGGTGCTGTGGCTTAGCAGGTTAAAGCCCTGGCCTACACCACCGCCATCCCATATGGGTGCTGGTTCAAGTCCCAGTTGCTCTACTTCCTATCCAGCTCCCTGCTAATGAGCCTGGGAAAGCAGCAGAGGAGCGCCCAGGTGCTTGGGCCCTGTACCCATGTGGGAGAAGCTCCTGGCTTCCAATCAGCTCAGCTGTGGCCATTCAGGGAGTGAACCAGTAGATGAAAGACTTTCTCTCTCTCTCTCTCTCTCTGTAACTCTGCCTTTCAAATAAATATTCTTAAAAAAATGCTATGTGATTTAAAAAAAAAGGAACAAAATGGCTATTCTGGTACAGAAGTAAACTAGTGTATTAGTTATCTATAGCTGTGAAAGGAAATGATCCCCAAAACTTACCACATTAAAACGACGGACATTTATTTTCTCATGCAGTCTCTGAGGGTCACCTTAGTAGAGTTAGCTGAGTTCTGGCTCAGGATCCCTCTTGGAGCTTCACTGAACATCACCTGACTGTAATCATCTGAAGGCTTAGCTGGAGGAGGGTCGGCCTCCAGTGTAATTCAATTATGCACCTTTTCATCGGGCTGCTGGAGTTTCTCACAACACGGTAGCCAGTACCCTCCAGTGTAAGTGAACTAAAAGTAAGAATAAAGAGACAGTTGCAATGCCATTTATGATCTAGTCCTCTAAGTCATACAGTCACTTCTACCATATTCTATTCTTTATAGGCTAAATGCTACTCATTAAGCATAGCCGATCCAATAGGATAATGAAGCTCCACCCCTTGATGGATGGAGTTCCTCAGAATTTGTGGATACATCCTAAAATCACCATTTAGATTTTGTTGTCCTCCCATCACTCTGCAGGAAACAACAACAACAACAAAGCAAACCAGGAAGTAGAGTTTCAGCCCTCCCCAACAGTTTGCTGTAATATACTCAAAATAACCCATGCCCTTGCCTTAATTTTTCTTAAAACTGTCTATCCTTTTTCCTTAAAAATGGAATCTTATTTTAAGAAATATTTATTTACTCATTCATTCATTGGTATCTCTCATTGGTAGAATTCCAAGCAGTATAACAAAATGAAATTAAAAAAAAAAAAACTACTTTCAAACTGGGTGGATTAAGATATTTGGGGTTAGAAAAGCAACTCCTAGTAAGCTCTCTCCCTTCAAGTGATTATGGCCTGTGTGTCCTGGTTATTGAACATCCCAAGCACTAGTTTTTCCTTCCTGGTCTAGGAACCATGAAGCCTCTAATCCAGGCTCCCCTAATAGACTCCCAGGACTGCAGCTCTGCAGTCATAAAGCTGGCATTCAAAAGTGAGGAACTGCCCTGGAGTCCAAAAGTGCTTGCTCTTGGGACATACAAGGTTCCAAAGCGTCACCTGCATCTCCAGAGGCAAATGACTGCTTCATATGATTTTGTATTGCATTTTTTTGTAACCTGAAATTTGGTAGTACATATAAACTACTATAAAAAATGTAACATTCATAAACACTGGACAAACAGGAGTTTGTACAATTCACAATTCACGTCCAAACAGAAGTTAAGGCTTGATCCAAGACTTCTCCTGACAGTGTTATTGTTTTGTTCTGTTTTTGAAGATTTATTTTTATTTACTTGAAAGGCAGAGTTAAAGGGAGAAAGAGGTCTTCCATTGGATGGTTCACTCCCCTAACTGGTCACACGACCAAACGGGGCTGGGCCAGGCAGAAGCCAGGAGCCAGGAGCTTCTTCCAGGTTTCCCATGTGGATGCAGGGGTCAAGCACTTGGGCCATCCTCTGCTGCTTTCCTAGGTGCATTAGCAGGGAGCTGGATCAGTAGTGAAGCAGCAGGTACTGGAACCAGTACCCATATGGCATGCCAGCGCTGCAGGCCAGGGCTTTAACCCGCTGCGCTACAGAACAGGCCCCATGTTACTGTTTTTAATCTTGACTCTTAACCCTGAGAATATGATGAAAGCTAAGGAACTTGTCCCAGAAAATATAAACACCCACAAAGTTTTGCACATAAATTTAATGATTTGTGTAGCCCCAAAGCCCATCCAGGAAATCTGGAATAAGACTTTGCATTGCGATCTTACTGTCATTTCATTTTGCCATTAAAATCTAGATTTAGGGGGCGACACTGTGGTGTAGCAGGTTAAGCTGCCACAACGCTGGCATCCTCTCAGGGCACGTGTTTCAGTCCTGGTTGCTCCACTTCCCAACCAGCTCCCTACTAACGCACCAGGGAAAGCAGTATAAGGCGGCCCAAGTCCTTGGGCTCCTGCACCTACATGCAGACCTCTATGAACAGCCCTCGCTGTTAGGGTCATTTAGGGAGTGACCCAGTGGACAGAAAATCTCCCTCTCTCCTCTCTCTCTAGTTGTGCATTTCAAAGAAATAAAAAAGTTAGATTTAAAATCAGAAAAAACTACTTAAGACTCAATTCTGTTAAATGATCTTTGGATTTTGTCTTTTCTTTTGTTAAACAGAACCAAAGGCCAAAGAGATACCTCTAGTAGATTTCTTGTGCTCAAGTTTGGTCCACACGGTAAATACCTGAGAGACAAAAAGAACTTGGCAGTAGCGCACAGAATACAATGAAAAACAATAGTGAACATAAGAAGGGCACAGAACTGCTGACAAAAACAGCCTCACCCTCTCCAGAGACTTGACTGGGCAGCAAATAATTTTTTAAGCCTCATTGTATTTTTATCTTTGTCACGGACAAACAATATCTGTACCATATTTACGGGGCAAGTGCGAGAATTCGATACACATATACAAAATGTAAAGATCAAACCAGACAAATGAGCATTTCTCATCTCCTCAAATATTTATCATTTCTGTGCGTTGGGAACCCTTGCCAACAAGCCAGAAACGCAGCAATGGGAGGAGGGGAAAGTCGCTTGGCTTCCCACTTAGCAGGAAAGCACTCGGGCTGTTTTCTGAGAAGCTGCCACGGCCAAGATCCCCGGCGGCGATTCCGGAGACCCACCTTCGCTGGAGGGAACTCCGGGCAGCCACGCCCAGCCCCGGGCAGGACCGTTCCAACCCAGCCACCAAGCCCGCAGACCCCGGCCCGGCAAGCACATTCTTCTGGGAGGAGGAAGGGCCGCGGGAACGCCGCGCTGGGCCAGTGAGTCCCCTGGGCCGAGGCGACCCCGCCGGCGACGGGGCGGCGCGACCCGGCGCAGCCCCCGCGCGCGTCCCAGCCCTGCGCGCCGGGCCTGCGTGTCCCCGCGCCGACCCCTCCCTCGCGCGCCTCGCCCGGCGCACGCGCGCGGCCTCGCGCAGGGCGGGGAGAGGCGGCGGCCGCGGGCGCCCGGCCCCGAACCTGTCAGACCCGGGGAGCCGGCCTCGAGCGGCGGGCGCGGCGGCGGGCGCGAGCCGCGGCCCCGCTCCCTCGCGGCCCCGAGCGGAGCAGCGCGAGCCGGCCCCGCCGAGCCGGCGGGGGGTTGGGGAAGGGAGTAGCGGCCCCGCGGCAGCGCCCCAGGTAGATGCGCCGCCCCCCTCGCGGCGCCTCGGGGCCGGCCCGGCGCCCCGCCGCCCGCGGCTTCGGAACTTGTGGGCAGTGTTGGGGCGCCTTTAATGGTTAACGTGTTTCGTTTTCCACAGGATGGGGAGGGACGCGCGGCGCTGCCCTCGGGAACTGGCGCTCCGGTGAAGTCCAGCCGCCGGCCGGCCGCCTGCACCGAGCGGTTCCGCGGCGCGGCCGCTCAGCCTCTGCCATGGCCGGCTCCGGCGCGTGGCAGCGCCTCAAGTCCCTGCTGAGGAAAGATGATGCGCCGCTGTTTCTAAATGACACCAGCGCCTTTGACTTCTCGGACGAGGTGGGGGACGAGGGGCTGGCTCGCTTTAACAAACTTCGAGTGGTGGTGGCGGACGATGAGCCCGAGCCCCCGGAAAGGCCTATTAACGGGGCGCACCCGGCGCTCCAGGCCGACGACGACTCCCTATTGGACCAGGACTTACCTTTGACCAACAGTCAGCTGAGCTTGAAGGTGGACCCCTGTGACAACTGCAGCAAACAGAGAGAGTTACTGAAGCAGAGAAAGGTGAAAACCAGGTTGACCATTGCTGCTGTTCTTTACTTGCTTTTCATGATTGGAGAACTTGTAGGTGAGTTGTGTGGCCAACTCACTTTTCCATTTGCCTTGCCTCGAGAGTCTTTGTCGAGCTGTAGTTACACACGGGTTGAGGTCTAAACTTCCCTTTCGGGAAGTTTGTTATTTATCGAGATCCAAGATCTCAGGAGGTGAGAAGGCCGCAGGAATTCCAAAGTGCAGCTCAATCTGAGTACGACAGACAGAAAACTTCCCGAGATAACTTTGGCTGTATCTCCTAGTTCTTCCAACTCTGTGTCATTTACTGTCAAGTCAAGGACAGTATCTTCATTGTATGTCGTGTGATTTCCCCTTTTTAAGATATTCTGATAAAACAGATATTTTTTTGCAACGTTTAAAATAGTAGATGGTTCTAAAATCATAGAATTTTACAGCATGAAGGAGCCTTACTTAACAGATGATCCCCTACTTTTTCACACTTAAGGATTCTGACAGCCCAGAGAAGTTAAATACCACTGGTTTAAGTGGTCTCATATCGTTTCCTTTTGCATTTTATAGCCAAGAGACTCACAGAATTAAATACTACCAACTAACACGAAGGGTTTATCATCATCATCATCATCATCATCATCATTATTATAAAAAGAATATGAAATGAACCAGAGGGCTCCCCCAGAGTTTTATGAACTTGATTTCCATTTTTTAATTATTGCCAAAAAACCACATTCTCACTATAATATATATTCTTAGTTTAGAGATTATTTTCAGTCATGTTACTGCACGGTCATCCCCTAGAATTTGGGACATTAGTTCCAAGACTCTTGCAGACAACAAAATCCAAGTCCCTTGTGTAAAATGGTTGTGTTGTCATTTCCATATAATCTCCCATATCCTTTAAGTGATCTTTAGATTACATATAATATCTAATATAATGTAAATGATATGCAAATAGTTGTTATTCTTTAGAGAATAAAGGCAAGGGGAAAAGTACATATTCAGCACAAATGCAGACTTTTCTCTGAATATTTCCAATCCATGGTTGAATTGGTGGATGCTATGCATGGATGGAGGGTCAACTACAATTGCTAACTTCTCTTAATGAGGGTTTACAAAGGGAGATCATTCTCTTTTGTTGTCTCTTAATGAACACAATGAGAGAAGAAGTTATATACTTTTACTACCTCATTTCGTACCACTCCTCTCCAGTGCTTATTTCAGCCATACTGGTTTTTCACTTCCCAGAAATCACAAAGCTCTTTACTCCATTTAAGGCTTTCAATTTTTTTTTTCTTTTTTATTTAACAGGCAGAGTGGACAGTAAGAGAGAAAGGTCTTCCTTTTGCTGTTGGTTCACCCTCCAAGGGCGCCGGTGCGCTTGGGCCATCCTCCACTGCACTCCTGGGCCACAGCAGAGAGCTGGCCTGGAAGAGGGGCAACTGGGACAGAATCTGGTGCCCTGACTGGGACTAGAACCCGATGTGCAAGGTGGAGGATTAGCCTATTGAGCCACGGCGCCGGTCTAAGGCTAGTCCTACCTTGGTCCTTTCAAACTTTTTTTTTAACCTCTCTATAGTAAGAAATGCATTTAACAGTGTGACTCATGTAGGCATGCATACATACATACCTATATAAGCACACATACATGTGTTTAAATATATATGCATATACTTGAAACAAGTTTTATTTCATGTGATATATTCTAATTTTTTTTAGTTGTGTCCCTGCCCACTAAATTGACTTTTTGGTCCACTTACAGTAAGTCAGGGCCTGCAATTTGAAAAATGCCACATGAACTGGCTTCTCCCAGAACTTCTCTTGGCTTGTTTCTTGTCATTCATGTCTCATCTTGAAAGACACTTCTGAGAGATCTTACTAAAGTAAATCTCTCTCTTCCCCTTCTCCTTCCCAAATTTTCAAAACTGTTAGTATCTGAGATTAGCTTGTTAATTTGCTTGTTAAATATCTGTCTTCCACTGAGAAACAGACTGAAGTCCTAGCACCTAGAACTGGTACAAAGTTGGCAATAAATTTTTGTTGAATTAATCGATTTCTATTCTGTTAGAGAATTATAAATGCTTAAACTATAAATAAAAGACAGGAGAGAGATGTGGCCAGATGAGGCACAGTCTCAGTAGACTGAAGATTTAATGTCTCACCCAAAATCATGCAATTAGAATGTTGAATCATTCAGACAGTGATTTTATGTTTGTATTTAATATGCGAGATAAAGAAACATTAATCAGAATGTTCCCCCTTAAAATTAACTTCCTAAGAGTCATTAAGATATAAATGTCCTAACTTCTTAGTTCTGAAATCTCTTATTTGGAAAATGTTGTTTTGTGAAAGCCACAGTAAGTGTTTCCTTTCAAGTACTGACTTTATTTTCAAATATGAAAATATTTTGTTAAATAATAGAGATGACAGTATTTGATAAAGGTATTAATATTATTCAGAATGTTTTATAGAATTGTATGTTAAAGAGCATCTATTGTATATTCAAAACACTTAGAAATAAAGCATCTAAGGAAGTATAGATTAATAAAAATGAAATAATTTAAAGATCTGAAAGACGAGACTTGGATTTGAATATTTAGTTTGCCACTAACTTGTTCTGAGACCTTGAACAAGGTCTATTTTTCTCTTCATTCTGTTCCGCACATATTTTTTAAGTGCTTCCTCTATGCCAGACACTGTACTTCAGGTTCTGGAGATATAACAGAGAAAAGAACTATTATGATCCCTATTATCTGAAGTATTTAATTAAGCAGGAGAAAGACCTTAACAAGCAAACGTGAATAACTTTAAAATTTTGATTGTCTTAAGTGCCCTGAAGAAGAAAAAGAAGAAGGAACTATAAGACATAGTAGCCCAATTGCTTCTCAGTCTTTTGGCTAAGATCAAGTGTAAGACATAGTAGCCTGTGGGGTATAGTTTATGCATGAGCCAGGTACATTTAAATCAAAAAAGAATAGTTGGAGTTATTCAAGCAAAGAGAGTAAGGGAGGAATTTCCAGGCAAAGAGAACAGCACGTACAAAGATCTTAAATCCTTTACTTCTTCAAAAATGATCTTAACAGGCAGTTAGTGTGGCTGGAATGTAGTAAATATGAGGGAAAGAGGCTGGAGGACCAGATTAGGCAGGTCCTAATAGGCCATGTTAAATGGGTGTATTTTTATTCTAAGCGCAGTGGGAAGCCAATGAAGAGTTTTATTTATTTTCATTTTTATTTAAAAGGCAGAGAGACAGATGGAGAGAGATCTTATATTTGCTGTTTAACTCCCTGAATGCTTTCAATAGGCAGGGCTGGGGCAAGTCTAAGCCAGTAGCCACAAACTATCAAGGTTCCTCTTGTGAATATCAGAGACTCAAGTATATGAACCATCATCTGCTGTCACCCAGAGTGCACATTAGCAGGAAGTTGAATCAAAAGTAGAGTAGCCCGAGTTCAACCAGGTACTCTGATATCTCAAGCAGCAACTTAGCTCCTGTACCAAACACCTATCCCCAGTGAAGATTTTCTAAACAGGAGAGTGACATGATGGTATTTACCTTTTTAAAGGATTACTCTGGCTGTTAAGTGGAAAATGGATTGAAGGGTACAAGAATGGGCACAAGTAAACTATTGCAGAGATTCAGAGAAAAAACATTTATAGCAGGGACTAGAGTCGCTGGAAATGTACCGAATGAGAAACATTCTAGAGAGAACATTGGACAAAATTGACTGATAGTTTTAATGTGGTGCTTAGGAGAGAGCATGTCAGGAATGATTTCTCATCTAAGCATCTGAGTCTAGAAGTGTGTCTTATAAACCCAGGAGAGAATACAGAGCAGGATTTGGGTATGGGCTTGGGAGTTGTTTTAGACTTGTTAATTTTCATACATACATGAAATAGTCAGGTAGAGATGTCTAGTGGGCAGGATATCTGTAGTTCAGAAGAGACGTCAAGGTAGAGAGAGGTGACTGTATGTAAAGTCAAAGGAATAGGTCAAATTACCCAGAGACCCAAATCCTTAAGAGCTCCAACTTTAGAAATCAGAGAGAAGCAAACAGGTGTTCCAAAATTCAAGAAGAGCATGGTAATCCTTCTTTTCCATTTCTTCACTTTATGCAGTTTTAGTTACCTGAAGTAATTTGATTTCCAAAAATATTAAATGGAAAATTCCAGAAATAAACAGTTGATAATTTTTAAGCTGTGCACCATTCTGAGTAGCCAGGATGAAATCTTATGTTATCCTATTCTAGTCTGAATGTGTTCCAGAATGTGAACTATACCTTTTTCCAGCGTATCTACATAGTTTTGTTTATTCTTATAATTGTTGTCTTTTTTTAAAAAAAATATTCATTTTATTTGAAAGGCAGAATTACAGAGAGAGTGAGAGACAGAGAAAGAAATTTTCCATCTGCTGGTTCACTGTCCAAATGGCTGCAACAGCCAGAGCTGGGCCAGACCAAAGCCAAGAGCCAGAAGCTGCTTCTGGCTCTCCTACATGGGTGCAAGGGCCCAAGTATTTGGGCCATCTTCCGCTGCTTTATCAGGTGCATTAGCAGGGAGCTGGATCAGAAGTGAAGCACCCAGGACTTGAAACAATAGCCATATGGGATGCCGCAGCTGCAGGTGGCAACTTATGCTAAGCCACAGCACTGGCCCCTAATTGTTGTCTTTTATTATTAGCTGTTATTGTTCATCTCTGTATACTTAATTCATAAATTGAACTTTATCATAGGTATGTATTTATAGGAAAAAACACAGGGTTTGGTACTACTTATAGATTCAGGCATCCATGAGGGGTCTTAGACTATTTCCCTTGCATAAGGGGTAACTACTATATTTCAAAATGGAAATAAATAGATTGAATCTGTTGAAAGATATAATCAGGTGATAACTAAAATCTCCTAAGACTTAGTCTCAGATTTATCTGCTTAACATCTGCATTTTATTGGAAATAAAAACACTTGAAGAATACAGATATCCAGATAAAAATGGCAAATTGGACTCATTGCATGTAACTGCATCCTTCTAAAGCCTCTTTCAAACCATAATGAAGAGGTTTTTAAAAAAATTGTAAATCCATATATATGGGTAAAACTGGGCAGGAAAAAATACACAAAAATTTTGCAAGCTGGAAGAGAAACATAAATAGGTAACTGACTAATAAACCCAGGAAAGCCAACAGTGGGGAAAGCTAAGAACCAACATAGTTTATATTGTTAGAGTAGTTTTTAAGCTTCACTGTGCATCAGAATGACCTAAAGAACTTGTTAAACACAAGTTGCTAGACCTCATCTCCAGAGTTTCTAATTAAGTAGATCTGGGATAAGGCCTGTGAATTTACATTTCTACAAAGATCCTAGGAGAAACTAATGATGCTAATCCAGGGACCACACTTGAGAGCTACTGTACTAGAGAATCCTAAGTTGGCCCAGAATTGGTTGTTCCAGATACCTCTGGAAGTATGAGTGAAGAAGAAGGCTAAAATAAAGAAAGCTAGCTAAAACCTCTTTAAAAGAACCAGTTATTATAGAATAAAAGTATAATGAGTATCTTCAGAGATAAGAGAAGATCATCTCTCCATGAAATAATGGGCTGCATTAGATGGCTGGCACTTGGAATGCCCACTTACCATATCCGAGTGCCTGGGTTCAGGTCAAGGCTACCTCACTTCCAGTCCAGCTGGAAGTGGCCATCCATGTGAGATATCCATCTGAGTTTCTGGGCTTCTGGCTTCAGCCCGGCCCAGCCCTGGCTATTGTGGTCATTTAGAGATTGAACTAGTAGATGGAAGATATATTCTCTCTCTCTCTCTCCCTTACAAATAAAATGAAAATAAAGTTTTAGGAAAAAAGACTGTTTGCAAAAATATTAGGGGTAAGAGATTTTGAACACTAAAAACAATCCCTGGCCGGCGCCGCAGCTCAATAGGCTAATCCTCCACCTGCGGTGCCAGCACACCGGGTTCTAGTCCCGATCGGGGTGCTGGATTCTGTCCTGGTTGCCCCTCTTCCAGGCCAGCTCTCTGCTGTGGCCTGGGAGTGCAGTGGAGGATGGCCCAAGTGCTTGGGTCCTACACCCCATGGGAGACCAGGAGAAGCACCTGGCTCCTGCCTTTAGATCAGTGTGGTGCGGTGGCCATTGGAGGGTGAACCAATGGCAAAGGAAGACCTTTCTCTGTGTCTCTCTCACTGTCCACTCTGCATGTCAAAAAAAAAAAAAAAAAACATAATCCCACATGATAAAACATTTTTGTAAACTCAATAGAAAAGTCATAAAATGAATTAAGGCAACCTCTTAGAGGAAAGCAAAAAGACAAAGATAATAGAAGAGGCAAGAAATATAATCTGAATTCCAAATGCAGTAGTTCCTCCTGGTCCACAGGATATGCATGAAAACATAGATAGTACTGGACATTATACTTTTTGTCTTTCTGTGTTTTCTGTTGCTATAATTGAATACCACAGACTAATTTATAAAGATTTATTTGACTCAAAGTTCTAAAGGTTGAGAAGTTCAAGATCCAGTGGTCACATTTGGTGAGATTCTCTTGCTGGTATGGACTCTGCAGAGTTCCAGGGTGACACAAGGCTTCTCTTGGTAAGACAGAGCATCCTCCCTCAAATCACTTATAAAGTCACAGTCCCATTGGATTGTGGAGCCACCTTTATGGCCTCATTCAGCCTTAATTACTTCCCATAGGTCCCACCTCCAAATACCATAGTTGAGTTAAGGTCCCCCCACTATTTTATTTAAAGATTTATTTTTTATTTATTTGAAAGGCACAGCTACAGAGAGAGAGAGAAAGCTTCCATCTGCTGGTTCACTCCTCAAATGGCTGCAATGGCTCAGGGCTGGGCCACACAGAAGCCAGGAGCCAGAAGCTTCTTCTGGGTCTCCCATGTGGGTGCCAAGGTCCAAGCACTTGGGCCATCTTCCACTGCTTTTCCAGGCACATCAGCAAGAAGTACATCAGAAATGGAGCAGCCAGGACTTGAGCCAGTGCCCATATGGGGTGCCAGCACTGCAGGCAGCAGTGTTAACCAGCTACACCACAGCGCCAACCCCTGCGTTAAGTTTTCATCCTCTTAATACCTCTTAATGTTTATTAAATTTCAACATGAGTTTTTGGTGAGAACATTCAAACCATAGCACATACACACACACACACTCCTTGAGCACGTGTTTCCGAGGGTACCCTCCCAATGATGTAACCACTTTTCACTAGAACCTACGTTTTAAAAATTCTGCCACCTCTGAGTTGTTGGGGGACAAACCACATACAAACCGTAGCATGTATATTTCCAGATTAAAAGAGTCAACAAAAGCCCAGCAAAATGAGTGAAGAGAAACCCACACATTGTCACCTACCACCTCAAGGCAGCTGCAGTGCTAAGTACCTGTCTCTCATTGTTTTTGAAAAGCATGGGAAGGTGGGGGCTGTTCTCACAGGGCAAGCTCCAAGTGCCAGCTGAGGTTAAAAACAGAAAGTCTTAAACAGCCAGTCTTTCAGGTAACAGGTCAAAAATGACAATTCTCTGGGAATGGAGCATTGAAGGAGCTCCAAGCCCATTCTTCAGTGGCTGCCAAACTGAGATTTGCACTATGATTGGAGTCTGTTGGTTTTTAAGGCAGTCACAGAGGTGGGGAATGGGTATAGAGTGAGTAAAAACATTACAAAGCTACCTATTATGACCAAGATTCAGCAATTTTTCTTGAATAGATGTTAACATGTATAAGCCAGAATCCTTAAAAGCTGGTCTTGACATTTTTTGTTCATATTCTCATTGCTTTTATGAAGGAAACGATCTTCAGAGGTCCTTACTCTATTTTCAGTGATATTACGGACATGTGACTTTTTTTTTGTTTTAAGATTTATTTGTTTACTTGAGAGGCAGAGTTACAGACAGAAGGAAGGACAGTGAGAGAAGTTTTCCATCTGCTGGTTCATTCCCCAAATGTCAGCAGCAGCCAGGGCTGGGCTGATCAGGAGCCAGGAGCTTCTTCTGGGCCTCGCTTGCAGGTGCCCTCTTCTGCTTTACTGGGCCATCAGCAGGGAGCTGGATTGGAGGCGGAACACAGGCACCCACATGAGATGTCGGCAGCACAGGCAGATGCTTAACCTACTACACCACAGTGCTGGCCCCATGACTTTTTAAATTTAGGCTAGTTAACACTAGGTTAATCAACTCAATTCCAGAGTTTCACTCTTTTTCAAATGTTTAAGTCAGATATGACTAGTGGCTATTCTATTGAACAACATGTATCTAGGTTATTTCAGAAAGTTCTATTGGGCCATGCTGCTTTAAGGTATTCTCATTTTTATAGATGAGTGAACTAAGCCTCAAAAAGGTTAAATAACCTCAAAATTCCAAATCTCGTGTCATTAACCATCAGCCTGTATTTTTTTATCAATGCTCTCCAGTTTTTTCATCTCAAGAAATGTGTAGAAAATGTTAGTTTATAGAGCACACTGGAGTAAATGGATTCTACTGCAAGATCATGAGCCCTAGGTTCCTAACAGCTATGGGTTCTTCATATCCAGCCCAAGAATGAGGGGAATCCACAGCTCAGCACACTTATCTGATCATGAAATTCTGTCATAGATTATAGCAATCACTCCCGACATGTGGTTCCAAGACCAGAAGCATCAGCCTCACCTGAGAACATGTTAGGAATGTAAATTCTCAGGCCGCATCCCAGACCTGCTGAATCATAAATTTTGAAAGTGGGGTCAAGCAGTCTGTAATTTAACAGACTCTCCTGGTGATACAGTAGAAGTTTTGGGTACTACTGTATTTTAGTATTAAAAACTTATTTAAAGAGTGGTACCAGTAAAATCAATTGTCCATAATGGGACAGTAAACACATATATAAAATGTATTAAAAATATAAATATATATGTGCGTGTGTGAATATACAATGCCTAGAAAACCAATACTAAAAAACATTCTATTCTAAATATCGCTCTATATCTTTGTATTTGGAGACATCATTATCCATATCCAAATGAATCAATTAATTTTTATCTTGTGTCAAACTGATGTACATTTTGTAGAGTTCATCAGTTTAATTTTATTTCTAAAACCTCTAAAGTGAACACACACCTTTTCTACAGCTTTATTGTAATATGTAGATATTATGACTTAATTCACTAATGCAATTAAGTAGTTTAAGCATAAGCCACAGCTTTTCTCTTTATGTGTTTATCCCCACTTCCGTGGTTCAACCCTTTTTTTTAAAGGCCATTGACACTTTGCAGAATCTGTTAATAGAAAAGGATTATCTTCACCAGAAAAATATACAGCCAGCCTTCCATGGATTCCACTAACTGTGGATCAAAAATATTCAGAAGGACAATTGCATCTATACTGAACATGTAGACTTCATTCTTATCACTACGTACACAATACAGTATAACAACAATTTACATAGAATTTGCACATTATTTTGGGTATTGTAAGTAATCTAGTGATCATTTATACAGGAGAACATGTATAATGTTGTGTACAAATGATATACCATCTTACGTAATGGACTTGAGCCATCTGCAGATTTTGGTATCCAAGGGTAGCACTTGGGCCTGCAAGAAATCCCCTGTAAAGTCTGAGGGATGACTGTACACATACCTAATATTTTGTGTAAAATGTCAGAATACCTTGATTTAATTGTAACAGGATAAAGATATAGTTAGAGTTCATATTTTGTAGAATGTAATGTATTTCTGGTTTGATTGCTTATGTTTAATTTTTAAATTAATTTCTTTTTTTTTCCCTCCCGCCCTAACCCTAAGGTGGATACATTGCCAATAGCCTAGCAATCATGACAGATGCACTTCATATGTTAACTGACCTAAGTGCCATCATACTCACCCTGCTCGCTTTGTGGCTGTCTTCAAAATCACCAACCAAAAGATTCACCTTTGGATTTCATCGTTTAGGTAGGTAGTTGGGATTTCCTTTAGTTTATAAAGTTTATAAAACCACAATGAACTATAATCCTGATTAACTAAAATCTTTCCAGTAACAGCTTGTTTGACTAAAGCAAATGAAAAGAGTAACAGTGGGGCCTGTGCATATTGGGTAAAGTTGCCACCTTTGGTGCCAGCATCCCATACGGGTGCCAGCTCTCTTCTGTGGCCTCAGAAAGTAGTAGAAGATGGCCCAAGTGCTTGGGCCCCTGCACCTGCATGGGAGGCCCGGAGGAAGCTCCTGGCTCCTGGCTTTAGATTGGCCCAGCTCCAGCTGTTGTGGTCATTTGGGGAGTGAACCAATGGATGGAAGACCTCTCTCTCTCTCTCTCTCTCTCTCTCTCTTCTTCTACTTCACTGTATCTCTGCCTTTCAGATAAATAAATAAATCTTTTTAAAAATTGCCAAAAAAAAAAAAAAGAACAAGATTTTTTCACTGTCTTCCAGGGCGCATTCAGTCCAGTCAGCTGAAACAGTTTATATATATAAAATTATATGGCAATTATTAATCATCCATTGTAGTTCCCTATGTCCTGAAGATGTCATCAGAAAAAACTTTATTTTCAGTAAACTGAACCAAGAAAAACCATGTGGGTTTAACTTATTAAGGAGCATTTCTTCGGCCTTTAAAATATTATTTACTTACTTGAAAAGCAGAGTTATGGTGGGGAGAGGGGGCAGGAGAGAGAAAGTGATCTTCAATCTGCTGGTTCACTCCCCAAATGGCTGCAACAAAGCTAGGGGTCAGAAGCTTCATCTGGATCTCCCACGTGGGTGACAAGGGCCCAAGCACTTGGACCATCTTCTGCTGCTTTTCCAGGCACAGTAGCAGGGAGCTGGATCAAAAGTAGAGCAGCTAGGACACGAACCAGCACCTATATGGGATGCCAGCATCATAGGCAACAGCTTAACCCATTGTCCCACAATGCCAGCCTCTAGCTTCTGCCTCTCACTTCAGGTATTTCAACTTAAGTATCTAAAGCATAGCTTTTATGCGTTATTATAATATGTACAAATACACTGTGACACTGTGTGACTGACCTTCATTGCAGCCATTATATCAACAATATTCTGCAAATGTACATATATATTACATGCCTATTTTAACCAGATATTAATGTTTAATTAGAAAGGTTAAAATCATACATTGTTACCTATATATCTCTGCTTACTATGTTCCTGAGATGTTTAATTTTTTCATTTCTTTTGAAAATATGTATAAAACAATCACCTGAGCTATTATATGGAGTGCCATATGACCAAATGTTATTTGCATAGAACCCAAAAACTAACATTTAGTTGCTATTTAGCAAAACCTGTCTCAGAGAACCAGAGTTAACATCTGGTAGTCCTTTTTTTTTTTTTTTTAAGATTTATTTATTTATTTATTTTAAAGTCTGAGTTACACAGAGAGAAAAGGAGAGGCAGAGAGAGAGAGGGTTCATTCCCCAATTGACCCCAGTGGCTGCAGCTGTGCTGATCCAAAGCCAGGAGCCAGGCGCTTCTTCCAGGTCTCCCACGTGGATGCAGGGGCCCAAGCACTTGGGCCATCTTCTACTGCTTTCCCAGGCCATAGCAGAGAGCTGGATTGGAAGAGGAGCAGCTGGGACTCAAACTAGCACCCATATGGGATGCTGGCACTGCAGGCAGTGGCTTTACCTGCTATGCTGCAACATCTGGTAGTCTTATTTTGTGTGAATATTGATGCTTGGCCAATATATCAATCAGTTCCTGTTCTTTGTTATTTTTTAGCCTAAGCTTAACTCAGCTTCTAGGTCTTATTTCTTCACTGGGTCTTCTTGTGTAAAACTTGACATTGTACCTAAATGGTGGTGTTCCAGGTCTGTCCAGGTCATCAGATAGGGAGTTAACTGGCATCCTGCTCCCTCAGCACTCTCAACTACCATACAAGAAAGTGAAAGCCCTATGAGAGGTTGTCCCATTGTTTGTTAAGCTACTGTGTAATCCTTTTGGATGTGTTCCTAAAAGAAACTCCACTGGTTTCCAACACAGCATACAGTCATTTGTTTATTAGTTGCCTTGGGGTTGTTAAACAACTTCAAAATTACTTTCAGATGTTATTTTTTTGTGATTTAAATGCCTACAGTTTAAGATTTGAAATGTAAGCATATCATGTATTAAGCAATTTTTAACTTCTAGCACTACTTGAGGAAGTGCATTTCATTGAGTCCTGTAGTTCTTAACATCTTTTAGGGTTTTTTAAAAGATTTACTTATATATTTAAAAGGCAGAGTTTCAGAGAGGCAGAGGTAGAGACAGAGATCTTCTATCCGCTGATTTACTCCCCAAATGGCCTCAGCAGCCAGGGCTGAGCAAGACCAAATCCAGGAGCCAGGAGCTTCTTCTGGGTCTCCCACGTGGGTGACAGGGGCCCAGGGGCTTGGGCCATCTTCCAGTGCTTTCCCAGGCACTTTAGCAGGGAGCTGAATCAAAAGTGGAGTAGCTGGGATTTGAACCAGCACCAGTAACGGGATGCTGGCACTGCAGACGGCATTTTTGCCCACTACACCACAGCACCATAACCCTCTTTTAGGTTATATACTACTTGGGGAGCTGGTGCTGTCACGTAGTAGGCTAGCCTCCATCTGCACCACCAGCATCTCATATACCATATGGGTGCCAGTTTGAGTCCTGGCTGCTCCACTTCTGATTCAGCTCCCTAGTAATAGCCCGGGAAAGCAGTGGAAGATGGCCCAAGTGCTTGGGCCCCTGCATCCATGTGGGGGACCCAGAAGAAGCTCCTGGACCTGGCTCCTGGCTCCTGGCTTTGGATGGGCCCAGCTCTAGCAATTACAGCCATTTGAGGAATAAACCAGTGGATAGATGACCTCTCTCTCTGTCTCTTCCTCTCTCTGTTTGTAACGCTGCCTCTCAAATAAATAAATAAATCTTTAAAGCATAATAAAAATAAAAAACAAAAATAAAATAAACCATTTGGAATTCTAATGAAAAAAGTAAAACTCTCCCCCAGAAACATGTAATAATGGAACATGGAAGGTGTTATACTTAAAAGTATAGTAAGTTAAGAACCTATAATCATCAAAACTCTATTGAAAATCAAAGAAGTACTCATTGTATTTTCTACATGTCACTTTGTTTCTTCACAAATAACAAGCATGGTATAAATATGAGAAAAAATAGAGCTTATATTGTGTCTTTGGGAAGTTTCTTTAGAAAGTCAGATCTTCCTTTCTCTTTCCTTACAATTACTAAGTTCCAAAATGGTGGACTAGATATTAGTGTTTGGCTCCTGTTTCTCTGAGAGTCCATTAAAATGAAAACATAGAAGTACCAAAACAATGAAAGAACCAGTTGATTGGGTCACCAATAAACAAGAAAATTCTAGAAGTTGGAAAGTGGATAGGAATGGGTTTAAGAAGGAAGGAAGCCAAGAAGCTACAGCCTAGAGTATACTCTGAACAGTGAATTGGATCAGCCCAACAGTTCTCCAAAGAAAGCTCAGGCAATGAGATGAGCAGAGTGAGAACTGGGACTGAAAACATCAAAGCTGAGTGGAATCATGATGGGAAACTGCTTCCTGGTTTTGCTATGCCATTACCTGCCTTCTCACCTCCACTTGCACTCAAGCAGGCTACATTTTCCTCCACGGAAAACACAGATATTCTTCTAGAAACAAATTGAACAAAATGGGGAAAACCAAGACATCTAGTGTGGACGTCGATGCTTTAAAATAAGACTTTTTCCTCCAGGAATATAGGATTCTGCAGTCTAAGAGCCTGGTTTCCCTTCTGTTCTGCTCACATTAATGCTTTTGTTCTTCTCTGCCACGTCCTACATCCCTTATTGGTAACCCTTTTAGTTCACTTCTGGTCTATCCTTTCAACATAAACCTCTTTGCAAAAGAAAGTTTCTTTTTTTCTTTTCTTTTCTTTTTTTTTTTTTTTGTTTAATTTTTCAATTTATTTGAAAGGCAGAGTTACAGAGAGAGAGAGCGGTCTTCCATTCACTGGCCCACTCCCCACATGGCTGCAATAGCCAAAGCTGCGCCTATCCGAAGCCAGGTGCCAGGAGCTTCCTCTGGATCTCCCATGTGGGTATAGGAGCCTGGCCATCCTCTACTGCCTTGCCAGACCATAGCAGAGAGCTGGATCAAAAGTGGAGCAGTGGGGCTGACGCTGTGGCGTAGTGGTAAAGCCACCGCCTGCATTGCTAATATCCCACATGGCCACCGATTCAAGACCCGGCTGCTCCACTTCCAATCCAGCTCTTTGCTATGGACTAGGAAACCAGTAGAAGATGGTTGAAGTCCTTGGGCCCCTGCTCCTATGTGGGAGACCCAGAAAAAGCTCCTGGTTCCTGGCTTCGGATCGGCGCAGCTCCGGCTGTTGCATCCATCTGGGGAATGAACCAGAGGATGAAAGATCCCTCTCTCCCTCTCTCTCCTCCTCTCTCTTTCTCTCTGCCTCTCCTCTCTCTCTGTAACTGTGACTTTCAAGTAAAATAAATAAATCTTAGAAAAAAAAAAGTAGAGCAGCCGGGACTCGAACTGGCGCCCACATGGGACGCTGGCACTGGAGGCAGTGACTTCACCCACTATGCCACAGTGCCAGCCCCAAAAGGCAGTTTCTTATCTTTCTGCCCTAACTGTGAATGCACAACCAGGAATGTTCCTGAATATGAGGACAGCCAACAAAATGAAAGAAAATGACCAAAACAAATGTAACAAAAATTTCCCTAAAGAAAGAGGTGACTTAAAAGAACAAAAGAGTAGTTTTTAAATTATAAATATACACAGAATAATAAAACAGTAAAATATTTTGAAAAAGAAACATAGAAGAAAAAGCTCTTGTGGCACAGTGGGTTAAGCTACCTCTTGAAATGTCTTTTATATAATATACAATGAAGAATTATAATGAAATAACTCTTGATTTATCTATTTATGAGTTTGGGTTTAAAGTAGGGTTTACATCTGAATGATAACCAGATAATAGTAGCATAATGTAAGTTTATCCTTTTTTTTTTTGACAGGCAGAGTTAGACAGTGAGACAGAGAGGAAGGTCTTCTTTTTCCATTGGTTCACCCCCTAAATGGCCACTACGGCCGGCGTGCTGCACCAATCTGAAGCCAGGAGCCAGGTGCTTCTCCTGGTCTCCCATGGGGTGCAGGGGCCCAAGCACTTGGGCCATCCTCCACTGCACTCCCAGGCCACAGCAGAGAACTGGACTGGAAGAGGAGCAACCGGGACTAGAACCCGGGGTGCCGGCTCCGCAGGCAGAGGATTAGCCAAGCGTTAGTCCTTGTCTTCTATGTTCCTGCAGCATCTATCTGCCAGTATGTCATCCTACCAGACTTGAATCTCAAAATGCTCCCTACCTTCCTTTCTCTCCCAGTTGGAACTCTTATTGTCTCAGCTTAACTATCCTCAGCAATGTAGTAGGAGAAAAGTAAGATGACTCACCTGGATGATTAAATCACATTATTAAATATGTGCTTTTTATGGCAACTTTTTTTTGGCAATGTAGCAAAGTTCATTTTAGCAAAAATAATTCAGTCAAGGTAAAAGTAAGGTGTTTTTAGATTTACAGGATAAACCTGAGTGTCTGTCCCAGGAGTCAGCTCTGGGTTTTTTGTTTTTTGTTTATGTGAAAGGCGAAGAGAAACAAGACAGACAGACAGACAACGGATATCTTCCATCTGCTGGTTTATTTCCCAAATGCCAGCAACAACCAGGGCCGGGCCAAGACAAAGCCAAGAGCTGGGAATTCAATCCAGGTCTCCTGCACGAGTAGCAAGGACCCAAGTACTTGCTGCTGCCCAGAGTACCCAATTGGAGTTGGAATTAAAGCCAGGACTCCAAACCAGGCACTCAGACAAGGGTCGCAGGCATCTCAAGCAGCATACTAACTGCACCAGCATCCACCCCTCAATTCTGTTTTGTCACTACTTTTTTTTCCCCTTCACATAGACTCACAGATAGTGTAAAATCAGTCTGGTTTTTACTTTTCTTTCCATCTTTATTATTTTACATTGAACTACAGTAGGAGCTTACTGTGGGAAGAGGGAATGCAGAGTAGGAGCCATATGTGAGTTATTTTAAAATGCCTGGATTTATTTAATTGTGGGTATGTCATCTTATTCTGGGAACCAATAGAAGTTAAGGAAACCACACTGTAGGAGCAATCTCACAAGTTCTCAGCAGGAATAGCATTATCTTCCAAAGGGGAAATGCCATTGTAATGTATTTCTTGCCTATTTCCTGCCTTTATCTTCCTTTGGAGATTATTAAAGTAATGATTTTATTTATGTGGCTTTTCTTTATATATCAATGTGATTAAAGATAGTGAAAGGACTATACAAAGCAGAGTTGTTAGTATTTGAAACAAAAAGTAAGATTTGCATTGTAGGAATGCAAATCATCAGCCTGGATTAATGGCAGAGTGTTGGTATAGGAGTCTTTTGTAGCAGTGTGAACTCCTGAGCAGAATTCTGGCACATCCAACTAGATAAAGGGTTGTCTTGGAGTAGGGTATGGTCACAGTGCTAATTCTGTGTAGGTTGTTTTTTAATACCCTGATGCTAAAAGAGCAGAAAGAATTCAGCTAAAAAAAAAAAATCTTGCCCTAAATGCACAGTAAAAACAAACAAAATATAATCTCTTCTCCCTAGTTAGTGGTTTATTTTAGCAGCTTTCTCACTCCACCAAGAGTTATTATGCCTAGTAATTATTTGCATCTTAGTAGAATTAAGTCAGATCACCTAAATATCTATAGGAAAAGAAAAGGTTTCTAGAACCTCCTAGAAATGAGTTTTTGAGGCAGAAAGAAGATGAGGGTAAAGTGGTCAGTATCTGACAGCCAGAAGTCTAATTGAGAGAGGCAGGCGCCTCAGGTGTGGTGTAGCGGGAATGGTAAGAAGGAAGGAGTAGGGCATTATTTAGGATAGAAGATGAGAAGATCCACAGATGAACCTTGGGGTTTAGTTCAGCATTCTGGTGGCAACAGTAGACTGCTGAAAATCCTATATGATTCCTTTAGCCTGAGGGCAGAAAGCTCTCTGCAGCTGAGATGAAATACATATGTTGTACTGGTTTGGAAATCCTAGGTAAAGCTTTCCTTTTTCTTCATAGCTTCTATTGGAAAAAGAAAAGAGAAGCAGCATAAAACAAAGCAAAAGGAATGTTATCTCTACTCTCCTTCCCTACTCATCTGTACAGACCTCTGAAACCTGTCTTTAGATGTTTCCTATATTGTATGTAGTTCTTGAAGGCAATAGAAAGGCAAGTGTTAAGTAACTTAAGTGAAATATACTCATTTTGGCATCATAGCATTAGAAAAGTTAACTGTTATGACACACCAGAACATTTATGCAGCAGTTTGGAAACAAATACTATTATGTTTGGGTTAATTGTGTATTATATGGTTGGAACAAATTGTTATTCATTCACTGACTGGTGTTACCTATTGAATAAATGAATAATAGTAGGGTGGGGGGGGTCAGGCACTAAATACTGTTAATATATAAGCACAAATGTAATGAATAAGATACTGTGACAGAGAATAATGGAGGGGGACTTTAGTGTTTTTCATGTGATCCTTTAAAACTCCTAGTTTTGAGGGACTAGTGTTGTGGTACCATGTGTTAAGTCACCACCTGCAACACTGGCATCCCATGTGGGTGCCAATTTGAGTCCCAGATGCTCCACTTCCAGTCAAGCTCCCTGCTAAAGTACCTGGGAAAGCAGCCTACTATGGCCCAAGTCTTTGGGCCTCTATACCCATGTGGAAGATCCAGGCTCCTGGCTGTGGACTGGCCCAGTTCTACAGCCATTTGGGGAGTAAATCAGTGGGTGGAAGATTGTCTGTCTGTCTCTCTCTCTTCCAAATATATAAATAAAGCTTTAAAAACAACAACAACCAAAAAGAAAACCCTTAGCTTAGGCAATTTCATATTTTATAATATCATGCAATAAATTTCATATTTTATAATATCAAAGCTTGATTATCATCTGGTTTTTCCGATTTGCATTTTTCTTTTTTTTCTATTTTACTTTTTATTTGTTTTATTTGAGACACAACAAGAGAAAGACAGATAGACATAGAGAATCCATACCCACTTGTTCACTCTTGAAATGCCTAGATGTCCAGGACTGGGCCAGGCTGAAGCTGGGAACTCAATCCAGATCTCCAACTGGGTGGCAGGAACCCAGTTGCTTGAGCTATCACAGCTGCCTCCCAGAGTCTGCATTAGTAGGAAGCTGGAGTCAGGAGCTAGAGCTGGGTATTGAACCCAGTGTTGCAATGTGGGACCTGGGCATATTAACTCACTTCTTAACTACTAAGCCAAATACACACCCCCCCCATTATATTTTTGTTTTTAGTATGTATTAGCAATTCAAACCAAAATTGTTTATTCTTTATTTTTTTAAGATTTATTTATTTTACTTGAAAGTCACAGTTAAACAGAGAGAAAAGGAGAGGCAGAGAAAGAGAGTCTTCCATCTGCTGGTTCATTCCCCAGATGGCTGCAACAGCCAGAGCTGTGCCGATCCAAAGCCAGGAGCCAGGCGCTTCTTCTAGGTCTCCCATGCAGGTGCAGGGGCCCAAGGCCTTGGGCCGTCTTCCACTGCTTTCCCAGGCCATAGCAGAGGGCTGGATCAGAAGTGGAGCAGCCAGGTCTCGAACTGGCACCCATATGGGATGCCGCACTGCAGGCGGCAGCTTTACCTGCTACACCACAGTGTGGGCCCCTATTCTTTTTATGTTAAAGTGGAGGATGGCCCAAGTGCTTGGGCCCTGCACCCCATGGGAGACCAGGAGAAGCACCTGGCTCCTGCCTTCGGATCAGCGCGATGCGCCAGCTGCAGCACGCCGCCCGTGGCGGCCATTGGAGGGTGAACCAATGGCAAAAGGAAGACCTTTCTCTCTCTCTCTCTCTCACTGTCCACTCTGCCTCTCAAAAAAATTTTAAAAAAAGAATATATTTCAGTCTGATTTAGATCATTCACCATAAAGAGTTGCTTATACATTTTCTCTGGGGGAAAGCAGGGGTGGGGTAAAATAGCATAAATGCAGTGGAAAGAGGATGGATTTATTCAAATAAATCTAGGTTTGAATTGCAGCTCTATCACCTATCACTGTGATTTTTAGGAAAGCTGCTTAACTTTTTCAAAGTTGGAGTCATCCAACCTAGAAAATGGGAATAGTGTGTGACTCACGCAGAATCCTGTGAAAATGAGATATATCAGAGATATGGGGACATGCGCCAGAGAGGGACTAGCCACTTGCATCTACTTTCTTTTCCTCTGGGCACACAGTCCCAGTTACAGCGAGGTAGTGACACACTACAGGGCTTTGGCCAGTAGAATGGGAGGGAGATGACTGGTGGGTCCCTCACCACTCTCCCCAGCCATGGACTGAGTGCAGATCATGTGGAAGCCATGGAAGACAGAAGAGGAAAGATGTCAAGATGGAAGGAACCCAGGTCCCAAGTTGCCTGCTGGTCACGAATCCCCGTTTGGCCTTTATGAAAGTGAGAATTTAAGGGGCCGGCTCTGTGGCATAGCAAGTTAAAGCCCTAGCCTGAAATGCCAGCATCCCATATGGGCATCAGTTTGAGACCCAGCTGCTCCACTTCTGATGGCCTGGGAAAGCAGTAGAAGATGGCCCAAGTCCTTAGGCCCCTACACCCGCGTGGGAGACCCGGAAGAAGCTCTTGGCTCCTGGCTTCAGATCTGCGCAGCTCCGGCCATTGCAGCCAATTGGGGAGTGAACCATCGGATGGAAAACCTCTCTCTCTGCTTCTGCCTCTCCTCTCTCTGTGTAACTCTGACTTTCAAATAAATAAATAAATCTTAAAAAAAAAAAAAAAAGTGAGAATTTAAGCTGTTGTTTAAGCCCCGGGGGCAGTTGTGTTTACTTTGATTAACTATATGTATGTTTATACTACTTTAGCTAGTTCAAGGAAGAGGAATTAAAAGATTCGTTTGGTGCAGAAAAAAAAAGAGTTGCTTATATTCCAGCTCAATGATAAGGCCCAAGTAATCAAAAGCAAAAAATAAATATTCAGTCATCTTACTCCTTCCTCCAATGCTAAATTCAGTCAGGTAAAATGATTTAATCATACCATAGCTTACCCTACATGTATAAAGTAGCAAAATATGTTAGAACTGATGTACTAATAGGTCCCAGCATTTTCATAAAAATCTCTTTTAAAATATTTAATTTGTTAAATTTCCATTTAGATTTAATATGACCATTCAATTTTACCTGAAGCTAATAGGGTAGTAACTTTCATAGAAATCTAGAGTTCCAGTTGTGAAAGTTCCTGAGTCTCCTTTAAGAAAATGAAATCAATCTCCTTTTGTCTTGAAAACTTTATTGTAAGCTCTGTGATTGAAGACCCACCCAAAGTAAGAATGAGAAGATTGGAACAAGTATAATTTGGTTGTTGATTGAAAGCGTCACTCTCTCTTAAGCATGTGGATTAAAAAGAATGCTTATCTTTATCCGCATTCATCACATGAAAAATACTGTAAAAGAAAAAAGTTTAAACACTAATTAGTCCTATTCATGTATTTTTCCAAAATTTAATTTTTTCACCTTGAAAGAGCTTTTTCCTTGTTTTATCAGAGTAAATGCTGGTATTAATATTAGCTAGATAGTCCTGTCTATGCCTTATACTTGTAGTTCTTAATTATAAATCTCAGCCCTAAAAATCTACTTAAAATTTTGTTCTTTTTTTTCCTTTTTATTTCTCAGTACTTGATCTAAAAGACATTTTGACAGCTGATTGATAAAAACTAACAGTGTCTTTTCTTTTCACTGAAGAAACTAGACTATATGGCACACTCCTTATTAATTTCTAGAAAGGTAATATCTTTGGTAGCATTAGTCTATGAGAGCTCTAGGAACCACCGGGATTCCAGAACTGTTAACCAATGGCAGGTATTAGCACTCATAGTGTAGACAACTGAGTTTTCAGCTGTAGTTGCAGGAGCACAGTGGACCTTGGAAGAGTGAGCATCTTTGTGCCAAGGAGCTCTGTTTATGGTTTTGTTTTACTTTATTTTGTGTGTAGGTTTACCTTATCTGAAAATTTACCAAGTGAGGTAATTTTAAGTGTTAGAAAAATTGTCACTGGGTTATGGATTGTCAGATGTAACAAGCACACTCACACTTTCCCAGGGTTCCCAATATGTCTGAAGTGTTGCATTGGACATACTTATACTAAAAAATTATTTGTTGTTTATCTGAAATGCAAATTTAACTGGGTATCCAGTACTTCTGGCAGATCTGCTGGTTGGCTGTATAATTTAGCATCGAAACGGGATGTTTTGATAGTGAAATGGGGCACTGTTAATAATTATGCTAGGAAAACAAACATAAACTGGGACTGTCCTGGGGAAATTAAAAAGTATGATCAACCTAATTAAGAGGTTTTAAAGTAATTTGAAAAAAATGATTTATTTATTTGAAAAGAAGAGTGATAGAGAGGGAGAGACAGAGAGATCTTCCATTTGCTGGTTAACTCCCCAAATGCCCACAACAGCAAGGGGTGAGCTAGGCAGAAGCCAGGATCCCAGATCTTCATCCATGTCTCAACATGGGCAGCAGGGCCACAGGTACTTGGGCCATCATCTGCTGCCTTCCCAGGTGCATTAGCAGTAAGCTGGATCAGGAGCAGAGCAGCCAGGTCTCCAATGGGGCGTGCAGTCATCCCACCTGGAAAATCAACCTACTGTGCTGTAATGCCCACCCGTTGAAATAAACTTTAATTATTGGCTTTAAATGTTAATAGCCATTCACATCTGTATATCATCAATTTCTGTGGCTATGCATCTTTATAAATGTAAAGTGTATGACTGTCTGGTTTTTACAGTTAAAAATTTATTAAAATATCTTAAAAACTAGTGGCCAATTGCTTGCTCCTGATTAAAGTTCTCCTTCTAGGAGGCTCCCACTAGTAAATGAGATTTTACAGGTTAAACTTTTTTAAAATTATTTGTTCTTGAGGCTGGCACTATGGCGTAGCAGGTAAAGCAGCTACCTGCAGTGCCAGCTTCCCATATGGGCACCAGTTCAAGTCCTGGGTGCTCCGCTTCCGATCCAGCTCTCTGCCATGGCCTGGAAAAGCAGTAGAAGATGGCCCAAGTCCTTGGGCCCCTGCACCCATGTGGGAGACCCAAGAGAAGCTCCAGGTTCCTGGCTTCAGGTCAGTGTAGCTCCAGCCGGTGCGGCCATCTGGGAAGTGAACCAGGGATGAAAGACCCTTCTTTCTCTGCCTCTGCCATTGCCACTCTCTCTCTATAACTCTGCCTTTCAAATAAATAAATAAATAATTTATTCTTTCTTTATATTACTTATATATGTGTATGTTACCACAAGCAATTGTAACTTACTTATAACCTAAGAAATTCCATGTGTTTTCTTTAATTCAAGTCTTCACTGTTTACTTCATTTGGGGGATTTAGTAAATAACCTACTATTCATATATATTTTTTAAAGGTTTATTTATTTATTTGAAAGTCAAGAGTTACACAGAGAGAGGGAGGCAGAGAGAGGTCTTCCATCCGCTGGTTCCCTCTCCAGATGGCTGCACTGATCTAAAGCTAAGCCACGAGCCAGAAGCTTCCTGAGGGTCTTCCTACACAGGTGCAGGGACCCAAGGATGTGGGCCATCTTCTGCTTTTCCAGGCCATGGCAGAGAGCTGGATCAGAAGTAGTGCAGCCAGGACTTGAACCAGTGCCCACATGGGGTGCCAGCACTGCAGCAGTTTGGCTTTACCCACTACTGCACAACCTGGCCCCACTATTCATATTTAACTTAACCTTCTTAATTAGACAGCCTTTTGTCAGCTTCCCTTGCTCACCCTTTGACATTCGTAAATATTTGAGTACCTGCAACATGCAAACCACTCTGCTTATATAACATGGGATAAGACCAGGTCCATGTTTTTAAAGAGCTTACAGTCTGCACTTTCTATTTTCAGTCTCTCTTCGACTTCATATATTTCAGTTGTCTTCATCTCTGCTGTTTCTTTCTTTTTTTAATCTTTGGGTTTTTTTGTTTATTTTCTTCTGTTCAAAGTATGACAATTCATATGTCAGGAATAGGTGTACCATGGTATTGATTAGGAACTGTATATTTTTGTCTTATTCCAACATCTGTCTATAGATACATGGGATTTTATAGGAGTTTTGGCTACTTTAATTAGTTGTCAGAAAATAGTCTATAACTTCTAGATAATTTCTCTGCATTATACTTTATAAATGATAATAAAAAAAAGTATCAAAGTCCAATATACTTGAACTGCCTGGAATCTGGGCAATGACTCATCTCAGATAACAGTTTTCCAGACTTTTTTTTTTTCAGACTGTTTTAACTTAACAGGATTAATGTCAAATTTTTCTAAAGAGAGAAGCTCTTCTGCTTTTATTGTTTTGAGTGTCAATACGTGTTTTCTCTAATATTAACTGTTTTAAAATATACTTCACAGTGCCCTTTTTTATTTTTGAAAAGATAAAATTATTTTTACTTTATAGTCACGTTGATAGAAAACTCAAATCATACAAAAGTATATGCAGTACAAAGTTATTCCTGTCATCTAGCCAGCAATTCTCCTTACCCAGAGTAACCAGTTTTTAATGATTATTTTATATAATCCTTATGGAAATTATATTGCAGATGATTATTTATGTATTCTTTCTTTTCCTCTTTTTGTTTACTGAAAGATAAATTATCCTTCACAATGTTGTGTGCTTTGCTTTTTTTTCACTGAACACTATTTCTTGGAGATTATTCTCTTTTTTTTTTAAGATTAATTTATTTATTTGAAAGAGTTACAGAGAGAGGGAGATCTTCTATCCACTGATTGACTCTCCAAATGGCCACAATATCCAGGGCTCGGGCAAGCTGAAGCCAGGATGGTGGGAGGGGCCAGTCGGGAGGGGCCCAAGCGCCTAGAACATCTGCTGCTGCTTTCTCAGGCCCATATGGCAGGGGGCTGGATTGGAAGTGGAGCAGCCAGGACTCAAACTGGTGTTCATCTGGGATGCTGATATTGCAGGCTCAACTCACTGTGCACAATACCTGCCCCCTTGGAGATTATTCTTATATCAGAACAAGCTTTCTTGGTTTTTTGTTTTAATACTTACATAGTATTCTGTGTTACAGGGGCCCTACTAATCACTTTATAAAGCTAGTGCCATTTAAAACTTCTACCAGTATATCTTGCTAACTCCGGCTATTATCGAACTTTAGGCAACTTAGTAGAGGAAAAAGAGGATCTTTTTTTTTTTTTTGACAGGCAGAGTGGACAGTGAGAGAGAGAGACAGAGAGAAAGGTCTTCCTTTTGCCGTTGCTTCACCCTCCAATGGCCGCCGCGGTCGGCGCACCGCGCTCATCCGACGGCAGGAGCCAGGTGCTAGGTGCTTTTTCCTGGTCTCCCATGGGGTGCAGGGCCCAAGCACTTGGGCCATCCTCCACTGCACTCCCTGGCCACAGCAGAGGGCTGGCCTGGAAGAGGGGCAACCAGGACAGAATCCGGTGCCCCGACCAGGACTAGAACCCGGTGTGCTGGCGCCGCAAGGCGGAGGATTAGCCTGTTGAGCCACGGCGCCGGCCGAAAAAGAGGATCTTATTTGAATTTATCTTACTATCATTGATTTTGAGAGCTTGCCATTTCTGTTTATGTGAGTTTGTGGGTTTTACCAATTTTTCTTCTGAATTGTTTAATTTTGTTTTTAAAATGTACATTTTTAATACTGGAAAATTCATATGTGCTCATGTGCATTACAAATATTCTTTTCAGTTTGTCACTGTTTTACCTTGTATATATGGTCTGTAAGTTTACATAGTTGTGACTATCAGGTGATAAGAGTGGAGGGTAGAGATCAATAAGGGTGAATTAGTGAAGAACCAGATCAGCCAAGCTGCTAAACACTTTTTAAATAAGAAAAGTGATGTAGCAAAAGTGTTTTAGTGCTTTTATCTCCTTAAAGGAAAGAAAATATGGGGCCAGTGCAGTGGCACAGTAGGTTAATCCTCCGCCTGCGGCACCAGCATCCATATAGGCACCAATTCGAGTCCTGGTTGCCCCTGTTCCATTCCAGCTCTCTGCTGTGGCCTGGGAAAGCAGTGGAGGATGGCCCAAGTCCTTGGACTGCTGCACCCACATGGGAAACCAGGAGGAAGCCGCTGTCTCCTGGCTTTGGATCCGCACAGCTCCTGTCGTTGCAGCCATTTGGGGAGTGAACAAATGGATGGAAGACCTTTCTCTCTGTCTCTCCTGCTCACTATCAGTAACTCTACCTCTCAAATAAATAAATAAATAAAATCTTTCAAAAAAGGAAAGAAAATATAAAGAAAAGCCTATACAATGTCTAGTTATTATAACAATGCTGAATATATATTTGTTTTATATATTTCACCTTAGAGGTTTTGTCGGCTATGATTAGTGTGCTGTTGGTGTATATATTAATGGGATTCCTCTTATATGAAGCTGTGCAAAGAACTATCCATATGAACTATGAGATAAACGGAGATATAATGCTCATCACTGCAGCTGTTGGAGTTGCAGTTAATGTAATGTAAGTTCTGTATTTTTCATGTTAATATTTTAAGTAAATGTGAATGTAGAAACTATTGTAGATCTAATCAGTAATGATTTCAAATTTTCATATTTTCAGATTACATAGCACATTAATATTTTTTATAAAAACACTTGGGCAGGGCCGGCATTGTAGTGTAGTAGGTAAAGCCACCTCCTGTGATATCAGCATCCCATATGGGTATCTGTTCAAGTCCCAGCTGCTCCAGTTCCTATCCAGCTCCCTGCTAATGCACCTGAGAAAGCAGCAGAGGATGGCCCAAGTGCTTGGGCCCCTGCACCAATGCGGGAGACTGGGAAGAAGCTCCTGCCTCCTGCTTCAGCCTGGCCCAGCCTTGGCCATTCTGCCCATTTGGGGAGTGAACCAGTGGATGAAAGACTTATCAATCTGAATCTCTCTCTCTGGATCTGTCTCTCTCTCTCTGTCTCCCTGCTCTGTAACTCTGCCTTTCAAATAAATAAATCATTTTTAAAGAAAAAAAAAAAAAACTTGGGCATTCTAAGTTCCTTGTTAATTTGCTCAGATATACTGCAGTTCGACTAAAAACCGAGAATTTTTTTTATATAAAGCTTTTATTTAAAGAATATAAATTTCCAAAGTACAGCTTATGGATTACAATGGTCCCCCCCCCCCCAAAACCGAGAATTTAAATAGGACAAAGATTTTTGTTGTTTGACTTTTAGGATATATGTTAACTATATTTTTAAACTGCTAATTGTTTTTCCTAAAAGCTGCTACATTTAAATTATATACTTAGTCATTTAGACCAGGATTGAGAAAACTTTTTTTTTTAGATTTACTTTATGTATCTGAAGGGCAGAGTTACAGAGAGAGAGAGGGAGAGACAGAGAGAGAGAGGTCTTCCATCTGCTGGTTCACTCCTCAGTAGCCACAATGGTCAGTGCTGGGCTAGGCCAATGCCAGGATTCTCCTGGGTCTCCAAAGTGCGTACAGGGGCCCAAACACTTGGGCCATCTTCTGCTGCTTTCCCAGGCACATTAGCAGGGAGCTAGATCAGAAGTAGGGAAGCCAGGTCTCAAACCGGTGCCCATATGGCATGCCAGTGTCAAAGGCAGATGCTTTATCCATTGTGCCACAATGCCAGTCCCAGTAAACTTTTTCTGTAAAGGGCTAGATAGTAAGTATTTGCTCTGAGAACCATACCTTCTCAAAGTTGTTCACCTCTGCTGTTAGAGAATGAAAGCAACCACACTCAGGATATATAAACAAACGAACATGGCCCTGTTCCAGTAAAACTTTATGTACAAAAACATTTGGTGGGCACATACGATGTAGCAGCCATAGTTCACCAATCCCTGCCCAAAGTGGCTTCTATTTATACCCAGAATACAATCAAAAGTCCTTACAAAACCCTTTTTATAAGACCCTTTATACCTTTTCAACTCATCCCTTAGCACTTTTGCTCATTTAATTTTGGTCACAATGGCTGTCTTTTTTTCTCAAGTAATTGGAACACATTTTCATTGTAGGGCCCTTGTCCTCTGTTCTGGCTGGAGCAGGCCTTCCCTAACCACTCTTCTCATCATTCTCCATCCCATTACAATGCTTCATGTTTCCTCATAGCATTTCACATTGCCTGTCTGTACATTATTTATTTGCTTGCTTCTCTGCCTTCTCTACTAGAACGTAAGCTCCATGGTGTAGGGAAGATTGGTCGTAGTCACTGCTTTGAAGCCAACATCTAGAACAGAATACTAATAGGTGCTCAAGTTCTTATTAAATGAATTGGTTTCATGCTGCTTCATTAGTGTCATGACTAGTAGCATATTTTTGTCAATAATATTAGGAAAAATAATAATGTTTTCTTTTGTTTTTAACAGAATGGGTTTTCTGTTGAATCAGTCTGGTCATCATCACTCCCATTCCCATTCCCTGCCTTCAAATTCTCCTACCACAGGTTCTGGTAGACACAGCCATGGGCAGGATAGCCTGGCAGTTAGAGCTGCATTTGTACATGCCTTGGGAGATTTGGTACAGAGTGTTGGTGTGCTGATAGCTGCATACATCATACGATTCAAGGTAATACAATTGATAATTTTTCTATTTAATACTATTGCTAATTTTTCTATTTTCTATTATAATATTAATCTATTTCAAGATGGATTTAATTTCAACATTAAAACTAAAGTTGACTGTTTTTATCAGTATACTGAACTTCAGTGCCAGTTCTATTCATTTTGCATTGCTATAAACTTAATTGGCTATCTGTATAACACTTTGTTAGAAGTAAACACAATGGTATCACCTTACCAGGTAACTTTTCTGTACCTGGTTTTGGTAATGCCTTCACTGAAGAACTCAATTTTCAGCCTTGTCACCGAACTACTAGGTAATGAAATATATACTGGGGTCAAAATCTAGATATCTGAGTTATAGTCTTAGCTATGTTAGTTTTAATGCTTTGACCTTGAGCAAGTACCTCAACTTGAAACTTGAGTTTCCTTGTCTTTAATTTGAAGGGCTTAGATACCTGCTAAAACTCCTTCCAGCTCTGATATTCTATAATTCTGGGTGAATGAGGAGAACAATAGAATAAGTGATAAAACTTCTGGAAATAAGTGCCGTGAGGAAAGTCATTGGACCAGTCAGGAAAGACTGACAGTGTTTCTCAGTTACAATATCTGAGTTTTAGAGAGATTCTCCAGGCCCACTAAAGAGTGCCAAATAACAGGGGATATATGCCTTGCTTTGCTTTATAGCAGAGGTGGGAACCTTTTTTTCTGTGAAGAGTCATTTAGATATTTATAACATCATTCGCAGGCCATACAAAATTATCAACTTAAAAATTAGCCTGCTATAGATGTATTGAATATCAAATGTTGCCTGTCATTGTGTTGGCAGGGCCAGGCCAAATGATTTTGCAGACCTTATATGGCCCACAGGCTGGACATTCCCCACCCTTGCCCTGTAGTTTCTGTTATGTCTGTCTATATTTAATCATAAAACTTTGATCTGTTACCTTTTAGCCAGAATACAAGATTGCTGATCCCATCTGTACATATGTATTTTCATTACTTGTGGCTTTTACAACATTTCGCATCATATGGGACACAGTAGTGATAATACTGGAAGGTAAGAGCTCATTAATATCCTCATTATGGGTTTATCACTTTGTTTTTTTTTGTTTGTTTTTTTAGTTTTTTTTTTATTTAGTTAACAGATAGAGTTATAGACAGTGAGAGAGAGACAGATAGAAAGATCTTTCTTCCGTTGGTTCACTCCCCTAATGGCCGCTATAGCCGGTGCTGCACCGATCTGAAACCAGGAACCAGGTGCTTCCTCCCGGTCTCCCACGTGGGTGCAGGGCCCAAGCACTTGGGCCATCCTCTACTGCCTTCCCAGGCCACAGCAGAGAGCTGGACTGGACTGGAAGAGGAGCAACCGGAACTAGAACCTGGCACCCATATTGGATGCCAGCGCCACAAGGCGGAGGATTAACCAACTGAGCCACGGCGCTGGTCCAGGGTTTATCACTTTGTAATTCAGATTTAGAGTCAGAGAGGGCAGTCTAGGTAGGAGCCATGTCTTCTGCTTTTTATTGGTACTTACCATGGTATAAAACACTACCTTATGTGTATATAACATAGAAGGATTAACACACTCTCCCATCTATTTCAGTTTTAACCTTTTTAAAAGCTAAGCCAAGTATGCCAGGCACACAATGAGGTAAATTAGCTGCATTACAGACAAGAAAATTGAGGTTCAGAGGGATAAAAAAAAAACTTGATTGAAGTCATGCTGGTGATAAACTGTGGGACTAGGACAAATGTGCAACTTGATTTTTTTTGTATTTATTTGAAAGGCCAAGTTACATGGAGAGAGAGGCAGAGATACAGAGAGAGATCTTCCATCCACTGGCTCACTCCCCAAATGGCTGCAATAGCCAGGGCTGAGACAGGCCAAAGCCAGGAGTCAGGTGCTTCATCCAGGTCTCCCACGTGGGTGCAGGGGCCCAAGCACTTGGGCCATTTCCCACTCTTTACCAGGTGCATTAGCAGGGAGCTGAATTAGAATTGGAATAGCTGGGATGCAGATCATCACAGGTATGGGATGCTGGCATTGCAGGCAGTGGCTTACCCCATTACACCACAATGCCAGCCCCCCAACTTGATTCTTTTTTTTTTTTTTTTTTTTTTTTTGACAGGCAGAGTGGACAGTGAGAGAGAGAGAGACAGAGAGAAAGGTCTTCCTTTTTGCCATTGGTTCACCCTCCAATGGCTGCCACGGCCGGCACGCTGCAGCTGGCGCACCGCGCTGACCTATGGCAGGAGCCAGGTGCTTCTCCTGGTCTCCTATGGGGTGCAGTGCCCAAGCACTTGGGCCATCCTCCACTGCACTCCCGGGCCACAGCAGAGAGCTGGCCTGGAAGAGGGGCAACTGGGACAGAATCCGGCGCCCCAACCGGGACTAGAACCTGGTGTGCCAGCGCCGCAAGGCGGAGGATTAGCCTATTGAGCCGCGGCGCCGGCCCCCAACTTGATTCTTAATGCAGTTATGCTTAGTGGTTTATTCATTCCTTAATTCCTATTAAACTTGCCACGTTGTTGAATTTACAACATCCTTACAACATGAAAGTGAAAGTTCTCAGCAATAGACTTACCATCATTATATGTTTCTCTCTCGCTCGCTTTTTTTTTTTTTTTTTTTGCCTATTCTTGCTTTTCTGTGAAACAGAATATTCTGGTTCAGTTGACATTGCTTTTTAGTGAGAATGAACTAATGTATTCACCTCTTGTGTACTATCCTCCATCTTTTGAAAAGACATGTATGTACAGTTTATCTTAAAGTGTTAATATATTTTAAAGTATTTGTTTAAACTGAATTTGGCAAACCCTTTATTTTCTTTGAAAAAAAGTATGCATTTTTAAATGTAAAACTTTTTTTCCAAATAAACTTTATTTATAAAGTATTTATTCCGAACTAATAGGGGTACCAAGCCACTTGAACATAGACTATATCAAGGAAGCCTTGATGAAAATAGAAGATGTTTATTCAGTGGACGATTTAAACATCTGGTCTCTCACTTCAGGAAAATCTACTGCCATAGTTCACATACAGCTAAGTATGTTGCTGAGGGTAAATAGGAGCATGGGGTTCATGGAGCTGCCTTAGGAACTAAACATCTGTGCTTTCGTTAAGTAGGAACTTTTCTGCTAAAAAGCTTGGTTTTAAGGGAGGGGTGAGACTCTTCAAAGGGTGAGTTGCAGGGCACTACTGGTAGCAGAACTGTCATTTCCGACCTCTCTGAGGTGAGACATTACACATTGATGTTCACTTTCAAATTAAAGGCAGTGAGTGTGCTTCTCATTTTCTTTTCTACATAAGAAAAACTAGAATCTTCTTTTTGTTTATCTTATAGATTGATGCTTTTTGTTTTTTTTATCAAAATAATGCATGCATGTGGTTATTTAAAAAGTGAATGACAGGTTTATAACTCATGTCTGTTCTTTCTCTGAGAATGGACTGCAGAGATTAGAAAATGAGAATTCGTTTGGATATGTAAACTGACACACAAAAGGATGCCTTAGAAAGTTCACTGGAAAATGGAATTAAAAGATAAATTTATTTTGGTGCTAAAAATTGTAATCCATGCAGAGTTGTTTCATAATACACATTTTCCACTAACTTTTGGAATAGCTTAATGGAATAGCTTAAAGGGGTAGAAATCAGACTAATAAAAGTATGTTCAGTCTATTATGGGTGAGTTTTTTTCCCTGTATGTTATTCACTAACGTGTACTACAATGAATAGTAATGATGTTTTCTTGACATTGCAGTTCCTGGAAGTTCATCTAAGTGGGAGGAAGTACAGTCCAAGGCAAGGCACTTGTTATTGAACACATTTGGCATGTATAAATGTACCATTCAACTTCAGAGTTACAGGCAAGAAGTGGACAGAACTTGCGCAAATTGTCAGAGTTCCAGTCCCTAATCTTCTGTATTTGGGGGACTACTGCCTTATTTATCCTGCAGTCACAGACTTGAGAGCAATAAATGCAAACCTAGATGAGAAAGTGGAGTCCCTGACAGCTGTGTCCATATTAAGTACTAGTCTCTCAAAACAATCACTCCAGCTTGACAGTGCCAGTCTCTGCTTAATGGTAAAGTGAGACTTCATGATTTTTCACATGAAGATGTTTCCAAAACATTGTTTACAGAAAGAGACGTGACTCTACAGATACCTCATAGAAGACAATCCAAGACCCTGCTTCGTTAATTTGACAGAGTATGTATCTTAAAGGAAGCATCGACAATTCAGTATTTGCATTTAAAAATACTTTTTAAAGGCCATTTTCTATCAAGCCAGTGCTGGAAAACTGATGTTTTTAATTATGTAATCTTGACACCCAGCTTCTGGAATTGCTGCTCTCTTTTTACACAGATTACTTCTCAACAGATTTCAGAAATTACTAGTAATTATCCAGAGTGGAATGAGCATGTATTCCTAAGTGTTTCAGAAATGTTTTATTTCACAAGTCTTAATGTTATTGTTATACTTTATAAACAGCTTTTTCCAGATATAACAGGGTTTTAAATCTCAAAGTTAATGTTTGTGATTATTTGTAAATCTTACAAAAACCAAATCTTTACATATTGTGGTCACTGTCATTAAATTATTTAGGAAATATTTTCAGTGTTCTGAATGGCAGAAGATAGTCATAACTCAAATTATTCTATAATGATTTAAAACAAAATAAAAGATCAAGGATGGGGTGTGGAATTTCAGATTTGTCTTTCTAAAATCACTTATTGTTCATAGAATTGTCTTAAGAACAGCAGGAGTGGGACGACAAAACAAACACAAGGTCCTCTGTCCCATTAAGAATTACCAACATTTTGCAGTTTGTTTAGTACCTTGGCTCCTGCCTCCATGCAGATAATCTGTTTGCATGTTTCAGAGTGAAACTCTAGAGGACCAAGGTTCAATTTTAATAACCCAACTCTCACATACAGATTAACTACATTATTTCAGAGAGAATTTCTGGTTTATTATGTAAGTTAAGGACTCTCTGTGGACTCCAGGAATCCAAACTGAAGAAATAATTTTGAGGTTTTCCGATAATACAATAGCAGAAATGCCCTGAAGTGATGGGAGAGATATTATTTTGGGAATACAAAACAGTAAAGGTTTTTTTTTTTTTTTAACCTCACATGTATACGTATTTTAAATCACTGGAATCTTACTAAATCTTCTGTAGGGAGGCTAAGCATAAAACTTTCCAAACTGAGCAAAAACTAATTGGCAATGGTTATGCTGAGGAAACAGCTGTGAATATTCATGTTTCACTGTGTTGCCACTGGTTTTGAGATTATCTTTGTGAACAAGAGGAGTCCCCTTTCAGTAGGGGCAATTTCCTGTAACAAGAATGGTTCTGGGCTCTGCAGAGAATTAGAGTAGGGTAACAATGTTCTCTACAATCTGTGTTGTAAATTGAAATCCTAGGTAGTCATTACTGATGTCTTGTAGTATAAATTAAGATTACAAAACAGATTTTATCTTCTAACCGAGTACCTTACTGCAAGTAAACCTAAGAAAACCTAGATTTACCTAAAAGATTGTTGGAAGTTGATGGTATCAATAAAAAGGTTGGTGGTACCTAATGAAACCCAATAGGTAGTTGTTGAATTGAATAGAACATTTACTTTATAGGATTTTTATTGTGAATCATTAAAAATAGTGATTTGAATTTCTCTAAAATTTCAGGAGAAAATAAATTATTGCAATCATAGGCAACTAAGAATAGGGAGAGACATTCAGTGGACACCTGAGTATTTATGGACTTTGAGTATCTAGTAAGAGGAAGGGAAAAATATGCATTATCTGCTATTGATTTTCCCTATATCTATGAGCCTATTCCTTGTCAACTTTTCTGTATCATATATAGTTATATTTGGCTTTTCATATGAGCTGTTCCTTAAAAAGTTACTTGATGAAAACAATCTAAAATCCATTTGAGGATTGAAAAGGATCCTTTTGTAAAATACAAAAACACTGCAGACTTTTGTAAATTGTAATTATCATGTTCGGCTTAAAATGAGATTCATACAGTTTCTTTTGCTTTGCTTTTGTAGCACGAACTACAGATTTTGTATTTGTACTTCACTGGACCTACAGGATTTGAGAACTGATAGATTTTTTTGTAAATTGACAAAACACAGAGAAGAACATTAACAGTATTTAGAACCATGGCCTGCACTCCCTTTTTTTTTTTTTAATGTATTTGAAAGATAGTTATAGAGAGAAGTAGAGAGAGATAAAGAGAGAGAGGTCTTACATCCACTGACTCACTACCCAAATGGCCACAGCCAATCTGAAGCCAGGAGCCAGGAGCTTCCTCCAGATCTCCCACGCTGGTGCAGGGGCCCAAGCACTTCCGCCATCCTTTACTGCTTTTCTAGGCACATTAGCAAGGAGCTGGATTGGAAGTGGAGCAACCAGGACTTGAACTGGTGCCTATATGGGATTCTGGTGCTACAGGCTAGGGCTTTAACCTGCTGCACCACAGCTCTTGCCCACCCTGCACACTTTCTGACAAAGAGCATTTGATCTCTCCTTCACCTGTTGGGCTGCAACCACACTGTTAGTTACAGTTCTCAGCAGAGTACTCAAAGACTTCTCTCCTGCCCTGTGAAAGGCAGAGGCTGAGATGGACAAACACATAGCATGATTAACTTTGCAATGGACCAGCAGATCACAGTGTAAAAACTTGTCAGTTCTTCAGTGTGATACATCATTCTTTTTTTAGGTGCAGGCCATGAAGGCTTTTTTTTTGGGGGTGGGGGGGAGACAATTTCAAATACTGGCAAATGTGTTACATTCCCATTGTGCTGGCAGTAAGTTTACATACCGACACACACACACACACACACACACACACACACACACACAATAAAAAGTAACCGAGTCTAAATACTTTTAGTACTTTCCAAAAGATTACTACTTCTCTACATCTTTTACAGCTTTATTCTTAGTTTTCATTTCATTTGACAGTATATTGCTTTTCTCATTAATTTCTTTGATATCTTCATGAATTTTTTCCCTCTGACTTTCCATTTCAGCAGTTCATTTATGCAGATCGTAAATGTAATATTGACAAATAAGATTCTTTTTTCTAAATATTTCATTTTCCAACTTGACAAATTCAGTAGCTATGTTTTTTTCTCCTTCTAAACCATCCTTTTCCTTTTCCACTATGTTAACTCTGTTTAACTTCTCTCCTCTGTATTCATTTAATATTTCCACTCTTTGACGCAAAACTTTGATAGGTTCATTTAGTCACCCATAACCAATTGTATCTTCTAAATATTCAAGCATACCCTACTCGTGTTCAGTTTGGCCTTTTGGCTTCATCATAGCAATTTGTTCAACTTCACCCTGCAAGATTAAAAATCTGTTATGGTCCAACTTAAGATTTCCAACATCCTTAAAAGTCTTTCTTCCTGCTTATGTGATAGAAACATTGTCTCTGTAGGGTGTTCTGGATATATAAAATTACTGTTAGGAATGACTTCATCATCATCTCCTTCCTTACCAGTTATCTTTTGAAAATGAACTTCTACAGTACCATTCTGAATATCTTTGTGTTCATCAGAATTATGTACTAGTAGATCTTATTTTTATTTAGATCTTATTTTTTGTGCTTGATAACCAAATACAGAAAGCATAGAATAAATAACATTGAATTTGCCACTGCCATTTGGCCCAGTAATACAGGAAAAGTGTTTATGAAAAGATCCCAGGATTCTTTCCCCAGCATAGGATTTGAAGTTCTGGTTTACAATATGAGTTCTCATAAGCTGTGGTGCTCCAGACATATCTTAATTAATATTTGCACATAATCAGAGTTCCTCATACATCAACCTGTGCAGCCTCTTGATTTGTTTTAGGAAAAGACCTGTTGTTTCACTAAAGATCATGATGCCTTAGAAATATAATAGGAGCACAATTTAATAAAGCATATTTTAGAGAAATTGTATATGCAGAACTAGAAGCTATTGTATTGTAACTCATGTGTCTCCATGAGCTATGCCTTATGTAATGTGATTTTCACAACTTACAACTCCCATCATTATTTACTAAATCACTGGATTTCTTAGTTTGCCATTTTATTTTCAGCTTCAATTTTGGGTGCTTGATTTCCATTCTCTTAAATTCCCTGCCCTTATGAGTCTCAGTGTTCTGTTTCTTCAACCCAGATATTCCAGCTGACAGTATTTGTCTCTAATAGAATTTTCCCAGAATAGGCATAATCAACATCAGATCCATGAGCTTCTAATTTTAATATGAGAAAAAAAAATGTCTTTCCGAGACATGGCACCACTTAGAAGTGTGCTTCCAGATAGTTAGGGGCCTTTTCTTGACAGGTGATTGTTCCTAATCCAGATTCTTCTGCACACAAAACTTTGTGGAGTCATTGTGGTAGACAGAATTATTCCACAGTGTGCAACCACAAGAGAAGATCACTGCTAATAAGACAATGGGTCATGTTTCTCAAATACTGCTCTCACAGCTTTGGTAGAGATAATCATTTGATCTTAAAGAAATTCAGTGAACTGTTTGTTTCATTTTTTTTAAGATTTAAAATATTTAAAGTCAGAGTTACACAGCGAGAGGAGAGGCAGAGAGAGAGGGAGAGAGAGGTCTTCCATTCGATGGTTCACTCCCCAATTGGCCGCAATGGCAGGAGCTGCGTCGATCTGAAGCCAGGAGCCAGGAGCTTCTTCTGGGTCTCCCACACGGGTGCAGAGGCCCAAGGACTTGGACCATCTTCCACTGCTTTCCCAGGCCATCCACAGAGAGCTGGATCGGAAGTGGAGCAGCCAGGTCTTGAACCAGTACCCATATGGGATGCCAGCACTTCAGGCCAGGGCATTAATCTGCTGTACCACAGCACTGGCCCCTGAATTTATTTTCTTTTTTATACATTTGTATTAACTGGTTCACTATAAGGAATAACATGTTCTTACAGAATTTGAGCCCTTTTGAAATAAGATTTTAGGAAATTTTTCTGTTGATTACCTTGTAGATGGTAAATTCAATGTTACAGAATGTGTTCCTAGATATAAAATTAGTTAACTAAATCCAGTTTGTCTTTGAACTCACTTAGCTCCTGGGTGTTAGTCATAAATAAGCAGTGATACCTTATTCTTTGCTGGGGTGAGGGAAGGTAAGTCTGATATCCAAGTAATTGATGAAGCATATTATCTCTATAGCCAAAGTACCATTTGCAAACCCTAACTCCAGATCTGTCTTGTGAATCTTGTTGACCAGCACTTTGGATTATTTCCCAGATTCTCACCAGGTATATTGTTTGTGATGTTAGTGGGAATGCACAATTTGGAGAGGAGAAATTGTCATGGGAGTGCCATGGTATCAAATTCTGTGCATTCACTCAGGCCAGGCAGTCATTGAATTCTTGTTCCCAAAGGGTTTGACCTACTTTTGGATCATATTGTGAGGACCAAGCAACATTTTGTGATTTTTGGAGACTTTCCCAATTCAATCTATGAGAGGCAATTTAAATAATGTAAGTATATTCTGAAGTAACACAGAATTGAAACATGCCAATATGTCACCTCTCCACTGAGAAGATACTGTATACTTGGAAAGCTTCTGCTTCTCTGAATATGTGTTATTCAATAAGCCATATCCCGGTTTAAGAAATGTATATACTTTTTCATGTGCCCCTTCAGAAACCAGGTATTTTGCATATGATTGATTTTAGAAAGATTTTGAAGCTGGGGTTTGTCCATGTAATTAAGATCAAAATATATGTATATGTATTGTATTTGCAATTTTCAAATTGTAATTTCCTATACATTTATTAAATAAAGTATTGTCATGTGGTTTATTAAAAATTTTAAATGTACAGTTCTTTAAGGTAAGTTTCTGTTCCTTTTATTAAGGAACAGCAGTTGACCTTTTAACATATTCTTTAAAAGAAAAGCATTGAAAAATAGATTATAACCTAACTAGTTTTATAATCTCAGATTGTATAATATCATCTTAGAAATTTAAGAAATAAACCTGAAAAAATATTCCAGATAGGATAAAAATGGATATTAAAAACCTTTTTCTTTTGAAATCAGCCACTTATACAGTCCCAGCAGCAAATAGGAAAAAATAAAAGGAAAGAAGCAACCGTGAAAGCAAGGTTGGCAAGGACCCTCGAATGGCCTGATGACTCCACTGGTGGGGCCAGGGATCAGCAAACCACCCTCCCAGGCCAGACCTGTCCTGCAGCCTGTTCTGTTTGGCCCAAGAGCTAAGAGTGGGTTTTACATTTTTAATTTTTTTTAATCAGTGGAATAATAATACTCCATGACATAAAAAGTAAGTGGACTTTAAGTATACTTCACTGTCCACAAATAGCATTATTGGAATACAACACACTCATCCAATTATTTATGCTGATTTGCTCCCTGCAATGGCCAGGGCTGTACCAGACCAAAGCCTGGAGCCAGGAGCCTCAGCTGGGTCTATTCTGTGGTTGGCAGGGGCCTAAGTATTAGAGTCATCTTCCACTGATTTTCTCAGGCCATTAGCAGGAATCTGAATCAAAGGTGGGGCAGCCAGGACACAAACCAGCATATGGGATGACAGCCTTGCAGGTGGTGACTTTACCTGCCATGCCACACCAGCCACTCTCATAAATTTTTAAGACTTACTTGGCTTTCTTAATATTTCACTTAAGTTATAACAAAAAGTAGAGGAAATAAAAATGTAAATCTAGCACCTTGCTTCATTTGTGCCTAATTGGAAGCTAATCAATGAAAAATAGCATTTTATCTGCTAAATAACAGGAAAAATGGTTGTCCTGTTATTAAAGTAATATATTCTTCAGTTTTCAAGTTATCAGCCTTTTGTCCAAAATCAACTAAGAAGTTTTAATTCAACCAGGGAAAAAGCTATTCAAAAAAAAAGTTAACAAGATATAGGGGTAGATGAGTTATTTGTAATCACAGATGTTACATATCACTTGATTACCTAGCTATATTCTATTTTGATGTGTAATTTTTTGGTTCATGCTAGATATTCTAATTTGAGGAGACAACTCCTGTTTGTGCTATACTTTAAGTTTTACTTACTAGTATAATACTCATATTTTGGTTATATTTTGAACTCCAACAATGGTTCCATTATAATTTCCATAAGCTATGAAATAGACTAGGCATAAATAGGAAGTATGAAGCCTTAGGACTAAGTAGAATCCCTACCTGAATCATGTTTAAGGTTAGCAGACTTAAAAACCCAGCCTCAATGGAATGTCACCACCACTGTCATTGTCAAGCAGAATTTTGGTTTAACAGGCTCTCACATGACTCACAGACCATTACAGATTCAAGTTTGGCTCGTGGCAGTTACCCAGTCAACGTGAACATGATACTTTGTGAGTTATCAAATAACTTCCATGTCTCCTGTCCTGGACTTTTCAGAACCTCATTCTGGTTTGCTTTTCAAATTTCTAATGTCTGTTTCATTTGCCAGTTTTTGTAGTTTGGGTTGTAGTTGGTTTTGGTTTTAGTTTTTAACATTTATTTTAACCAAATGGTGACACTATGGAAAAAATGTGTGGGTTTTTTTTTCCAAAATACATTGTTATTTCCTGGTAATAGTAGGATTTTTTTAAAAGATTTTTTGTATTTATTTGGAAGACAGAGTTACAGAGAGAGGTAGAGCCAGAAAGAGAGAGAGGTCTTCCATCTGCTGGTTCACTTCCCAAATGGCTGCAATGGCCAGAGCTGAGCTGATCCAAAGTCAGGAGCCAGGAGCTTCTTCCGGGTCTCCCAAGTGGGTGCAGGAGCCCAAGGACTTGGGCATCTTCCACTGCTTTCCCAGGCCATAGCATAGAGCTGGATCAGAAGTGAATCAGCCGGGACTCAAACCAGTACCCATATGGGATTCCGGTGCTGCAGGCCAGGACTTTAACCTGCTGCGCCACAGTGTTGGCCCAGGATTTTTTTTTTTTTTTTTTTTTTTTTTAGTAGGGAAGTTTTTAGAGGCTGCATAAAAACAAAGTTAGCCCTGAAGCAAGACAGGCTACCTCTGCTCCTTTGACTTCTCTGGGATTTGAAGATCTAATCCCCATTCTATTGTATCCCCCCCAACCTTCCTTCCAGCTTACATGAAAGCAGAGCTATTTGCCTCTGAACAGTGATCACAGTGAAAGTTTGGCAAGAAGAAGGACTGGAGTGAAGGTAAGAAGTGGCTCCTGGATTCCTGGTCATTCATTTTATCACAGTCACCTGCAAAGGTGACTGTGATATTAGCCAGGCTAATTCCAGCTTTAAATCACTTTACAGCCTGATTGGACTTTCAGTATCTGAACACAAACCCATTCCATCCAATCTTTGCTTTATGGAAGAATATTTTCCAAAGTCCAGGATTGTTTTTAAACCCCTAAGATAAAGTGATATAATTTATAGTGTATGATCTGTGGTGTTAGCTATTTACATATATATGTATGTGTGTATATATATATATATATGGTCCTACAAGCACTTCTCATCTTTTAGATATCGTGATACTAAAATTGGGAAATCTTAAAATGTTGGCTTAGTTGGTTAGAAATGGTTTGTTCTGGCCGGCGCCGTGGCTCAACAGGCTAATTCTCCGCCTTGCGGCGCCGGCACACCGGGTTCTAGTCCCGGTCGGGGCGCCGGATTCTGTCCCGGTTGCCCCTCTTCCAGGCCAGCCCTCTGCTGTGGCCCGGAGTGCAGTGGAGGATGGCCCAAGTGCTTGGGCACTGCACCCCATGGGAGACCAGGATAAGCACCTAGTACCTGGCTCCTGCCATCGGATGAGCGCGGTGCGCCGGCCGCAGCGCGCTGTCCGTGGCAGCCATTGGAGGGTGAACCAACGGCAAAGGAAGACCTTTCTCTCTGTCTCTCTCTCTCACTGTCCACTCTGCCTGTCCAAAAAAAAAAAAAAATGGTTTGTTCTAAGTAGATTGAGACTTTTCAAATTACATCCATTTTATAATCATTCAATTGTGAATTGTCTTCAAAGAATACTCCCCTGCCACTGAACATGCTATGGAATAGAACTCAAAATTGTTATGGATTTTCTAAGTTAAACAGGAAATAAAACAATGTTACATTTTTTGGAGGGCATCTTGGACACTATCCTCACCCCCACAGACAGAAATTCACACTTGTCTCCCATTATCAATGGCTTCAGAAATCATGACCTGTAGGATAACACTCATATTATTGATAATGATGTACAAAGTCCCAGCCAGGGCTGGGCCAGGTAAAGCAAGGAGCCGGAAGCTCCATTCTGGTCTTTCACATGTGTGGCAGAGGCCCAAGTTCTTAGACCATCATCTGCTATTTTCCCAGGAACCTTAACAAGGAGCCGGATCTGAAGCAAAGCAGCCAACGCTTGAAACAGCATTTTAATATGGGATGTCTGCATCACAAGCAGTGGCTTACCCCACTGGGACACAAATGCTGGCAACCAGAGAGAGCTCTTAAATATAGTTATAACCAGAAACATCTAATACAAAAGGGAGTCAGTGTAGACTCCCTTTTTAGATGTAGCTAAAACTCAGAACTAAGGGGCCAGCACTGTTAGGTTAAGACTCTCCCTGCAGCACTGGCATCCCATATGGGTGCCAGTTCATGTCCCAGCTGCTCCTCAAATCCAGCTCTCTGCTTATAACCTGGGGAAGCTGTAGAAGATGGCCCAAATTCTTGGGCACCTACACCCATGTGGGAGACCAGGAAGAAGCTCCTGGCTCCTGGCTTCGGATCAGCACAGCTCCAGATGTCTGGGGAGTGAACCAGCAGATGGAAGACCTCTCTCTCTGTTTCTCCCTCTATCTGTCTATACCGCTGTCTCTTAAGTAAATAAATAAATCTTTAAAAAATCACAACCAGGTTTTAGATAAAAGGTATATAGAAGTAATGGAAGGAGCTGGTGCTATGGCGCAGTGGGTTAAGCTGCCAACTGCAGCTCCAGCATCCTACATGGGTGTCAGTTTGAGTCCCAGCTGCTCTGCTTCTGATCCAGCTCCCTGCTGGTGCACCTGGGATAGCAGCAGAGGCTGGCCCAAATGATTGGGCCCCTGCACTCATGTGGGAGACCCAGATGATGCCCCTGGCTCCTGGTTTCAACCTGGCCCAGCCCCAGCCATTGTGCCCATTTGGGGAGTGAACCAATGGATGGAAGATCTCTCTTTTCTCTCTTTTTCTCCCTCCCTCTCCCTCTCTCTCTCTCTGTAAATCTTTCAGATAAATAAATCAATCTTGGGGCTGGCACCGTGACTCTCTTGGTTAATCCTCCGTCTGCGGTGCCGGTATCCCATAAGGGTGCCAGGTTCTAGTCCCAGTTGCTCCTCTTCCAGTCCAGCTCTTTGCTGTGGCCTGGAACAGCAGAAGATGGGTGAAGTCCTTGTGCCCCGTGCACCCACATGGGAGAATAGGAAGAAGCACCTGGCTCCTGGCTTCAGATTGGCGCAGCGCCGGTCGTGGCGGCCATTTGGGGAGTGAACCAAAGGAAGGAAGACCTTTCTCTCTGTCTCTCTTTCCCTCTGCCTATCTGTAACTCTGCCTATCAAATAAATAAATAAATCTTAAAAAAAAAAAATAAATGGAAGCACAGTAGTTGAGGAGCACTCAACATTCCCTAATTATGTGCATGTTTAGCCCCCAAACAGTAGCTGCAAATGTACTCTGTTTCTTGAGTCTTTGTTTTAGGGGCACCAGAATAGTTCCAAATTAAGACCCAGTGTATCCCTCTGATAATCCCTTCCTCTCTCCGTTCCTCAACTCTCATAGCCATGACGAGGAAGGGTTGGGATCCATGTGACGGAGCAGGGCTCCTCTGGTCACTGCCAGTCACTGCTTTGCTGCCTGGACACTGTGCTTTGCCACAGCACACCTCAGCTCTTGGCGAGGGCGAGGGGCTGCCCTGCGCAACTCCAGGTCAGCAAACTGGGGTGCCCACTGCTCGCAGTAATCCCCCAATCCTAAATCAGCGCACGAAGAGATCTGGGAAAGAGAAGGGAGGGCTAAATCAGGAAGGAGCTGGCCTACAGTTGGGCCATTGCCATGACAGGGTGGAGACAAACAGCTCAGAATTGCTGCACAGAGCATGTGAGCTCTTTGGAAACAAAACAAACATGAGCCTCTGGTAATTCACAGAAATCTCCAAGACGGCACCGACTCCCCACAAGTCACAGAATTATATGTTAAAGCTGACCTCATCTCAGTAGGGCAGAGGATCCAGTTACTGCTGGGGCTCGTTACCAGGTACCTCCAAACCAAGGAGATGTTTTTGCGGTGAGATCACACAGAGGCACAGGCTTGGAGCAGGCTGCCCGGGTCTCCATCCTGACTCCCCCAGCAGTGAGATTTGGGGAAAGTCACTAAATTCTCTGTGCTTCCATTTCCCCATCTGTATCTGGTTAACATTAATTGTCCTACTGTGATTCTGATGAGGATTAAATGAGCTATACAAAAGAGCTGAGAACATGCATGTCAGCTGTTGTTCCTACAAGTTAATTTTTCCCCAGGGCACTACCTATTTTTCTATGGCTTGACTAATTGAGCATTGCCAGTATTGCAACTCCCAGAATGAGGCAAACTTTCTCACCTACCCCCACCCTCCCCACCTCCACCCCCACCCCCACGCCTCCTTTGAGCCTTTCTTACCTAGAAAATGTTTCTCTCAACTTCTTTATCTCACTACAACCAGCTCCTTAAAGACTGCACTCCAAAAACATCTGCTCCGAGAAGGCTTTCCTGCCCTCTGTGGGCCGGTCAGGAGCCCCTCTGGCTCCTGCTTCCATCACACAGTCACCAAGGAGCCCCATCTCTGCTGTGACCCAAAGGCCCCTGGGCTCTGAATAGCCAGTGTGGGACACACAGGAGGGCTGGGTGAATGTTTCCAGTGTTGGAACCATACCTTAAATATTTATGCACAGAAAAATCTTTCAAAGAACCCTAAAAATGTCCCACTCTAAAAACACCAATGCTCTTTCCTACAGCTGAAACCTCATCATATAACTGTGCTAATAAAAACACTGTTTATTGGCCAGCTCCCAATTACAAAGAATGTGGTATTCAGACTTCGGGTATGTGTAATGATACCAAAGCCATGCAAGCCTCTAATCTCTTTGTTTTAAAAATACAATAGGGGCCTGTGCTGTGGCACAGCAGGTTAAGCCACTGCTTGCAACACCAGAATCCCATGTTTGCCCTGGTGTGAGTCCTGCCTATACCACTCCAGTCCAGCGCCCTGTTAATGTACTTGGAAAAACAGCGGAAGATGGTCCAAGTGTTTGGGCCCCTACACGCACGTGGAACACCAGGATCGAGCTTCTGGCTCCTGGCTTCATCCTGGCCATTGTGGCCATTTGGGGAGTGAAAGAGTAGATGGAAGATCTCTCTCTCTCTCTCTCTCTCTCTCTCTCTCTCTCTCTTTCTTTCTCTTTCTGCCTCTCTTCCTCTCTCTCTGTAACTCTGCCTTTCATATAAATAAATCTCAAAAAAAAAAAAAAAGAAGAATACAATAAAAATCAGGTACTTTTCTGAAACAGCCCAGACAAGTAAGGGTGTTAATGCGCAGAAGTTTTCTCACAGCAGAATGAGATCAGCTCTCTCTGACCTAGTGGTAGCACTGAGCTGGCTCCTGACAATTCTAACTTTGCTGACAGAACATTTGTTTGAATCAAAGACTCTTTGTGAAAAAGAAATTAATAAGATGACTATTTTCAGCTTCCAACTGAAGAACAGCTCACACAACTTTCAAAGTATTGGCAGACTTTAAGATCAATAACCTTTATTCTCGCTGCTAAAATCTTTAACCAGGCATAGACAGATGCTTTGGATTAAGAGGCAGAAGAACTTGTTCTGGTCCCAGCTTTGCTCAGTGTGTCTCACTGGACATTATCCTGTTTCACTAGGTTTCCGTTTGTCTGTCTGTAGTCTAATAATTGTAGTAGTAGACACTGATTAATGTTGAGCACCATGCATGCCAGACATTGTTCCCAAAGCTTTGGGCATATTCACTCAGTGAATTCTTCCAAACAATCCTAAAAGTTATCATCCCTGTTGCACAAATAAAGCAACTGAGGCAGAGAGTTTAAGTAACTCACCCAAGGTTAGCTAATAAGTAGAGGAGCTAGGCTTCCAACCCAGTCTGGCTCCAGGGGCCCTCCTCTGGGCCAGAATGACCACTTCAGAGCTGGGACTGACAGTATCAGTTATCTAGGACGGTATGCTGTGTTGCTCTCAGAGGGCTGCTGGGTTGCCTGGGGGCTGCCCCAGGTCACAGGAAGAACTGGGCCTGCAATGGCAGTCACGTGGGTGGGGATGGACATAGGTGAAGAGAGGCCCAGTAGGAATGCAACTGCTGTGTGAACAACAGCCCAGCTGGATGTACAGGTTACCTTACCTTGCCAGAGGCTTTCTGATACTTTGACAAGTAAAGACCCTGAAGGGCTATGGACGTACTGCCTCTCCTCCTTATTTTCTTTTTTAAGATTTATTTTATTTATTTGAGAGAGAGCGGTGGAGGTTTCCCGTCACTCTCTTACTCCCCACATGGCTGCAATGGCCAGAGCTGAGGCGATCCGAAGCCAGGAGCCAGGAGCTTCTCCCACATGAGTTCAGGGGCCCAAGCACTTGAGCCATCTTCTGCTACTTTCTCAGGCACATTAGCAGGGAGCAGGATCAGAAGTGGAGCAGCCAGGATTTGAACTGGTGCCCATTTGGGATGCCGGCGCTGCAGGCCAGGGCTTTACCCCACTGCACTACAGTGCTGGCCCCCCTCTTACACACTTTGTTGGGGAGACATTAGGAAGGACAGCATGCTGCAGTGTGAAGGAGTGAGCACTGGGTCTTTGGCACTCTGTGGACTTAATAACAAGGCTGACAAGGCTCTAAGCCTTTCTAAGCCCCTTTTCTTGAGTTGTCCAAAGGAACACTCTGAATATCACAGGTTTGCTCAGGGATTTAGCTAAAAGAATGTGCGTGAAACATCTAGCACAGTGTTTGACAACTAATTGCCCACTGCTTGATTGAGAAATTGTAAGCATCCCTACTGGACCTGATGTTACCTGACCTCATGGGATCGTCTGGGAGAAGTAAATGAGCTAAGGTATGCAAAGTGCTTGGCATGTGCTAGGTGTTCAACTGATGGCGGCATCACTGTCATTGTTCCTCCTTCGGCTTTCCTGAGCGTCCCTGGTCCCAGGGGAAGCTTTCCAGACACAGTTAAATATTCACGTAGGATTCGGGGTCTGCTTCCTCCAGCACAGAACACAGCATCCGCTCAGGAATGACCTCCTACCACAGCCCCTCTGCCTGCCCTGGGGCCGCTTCTGGAGAACACACCCAAACAGAAGCGAGCAGAAAGACCTAAAAATTCTTAGGAAGCCTCTTGGTTGAATACACCTACACACCCATAAGTCAGGGGGTAAAAACAGCTTTTCTCCAGAGAGACACTTAACTAGACACGTGCCTGGGTCGTGTCTCAGTGACAGAATGGGAGCGCTAATGGCTGGAGCTCCCACGAGCTGCCTCTCCCCCCCACCCCCGCCTCTCTCTCTCTCTCTCTCTGTCTCTCTCACACACACACACACACACACACACACACACACAGAGTTCCCACACCATGTCCCCAGGACAAGCACAGCTAGTGCTGGCACAGTGTTTGTCCTCATCCTCCCCTCTCACAACAAATGCCTCCCCCACCCACCTGAAACTCAAGTTCACTACCAACCACGTCCTGTACTCTAAAGCCACCACCCCCATCCCTGAACCCGCTTCTCATTTTCAGTTTCACAAGTGGCCTCGGTAGGAAGAGCCCTGATCCCCCACCCAACCCCACGTCCCTCTTGGGACCATCTCAGCGGCCTACACAGACCTGAAGGACTCCAGGTTAGAATCACACTGGCTTATTTCTCCCATGTCTCTCGGACTTCAGTGCTTACACCACAGCCCAGCTAACCCGAGTCCCCTGGACGGCAAACACCCCGAGGACAGGTCCAGGCCCGGCTTCCCAGGCTTAGTCTCCAGTACAACGCCTGGAAGAAAGTGGCCTCAGTAAATCTTGGCTCAGTAGATGAAGAGGTTCATATTTTAGACACGCAGTGACAGGTTCTCCCTGGTACAGAATCACTGGAGTGGGGCTGGCATTGTGGCAAAGCAGGGGCCCCTGGGGCCACTCTCACAGCCACCAGGAGGACCCAAGGAGGGAGGACTGCAGCAGGAACCCACATTCCCTGTCTTTCTGAGCATCCTGTGTCCCCGTGCATCCCCAAAAACGGCCTGAGCTATGAAAACAACGAAATGCCAAGCCAGAGAATGGCGGAGAGAGACAGAGGGAGAGGGAGATGGTCCACACACACAGGGTGGCAGTGCTGGGGGTGGCGCTGCCACAGAGTGGAGGGCCAGAGCCGCAGCTGGGACCTGGCCTGGTCAAAACTGAGCTGCCTCAATTTGCACATTTGCAGAGTGGGATTCTGGGTAACAGTCAGTGTGACGAGCACCTCGTCAGCACTCAACAACTCCCAGTTTGCCTGCCACTCGTCCCCCAGCCCGGGCTGCCCATCCCGGTGGTCAGCGGCTCCATGGAGGCTCAGAGCTTCCAGTGGCTCTACACCCTCAGCTCCCAGGCTCGGGCCTCCCGTGGGGAGTGCCTGGGGGACCGAGGCTCGGAGCACTGCCTCATCTCAGCAACAGCCAGTAGCGGGGAAAGCAAAGGTTCTGCGTGCTCTGTGTGTGTGTCTGTGTGTGTGTGTGTTTTAAGAAGTATTTATTTGTTTGAAAGGCAGAGCATCACAACAGAGGGAGACAGACACCGAGAGACATTTCCATCTGGTGGTTCATTCCCCAAATGGCCACAATGGCTAAGGCTGGGCCAAGGCCAAAGCCAGGAGCCAGGAACTCCATCTGAGTCTGCAGTGTGGGCAGCAGGGGCCCAGGTGCATTAGCAGGGAGCTGGATGGGAAGTGGATTAGCTGGGACTAGAACCAATGCTCATGTGTGATGTCGGCATGGCAGGTGGCAGTTTTACCCACTGTGCCACAACGCCAGCCGCTCTCCTTCTTTGGATAATAAATTAATTATATATTTAATATTATATATTTATATATCAATCAATATATAATATTAATATATAATTAATTATATTATAATAATATCCAAATTTAATTATTTGGATAAATTTATTTATTTATTTATTATTTATTATATTTGAAAGCCGGGCAGAGACAGAGTTCTCCCATCTGCTGATTCACTCTCCAAAGGCCCGCAACAGCCAATTCTGAGCAAGGTGGAAACCTGGAGCCAGGGACTCACTCTGGGTCTCTCCTATGTGGGTGGCAGGGACTTACGCACTTGAGCCACTGCCAGCTGCCTTCCAGGGTGCACATTAGTAAGAAGCTGGAATCAGACGTGGTGTCCTGACATGGGGTGCAGGCACCCCAAGAGGCTTCTTAACAGCTGCACCGTAGCCTGCCCCAATAAGCTTTTAACGGTGTTTGAAAAAGCTACTGTGGAAAAGCATTGAAAAACTTGATTTTGAGATGTTCTTAGGTTACTATCAATTGGTACAATCTTTCTAGAAAAATTTATAAATTAGACCATTAAAATAGCTGTTCCCCTCATGGAAACTTGCCCCCAAGGAAATAATTTTTTAAAAATCCAAACAACAGTGGCCTTCAGCAAGACATCTTGGGACAGGCACGGGAGGGAACACTCCCTGGTAGATAAGCTGTGACTGGAAATCAGTTTGCCACTTGTACCTGCTTTCCTTCCTCCTGCCACTATGATTCTTCCTGCCCATCTGCCTACACCTACTCTTCAAACTCTAACTTTTAAAACTTTATAATTGAAGTGTTATTTATTTATTTGAAAGGCAGCAGCCAGATCGGATCAGAACCAATTGGAAACCAGGAGCCAGAAGCTTCTTCCGGGTCTCCCACAAGGGTGCAGGGGCCCAAGGACGTGAGCCATCTTCTACTACTTTCCCAGGCCATGACAGAGAGCTGGATCAGAAGTGGAGCAGGCGGGACTCTAACTGGCACCCATAAGGGATGCCAGCACTGCAGGCAGCAGTTGTACCCACTATAAAGGTGCTGGGTAAAGTCTCAGCTGCTCCTATTCCGATCCAGTTCTTGGCTATTGCCAATAACGCTCCTGTGATAATCCTGTATGCCTCTTAGCGAGTGTGTACGAGCAACACATTTTTGTTGGGCATGTATGATGGAGGCAAGTTTCTATGTCACAGAAAATCCTTTTTTTTTTTCCTTAGATAATAGGGGACAATTTCCCAATGTTGTACCAATTTGTACTCCGTCCAGCAATGAGAGGGCCCGCTGACCCACATTTTGCCACCTAGGCATTGTCAGTCTTTCCGTTTTAACCCTCTTGGAGGCCAGGTGGTGGTATTTCATTGCGGTTTTAATTTGCATTTCTGTTGCACAAATTTAAAAGAACTTAAGTGAAGTCCGCCCCCTGGTGGGTAAATTCTGAATTACCTGTGTAGTTATTTTCAGCGTATACAGGCTTCCACTGTCCTGGGGAGAATCCACGGCATTTGGGGATTTTTCTACACCTCTTCTCCCACAACAGTCTCTAAGAATAAGAAATTGAACATGTTTCATAAATTCACAATTTTACAAGCTGCTCCTTTAAGCCTGTCTTGCCTTTTCACATTGTATTGCATTAATTTCTAAGTTTTCTTTAAATTCTGACACAAGCCCTTTATCAATTACACGTGTTGTTCCTTGTACTTCTTTTCCCATCTTTTTTTAATCAGCTAATTTTCCGCTTTATAAGAGGCTCTAGCAGGGTCATCGCTGTCATATTCAGAATGTGCCACGAGATGGCGCCCTAGCCCTGCACTGGAGCCTTGCAGTGGCTGTGTCTGATTTTCAGTTAAACCTCCCAAATATTTTCCAAATAAACAATGCTACAAAGAGATTGAACTTTCAACCATTGTAAACAGATGGAATTACAGCTAAAACGGGGTCTCTTGATGGGAAAGATGTTAATATTTGGGGATAAAGTGTTCAAAATAAAGGAAATAAGGGGTCTTTGCCCCAGACAGGAAAGCCCAGGTGAGGCCGCCCAGAGCGGGCGGGAGCAGGTGAGATCCATGCAAACGCTCTCAGCGGTCAGCTGCGGGCCAATTAAGAACTAACGGCCAAGCTTGGGATTAGGACATCTGCTCTGTGTCTAAGAGGCAGGACCCACCCCACCCACACCACTTGGCTTCTGAGCACCGGGTAGATCAGGAGCTGGCCAGGGAATTTTAAGTATTACTCAACTGCCCTCTCCTCTTTCCTGTTTTTTATTTTGGTTTCGTTAATTGGATTTTGCGATTGCTTAAAACAGGCCTGGTGCGCCTCGAAACCCAGTGTAAGCAGACCCACTCACCGCCCCATGAATGGTGTGTGACCGTGACTGACAGCCAGCAGCCCTCCCCCCCCACTCCCCTCCCCCGTGTCCACTTGCTCATAACAGAGGACCCCCTTGAGCTGGGTCCCCACTCAGGTTAGAACAAAGGTGGGCACGCCTTCCTCCTCCCCAGCGCCCCCTCTCCAGGAGGGAGTCAATCAAAGAATGAGATCCCAGCGTTCTTGTGCTTAGACACCCATCAACCCCACACTCAAGGCGAGACCTCTACACAGAAAGGGGGTCTTCCAAGGGCAGCCTGCTGGGGGCGGAGCCGGCCCTCTACAGTCGAGGGGCCTCAGCCAGGGGGCCCCGGCATCCTTGGGGTGTGGTGAGAAGGCGACCCCTCTTCTCCAGGTTCCACAAACTTCGGGCAGGAGCCAGCCGGGGTATCCGTGAGTGGGTCCTCGGCAGGAACCCTAAGCCAGAGTACAACCGTGTCCTGAGGCAGCCAAGGGTCACTACTTCGGATGCCCCCAAGGCCTAGCGCCAAGACTTCCAGAATCGGAGAACGCACTCAAGACTCCTAGTCATTCCCGCTGCTGAGAAATGGACGCCGGTGGAGCGGCGCCCCTTTCCCCCACCCCCACCCCGCCCCAAACTCCTCCATCCACCTCTGCGCAGACCCAAGGCAGCCAGGGAGGGAGAGAGGCCGAGACAGAGAGGCCCCGGCCCCTGTGTGCTGCTCTCGCGCTTCCTCGGGATGACTGAGCAACCGCGGGGCTGCGCGGTGTGGAAATTCCCGCCCTCGCAGGATGTCGCACCTCCGCGGGGAAGGACGTTGCTCCACTGCACTTCCTGGCTCTGTGGCTGCGGGGCTGGAGCGCCGGGCCCACAGGGCCTCTGTGCTGGGGGCAGGGAGGGGGCGCCCAGGGCCTGGCTCTGCCCGCCCCGCCTCTGCTTCCGCACGGGGATTCTGACGGCAGGCGGCTGGCGCGCCGCGGCTGGGCGGGGAGAGACGGTGCGCCCGAGCGAACAGGGCCCCCTGAACTTTAGGGAGTTGGGGTCTCTTCTTTTTCCCGTGGCCCAGGCCGTGCTGGTGGTTTGCTGGGGCCAGCCGGTACTGCTTCCGGGAGCTGTTTAATGTTCAGTTTTGCAAACCAGTTGCTAAAGTATAAAAAAGGAGGAGAAAATAAGTTCTGTTTTTAAAAGATCCTCGAAACGCGTCACTTCTGAATTACGTCACTGCATTTTTTTAAAAGATTTATTTATTTGAAAGTCAGAGTTACAGAGGCAGAGAGAGAGAGGTCTTCCATCTACTGGTTCAATTCCCAAATAGACGGGGCTGGAGCTGGGCCGATCCGAGGCCAGGAGCCAGGAGCTTCTTCCAGGTCTCCCAGGCGGAAGCAGGGGCCCAAGGACTTGGGCCATCTTCTACTGCCTTCCCAGGCCATAGGAGAGAGCTGGATCGGAAGTGGAGCAGCCGGGACTCTGACCCGCGCCTTCTGGGATGCCGGCACTGCAGGCGGCGGCTTTACCCGCTACACGACAGCGCAGACCCCACGTCACTGCATCTTAGCAGGGATACGTGCTCCCAGCCACGGCCGGGGGCGGAGGGGCCGCAGGGCTTGGGGGCCGCTGCACGTCTGGTCGGAACTCTGCCTTTAGGGATACCACGGAGTCGTGTGAACTTACCCTCGGGCGGAGGATCTGCGCCGCAGATCTCGGCAAAGCCTACAACCCGGGGTTTTGTCCCCGTGCCTGATTCAGAGGTCCCTGCGCCCCTCCGCCCTGGCGCCCAGCATCCGGAGCCCGCGCTCGGCGCCCCACCTGCTGCTGCCGGCGCCCAGCCTTTTCCTCCAGCGCCCCGGCGGAGGAGGAGCGCGCAGGGGCTGGAGCGAGCCCGGCGGGGCCGGCCCGGGGCGCGCCCGCGACCCCACCCAGTGCACTGCCGCGCAATCGCTGGGCCAGAGGCCTCGTCTGAGGGACCTCCGGCGAGGCAGTCCAGGGGCCTGGCGGGGACGGGGCAAGGTTTCTCTGCAGAAATGACAGAACGAGTGGGTTGAGGAGAAAGTGCAGCCAGCCAGGAAGCCGGGCCTGGGGAAGCTGTAGAAGTCGCCGTTCCCGTGACCTGGGGAGCTGGGGTCCCTCTCCCAGGCCCCTGGCCACGGCCCTGCCGGGTGGATGAATAACAGGAGGTGGTGATGAGGGTCCGGGGCGCTGTGCCCGTCCCCGGCCGCTCACTCCTCTGCCCCTCCTCGGAGGCTGTGACTCCTCTACACCCCCAGCCCTCGCGTCCACACCCTTACCGCTTCCCACTCACACCGGGGCTTCCAGCATTTTCTGATTCCTACCCCACGCGGACGTGTGTTTCCCCCACCCCCGCCTCTCTCCTCCCCTCAGACCCCCGCAGCTGCCAAACCCCGCATTCCCCTCAGGGTCCCGCGCCCCGCAGCTGGGGACCCCCAGCCCTCCCCTCATACACACGCTGCGCGCCCTCCCGACCCCTCCTCCACCCCAGCCGGTCCCCACGCCTCCGAACAGTGCCTCAAAAATTCAAACACGACTTTTTCATTTCTGACACGCACAAAATCGGCGATTTCAGTCAGTGACTGCTCAGGAAGCCTTCGGATGCGCCCCGGAGCGCGAATCCGGCTGTGGCGGCCGTTGGGACTGGGCAGGGGAGCCAGGAGGGGGAAAGGCAGGGGGATGACCCGCGGCACGGGAGGGAGGTCACGAAGTGGCACTGGACACGACTTCTTGGGCTAAACGTTTTGGTATACATCGTCTTCGTTTAGAATGCACTGTCAAGTGTAAGCACCCCCCCTCCCCCGGTCGCATCCTGCACCCCCAGCTCAAGCCTCCCTCATTCAGCTCTCGAATCTGTGCTGTCCCCACATCGGCCCTTGAGTTCAGGTTGCCCCTCTACCACCCGGACTCCAGCTCCAGCCTTTCTCCAGGCCGCAGCCAAAAAAAAAAGGGGGGGGGATTCCTGGCGTGCCAGGCTGACCGAGGCACCCCTGCGTTTAAGACTTCCGGAGAGTCCGGCGCTGTGGCCCAGTGAGTTAAGCCACTGCCTGCAATGCCAACATCCCCTGTGGACATCAGTTCGCTTCCTAGCCTCTCCACTTCCGATTCAGCTCTCTGATAATGCCCTGGAAAAGCAGCAGAAGATGGCACAAGTGCTTGGGCCCCTGCATCCCCTTGGGAGACCCGGATGGAGTTTGGGGCTCCTGGCTTCTAGCCATTGTGGCCATTTGAGGAGTGAATCAGTGGATGGATGATCTCTCTCCCTCTTTCTCTGTAACTCTGCCTTTTTAAGAAAGAAAGAAATATGTAAGAAAAGACCGATAGTGGCTCCCCATTGCCCTTGGGATAACATTCCCCGTTTTCACAGTTTCACAGTCCTTTCTGATCTAACTTCATCAACATAGGAATTAGTTCCTGTTTCATGTAAAGCCAATTCAGCTGAACACTTACTATGTGCCGTGTGCTAGGCGTTGCACTGGGAACCAAGTTCCTGCAGTGACTAAACTGCACAGAATGCAGCAAATGCAGATAATGACACATGTGATGTGTGCAGGAAAAGGAACATTTCCCTATCAGCTCCTTGTTTCAACAATAAACCACGCGCAGCTCCTGCCTGCTGGCCTGACTTCAGCTGCTCCCTGTCCAGAGCAGCCCCTCCTCCTGCAGCTCTCTCTGCGCCTCCGCACCTCCTGGGCCCAAGGCTGTCTCCACTAGGGGTCATCTTCTCTGAGCTCCTGGGTACTTTCCTGGGACCCTTGTCCCACCTTGGCCCTGGACCTCCTGAACCAGCTCAGGGCTTGGCTCAGTAAACACTCAGCCTGGCCAAGTAAACAGTAAAAAAGCCAACTCAGCCTTGGCTCAGTAAACAATAACTCTTAATCCATGTGTGGGCATTTGTATTTTTTAAAAAACTAGCCATAACAGCCGGCACTTGGCACAGAGGGCTACGCTGTCACTTGGAACACCTGAATCCCATGTTGAAGGGCCAGTTACAGTCCCAGCTGTTCCACTTCCTAACTAGCTCCCTGCTAATGTGCCCTGGGAAGGCAGCAGCAGATGACCTCTGTACTGAGGCCCCGCCCCTCACGCGGGAAACCCAGATGGAGTTCCCAGCTTTGGCCTGGCCCAGCTGTGGCCATTGAGGCCATTTGAAGAGTGAACCAGCAGATGGAAGACCAGCTGACCATGCCTCAGCAGTGCCTGTGTCTCCACAAAAACCCAACAGGACTGCAATGGGACAGCGTCAGGACAGTGTCTGGACACTGAGCACATGGGAGCAAGAGCTCATCCCGGGCCAGGTGGTGGCGCCCCCAACTCCATGGGGACCCTTCCAGGCCTGACCCCGTGTGACCAGTTCTTCATGCGGTGCTCGTTTCTACCGCTCAGATGTCCTTGACAGGACACTTGGAAATGGCTGTCTCTGAATTCTGTGAGCCACTCTGGCAGATTAACTGAGCCTACACTCACGGAAACCACAGCTTGCAGCCCATCAGATGCAAGTTCCAGGGACCCAAACTTGAAACAGCACCCACGTGGATGTAGTCTTGGGAAAGGGACCTTCAACTTGGAGGAGGCCAATACTCCCTCCTGGTGGGTGGCTAAGAACAGAGCTGAGTGATGACCACACCTCCCAAGACTGCAGGGGGACCTGTGTTGTGGTGCTCACAGGACTGCACAGGTGAACCTGTGTTGTGGTGCTCCCAGGACTGCACAGGTGACCCCCGTTGTGGGTGCTTCTGGGTTTGTTTTTCCTCTGTATCTGCAGATGCACCACCCTGTAAAGCTGATTTCCCTTCTAGGAGAGACCTTGTCCTGCTGCGTGTCCCCACCCTGGCTTATCTCCAAACCCCAGGCTGCTCCCTGAGCTTCCTCCTTCCTTGGAATTGCAGAGTTGAAAGATCACCTGGCTCGCTCCTCCATTGTGCAGAAGTAGAGAGTGAGGTTCCGAGTCGGGGATTAGATGCCTCCGGTACTACCGCAGTAAAGGGCAGAGTCCCGATTTCCACAAGCGGAAGAGGCAGGCTTCCTGCCTAGCCGCCATGCCTTGCCAGTTTGTCATAGGCTGCCTGACGTTTGCAGCAGAGCTGGCCTGAAAGCTCCAGCTGCAGTGAATGAGACTCCCCGGGATCATCGGCACACCTGCCTGCCGCCATCCTCCTCCACCCCCACTCTTGTCTGCCCTTCTAACCCAGAAGCAGCCACACACCTTGACGCGTCTGTCATGCCTCACCCGGGCGGGGACAGGGACTCTTAAGGCGGGATTCACCACAGTGAGGAGTGGCCACCAGGACGGCCTTGAAGAAGGAAACCAGCTCGGGTGTGCCTGAGCGCCCTGGCCAGCTGGCTGAAGTCCCGACGGCCCATTGCTGCCACCAACTGCCCGCCCAGTCCCACCCCGCCGCTCTCGGCCCTGAGCTCCTTCCTGCCGTCCTGCGCCATCCTCGGAAGGTGCCACAGCTTCTGGGCCTCTGTGGCTTTGCAGGTGCTATTCCCACCTGGTGAGCTCCCTCCCCTGGCTCGCTCTGTGCTGGTGCCTCCTCCTTCCGGTGTGCTTGGATCACTGCTGGGCCAGTTACAGTGCAAGAAAGAAAAGAGCAAACTGGCAAGTCTGGCTCCTTCATCAGACTCTCAACTCCTTGATGGCAGCAGTTGGGTCTTTATCTTCAGGTTTTTATAAGCTAGCACATAGCAGGCACTCGAACACATGTAGAACACATGGCTACACGGGCTCTGGATTCACTCCCGAACTAACCTGGGAAGTAAGTCTGAATGTCACACAAGCATCCCCTCAAGCATTTATTGAGGGATTTTATTCATCCAACACTTCGAGTGCTGCTGTGTGCAAAGCACTGTGTAGACAAAGGCCTAGGGACACAGGGCCGGGGCAGACACGGGTGCTGCCTTCAAGGAGCTCGCAGTTGGAAGGCACAGACAAGGCTGAAAAGAACCTGTGCTAAGGAAACAGCCAGCGCCTGCTCACCACTGCTGCTACAGACTATTGCATGTCATCTCCAAGAACCCTGTCAGGCAGGCACCTTTATTATAATTATTCCCATGTCACAGATGAGGAGACTGAAGCTTCCAGAAGTGGATAGACGTGGCAGTGGCACAGCTAGGACATAGTGGAGGCAGGGTTGGAACCCAGACAACTCCCAGCACCCACCCACCAAGCACAACGCCTACTGTTATTAACGAGGGGCAGGGAGGCCAAGGAAGGCCCCGTCAAAGAGGGGGCATTTGGGTTGTGCCCTGGAGGACAAGCATCGTTCCTGTGGATGGAGAAGGGGGTGGCACACTCCAAGCCACCAAAGATCTAAGAAATTTAGTATTAAAAAATTATTTATTAGTGAGAGGAAGAGATTTCATTTTGCTCTTTACACACCAAATGCCCACAATGGCCCTGGTGGGAGCCAGGAACTTAATCTAGGTCTCCCACGTGGGCTGGAACCCGATCATTTGAGCCATTGCCACTGCTTCCTAGGGTCTGCATTAGCAGGGAGCTGGAGCCGGGGCTTAAACAGGCACCACAGTGTGGGATAGAGGTGTCCTAACTGGTGTCTTAACCGCGAGACCAGCACGTGTGCCTGCTTTTTTAGTCAGTGGCCCACCACTTTCTTTGCACACCACCAACACCTGGTGAGCATTTAAAAAGTACCACTGTGCCCTGGGCCCCGATCCAAGCCATCCTGATGTCCCTGGTCCCTGGTGCAGTCCAAGCACCAGGAGGTCCTAACACCACCCCCCCCACCCCCCCAACCCCCCACCCCCACCCCCGGGCCTGAGAATCACTGCTCTAAGTGGGAGTAAGATGTGGAAAGGGAGGCCCCCTGCAGGCGAGATGCTCCCTGGATGGCCTGGGAGGCTGCCTGTGGGGCTGTAGAGCATGGGTGGGGCTGGCGCTTCCCTCCTTGCAGTCTCTCCCTGTGTCACCAGCGGCCGCTGTCCTGTGGCCCCAAGTTGCCACCCTCTCCACGCTGGGGAATTCCATGCATAGAGGCGTGAGTCCTCCAGAGTGGCAGCTGGCTTTCGGTGTGCAGGAGCCAAGAGCTGTGAGGACCATGGTGGACGGCTTGTGGGCTGCAGACCTGACATGGATGGAAGGGACTAGAAAAGCACCATCCATGCCTGCAGATCCCAGTGGCAGGTTTGGTGGGGCGGGGCAGCAGAGTGGGAGCGGGCTCCTGGCTTCACAGACTGCTGCCGCTGGACCCCAGACTCAGGGTGTGGTGTCTGTCCCCAGGGCCTGCAGCGGTGGCCTCGGCCGGCAGTGGCTGGGTTTCCCCTTCCCAGGCCCTGGCAGTGACTCAGGGACAAATATTGAAAGTAAATGGTGACCTCAGTTGTCTGCAGTGGGGAGCATGACTGTGACCCAGACCCTCCCCAGGCCCGCCCCAGGCCCTCCCCGGAGCCTGGGAACCTGGGGCCCAGTGGGACAGGGGTTGGCAGCCTGGTGTATGTGTGGGGACACAGAACATTGGCTCTCACTGACCAGATGGTGCCCAAGTCTCCTGCTGTCCTGGTGTATAGTAGACACTCATTTAAATATTTGTTGAATAAAAGAATACTTTAAAAATGTGCTTCTGTACATCAGAGATCCATCATGGTATGTTGTTTTTTGTTTTTTTTTTTTTTTGCAAAAGAATGTGTATCTCCATTGAATCAGAAAACATTCAGGAGCATCCTCCATGTGCCTGCACTGTGTCATCAGCAGCCTCCCTTGCTGCCCTGGTGTCCCCCCTTGTTCCCGCTGAAAATGGAAGGAAGCTGCGGGAGTCACGATGCCGTTCTCCCTATCTGGGGTAGGATGAAGCCGCAGCGCACAGCTGAGCCCCCAAGAAAAGAACCGGTGTGGCCAGCCAGAGTGTTGGTCTCCCACAGTTGGACCGCTGGTGCCTTAGAACTAGAGAGGTGGGAAGTTTGGGCAGTGCAGAGCTCTCAGACCCTGAAGCCCACGGCACGAACCCCAGCTCTGCTGACTGCAAGACTGTATGAGTTGGGCACAGTATCCACCCCCCAACATCTGAAAGGCTGTACCTGCCCCAGGGGCTGTGCAGAGAATTCAATGAAATGATGCAGCCCTGTGTTCCATGCTGAGAAAGGTGCCTGGTGCGCATTTCTGCTTAGGAACCCACATTCTCTATCAGAGAGCCTGGGTCAAGCTCCAGCTCTGCACATCCTGGGAGGCACCAGCTGATGGCTCAAGGACTTGAGTTTTTGGGGGACCGGGATGGAGTTCTGGGCTCCTGCCTGGCCCAGCCCTGACTGTTTGCAAGCATTTGGGGAGTGAGCCAGTGGATGGGAGATCTCTGTCTGTCTCTGTCCCTGTCCCTCTTCCTTTCAAATAACAATGAGAATAAATTTTTTAAAAAGCAAGGTGCCTGGTGCCCAGTGAGCGCCGACACACATCAGCTGGTCCAGTGATTTCCCCAAGGACCCAAGTGCCAGGGGAAGCCCCCTCCTCCTGCGGCCTGGTCCTCGCCGCTGCCTCCACTGGGCACACCCAGGAAGTTTTCAGGGTAAGCATTCCTGTCAGGAGGAGAGAGAAGCTTTTGTTTTTTATGCAAAGCTTCTTCAACTGAAACTGAACTGACCTCACTCACCATGGGCGTCTGAGTTTGTTTTCAGCCAGGAAGGAGGCCATGAGCCAGCTCGCCAGGAACCATGGGGACACACCCAGGTTGCCCAGTGCAGCAGAGGCATGGAGCCAGGCCCCTCCAGGGCCCCTTCCTCAGCCAAAACCTAACGCTTTAACTTCATTTTGGAAAAAGCCTTGTACAGTTCTTTTTGTCAGCCTGTCCTTTTGGGATATGAGGTTGTGTACATGTGCGTATACACAGAGGTCCTTGTCTTCAGCTGGTGTCTATGTAGGTGAGAGTGCAGGCGAGATGCATTGCTCTGCAGGTGTGTGTGTGTGCACCCTTGGTTTCTAATCAGGGTGCTGAGAAACAAAGGTGGGCCGGGAGTCCTAAGAGCCATGACTTTTAGGCAGGCTATGTCCCCACTCCTAGAGGAACCTAATCTTGAACACATTAAGAGCTCTCGACTTCATAGTAATAATCGGTTTTAAAACAACAGAGAAGGGGACACTAATTGAGCTCAGGTTAGGTGCTTTTTACCGTTATTACCACCTGTACCCTTCACCGCTCACCCAAGCCGCACAGTTAACCTCATTGAACAGGTGAAGCCTAATTGAAGAGATTTGGTCGGCGGCAGAGCAGGGAGACTTCAGAGCTGCCATTTCGTTCTCTACCACGAAGTCTCGACCAGAATGCGTGGGAATCTCTCACGGAAATTGATCTCCAGTTTGTGGTGACATGGAATGTGGCTTTAACTTTTCTATTTGGAACATTTACTTCATGTTTTATGTGTATATGAAAGAGGAATTATAGATGTTTGCTTAGGGATGGGGGCCATAAAGTTGAAAGGTCTCTGGGCTTTGGTTTAATTGCGAAACATAATGCCATCTTGACATGGAAGGGTGCCGCCTCATCTCAGGCCCCCCACGCCTCTGCGGGGTCTCCTTCCCCTTCCCTAACCAGGCCTCTTCAGACCTCCTCAGGGTCTGGATCCACATATTTCTCTGCATCCGTGCTAGAGATGATGTTCCCTTGGCCCAGTCTCCACTTCCCTGGAGAAGCCCTCGTGGGTGACCCCAACCACAGCCCCGCGCTCCCCGTGCTTTCTCCTGACTCTCCGTGTAGCCACCTGCATAGCTCACTGGGCTCGCAAAGCCTGACTTTTCTCCTTTCTCCGTCCCTACCCCGACACGTGCTTTTCCACTTGCATTCCTATCTTTGCACCACCGCCTACCAGATACACAGGTGATAAATCTGGGAGTCATTTTGGACATCCCTCAGCTATATCCACTAAGCCTTGAGATATGCTGTTATTCTCAAATACCACAGTCTTTCATCTGTTCCCGCAACCATTGTTTGGATCATCATGGCCCTTGCCACCTGTTCCTGGGGCCACTGGAGTAATGGAGCTCCGTCCTCAAAGGCCCTATCATTGTGCACCCTTCATCTCCAGTTGCCATAGTCAACTTTGTACTTGGTAAACTTATAATGAAATGCCAAAAGGTTCAAGGAAAATGGAATTTAAAGATAATTTTACAGGCAGGCATTTTGGCACAGTGATTCCAATGTTGTCAGGAGGGGCCAGTGTTGAGGTGCTGTGGGTTAAGCCACTGAGCTAGCATCCCATATCAGAGTGCCTGGTTCGAGTCCTGATCCAGCTTCCTGTTAATGTGCCTGGGAAAGCAGTGGAAGATGGCCCATGTAATTAATTAGGCCCCTGCTACCCACATGGGAAACCAGATGAAGTTCCAGGCTTTGGCCTGACCCAGTCCTGGCTGTTGTGGCCATCTGAGGACTGAACAAGTGGACAGAAAATTCTCTTTGTCTCTCTGTGTGTGACACTCTTTGAAATGCAGAAATAAGAAAGAAAGAAGGAAGGAAGGAGGGAGGGAGCAAAGGAGGGAGGGAAGAAAGAAGATGCTGGTGGGACACCCACATCCCAAATCCCATACCAGAGGACCTGGGTGTGTCTGAGTACCAGCTCCGCTGATTCCAGCTTTCCTTCTGAGGAAGCAGGTGTTGTCTCAAGTAGTTAGCTTTCTGCCATCCATGTGGGAGACCCAGGCTGAATTTCAGGCTCCTGGCTTTAGCCTGGTCCAGCCCCAACTGTGCTGGGCATTTGGGGAGTGAACTAGTAGATGAAAGTTCTCTGTGTCTGCCTTTCAAAGAAATCTGCTTTGAAAAATTTGTTTTTTAAAAAATTTGGTTCAAGTACACTGAAAGCCATGCATAGTTTTTTCATATGTATTTCACAAACTTTTGCAGACCTCCCAGCCATGTCTCTTGATTGCCTGGCTTCTAATATTTTTTTCAAGAAATTAGTCTGGCTGGTTTACAGGTCCTTTGTGCCAAAGTGCTCATCTCTCCCTTGCTTTATCGCCATGATATTGTTGATTTGCTCATGGGTGTGTCCCCCTTTCCTAGACTGCCAGAGAGTGTAGCTTAGATATTTATATTGCATGATAATTTATCTCAAATGTAAAAAGTCTTAAAGTCCACATGCACGGGAAGGTTACCCAGATAACGTTCTCATTATCTATAGCGACCACAATTCTAGATGAGCTCCTTTGCAGTCATTTTCATGACCATATATTTCTCAGGTATATCACAACCTAACAACCAGTTGCCACAAGTGAAACTTGAATTAGATTCTGGACTTAAATTGGTATGTATGATAGGTGAGCTTATTGAATTCATGTTGATTTTCTTATAGTCTGCTAGAATCTGCTTTTCTTAGATAGTGAGCAGCTGCTTAAGATTTTAGTGGAAAAGTGTCTTGATGTGCGCCGGCACCGTGGCTCAACAGGCTAATCCTCCGCCTTGCGGCGCCGGCACACCGGGTTCTAGTCCCGGTCGGGGCGCCGGATTCTGTCCCGGTTGCCCCTCTTCCAGTCCAGCTCTCTGCTGTTGCCCAGGAGTGCAGTGGAGGATGGCCCGGGTGCTTTGGGCCCTGCACCCCATGGGAGACCAGGAAAAAGCACCTAGCACCTGGCTCCTGCCATTGGATCAGCGTGGTGTGCCGGCCGCAGCACGCCATCCGCGGCAGCCATTGGAGGGTGAACCAACGGCAAAGGAAGACCTTTCTCTCTGTCTCTCTCTCTCTCACTGTCCACTCTGCCTGTCAAAAAAAAAAATTTTTTTTTAAAAAGTGTCTTGATGTCTGTATACTTATTCTTTAAAAAAAAAAACAGGCAGAGTGGAGAGTGAGAGAGAGAGAGACAGACAGAGAGAAAGGTCTTCCTTTACCACTGGCTCACCCTCCAATGGCCGCTTCGGCCAGTGCACTGTGCTGGTCCGAAGCCAGGAGCCAGGTGCTTCCTGTATATTTGAAATTTTAAAAAATAAAAAAATTGAGAAAAATGGCTGAGAACACTATCATAAAATACATACCTGTTAAGAAAATTTTCCAAAACTTAAGTGGCTGGGGCTCAGAAAATGACATCCCGAGGCAAAGTCCTCAGCAGCAGAGCCTTGAGCTCCTGCCCACGTGTCTCTTACCCCCAACCTCCCCAGAGACAAGCCACAGTGATTGAAGTTCCCTCCACAGAGGCAGGGCACAGAAGCCAGAATCTCCCTAAAGCTAGCCATAAACCCTAAAAATACTGCTGGTTTCCACCAGCACCCTCCTCTTTGCTGTGCACGAGCTGGCCATGAGGAAACTCTCCAGTGGATCTTGTTTGCTTACAGGTCACAAGATCCCTTGTTCCAGAAGGTCCTGCCTGACACGGAAGGCAGTAATGCAGCACAGAGACACCAGGAAGAATCTGGACAGACGGCCCTGGCCGGGTTCCCCCTCAGTCTATGTCACTATTAGATCATCTTCCTTCTGGCCACTTACATTTCTCTAAGTCTGTTCAAGCTTCAGGCAACCTAAGCAGAAAAATGGATACTTGCCCCTGGATCCTTGGGTCTTCAACCCAAAGTCTCCATGTTTCATAAAACTATAATCATAGATGCTATGCTTTGCTCTTGCTAAGTGCTCTTTTGTTACAGGAGTGTCAACTGTGCCCTTTCATGATGGGCAGGAAAAAGATCGCCTTGTTTCCCAGCCCTACAGTGTCAATACTGCCCTCCCCAGGGCACTAAAAAGTCCCTTCTATAGCCGTGTTCACACCCGAAAGCCTCTGCTTGTCAATCAGGTCTGTTTTTAAACGTTGGAAGGCACAGCTATCCTTCAAAAAGCATTTTACAGTTCACTCTCTTAGTTGGCCAATCGTCACTAGGCTGTTCATTTTTATTTTCCTTAATGAGGGCATACCCCACTGTAGAAGTTTAAGCAGGTAAAAATGTGTTCCCAATGCTACATGTAAGTGCTTGAGATTAGACACTGGAGATTTTCATCTGCGAAAACTGGCGGTGATGAGGAAACAGCAAAGGTCAAGGAAGCAGTCCAGATGTAATCCTTTCGGAACCGCCTAATCTCTAGAGGCAGCTCGTTACATTTTATTGCTATAAAGCTGACAAGGACTTGGCATTTATATTTCCATTATATTCAGATGATATTTAAGGAAAAAAAAGTTTATCATTTTTATCTAAAAGAGTTAATGAACCTAAATGCATGACCAAGAGAACTGAAAATACATTGCCACACAAACACTAGTACCTGGCTGTCCCTATTGGCATTTTTCTTTTTCTTTTTTTTTTCCCTTTCTTTTTTATTTATTTATTTGACAGGCAGATAGCCAAAAAGTACAAACCCCCTGAACACCCCTCAGCTGAGGCATGGAGAGCCAGCATGTGGTGTATCCACACAATGGAACAAGAGCTCCTCAGGAAAAGGAATGAAATGCTGATGTGGGGCAGCATGAATGGCTCTTGAAAACAGGATGCAATGTGAAAGGAGTCAGACCCAGAAACCACATTGTATGCTTCCATTGCTAGAAAATATCCAGAACAGGCAAATCCACAGACTTGAGCTCATTATGTTTGTGTGGAGCTGGGGGCAGAGGGGTCAGGAACGGGGAGTGACAGCTAATGGGCACAGTGTCCTTTCAGGAGAGATGAGAGTGTCCTGAAATTAGATGGAAATTCTTGCACAACTTTGTGCATATATGAAAACTGCTGAATTGTGCGATTTAAATGAGTGACTACTATAGCATATGGATTAGATCTCAATTTTTCAAAGAAGCAAAAAGCAACTTTCGACTTGATCTCATTTTTTAACAGCACTCAAGGGTACCCAGGGGAATGCTGGGTATGACTGTACCTTCAGTCTCCAGGTTACCCTAGGCCAGAATAAAGGGGAACCACAGACTCTGTGGGTGCTGTCCCTGCTTCCCATCTTCCCCTCCACCACCTGCAGGTGCAACCCGGCCAGCACTGGCTTCCTGGGGGCTGCTCCCAGCAGACCCTGCGTTTCCCCTTACCTGGGAGTCCCAGCGCCGCCCCCAAGGCCAGTCCCCATGCCAAGCCCACACCTCATCCTCATCCTGTTTCAGCTTCCTCACTGCACTTACCAGCTCTTATGCATCCGTTTCTGATGAACTTGGAGGAAAAGCTTAGACACAAATTTGCACTGTATATTATTTAGATGGTGATGTTTTATGTTTCCAAATGTGTTTTTTCTCCTATAAAAAGATTTCCTCTGCCATTTAAATATATACCTAATCATTGAGAAATCTTTGCACAAATGGTATTTTATTAAAGGCATCTCTTTACAAATTTTGTACATTTTAGGAAAAACATTCTGGCATCATAAAATACACATTTCAATATGCAAAATTCAAAAGTACAATAATAAACACAGAAACTTATTTTTGTACTAGTTGGTTATTACTGCACTACCTTGAATGCTTTATCCAGAGTCCAGAAAATGCAGATAAACCCTAAAAATGTAGCAGAAGCATTTCCGCACACTGCCATCCATAATCTAGTCTGTGCAGAAATGTTTCCACCAGATTCATAGAGTAGTCTTGGGAAGAAAGAGGCGAAGAGTGGTCATTTGGTCGCCTTTCGGACCTTCTGCAACTCTTCAATGGGTTTCCATTGTTGGTTGATTGTCACAAGCTTTAAGAAAATGGAAATAAAAATAATAAGGATGTGCCCTTCTTCCTCACACCCCCTTTGGGATTTGTCCATGTTCCATTTAGGAAAAAAAAATCACTGTAGTGTTTGTAGTAAAACAAAACAAAATCCAACAAAAAACCCACCTTCCTATCTCTCAAACACAAAACAATGGAAACAGGGACTGGTTTCTATTCTCCAACCCTCTGAAAAGCCTTTGGTTTCCAAAGCGTTAAGGGATCAGACAAAGGTCATACATGGATTCACTGAAAGAGCAGACACTACCAAGCCTCTGAGGCATAGTTCAAAGATAAAAGCCATCACAGGGGGAAAAAAACCAAGTATCTCCAGAAATGCCTAATAATAAATGCAGTGATTCAAGAAACAAGAATAAGGAAACCAACGTAATGTCCCCCAAAGAACATACTTCAGTACTAGAATGTGAAGATGAAGAGACTGACAAAATGCCAGAAACAGAATTCAAAAAATTGATTGTAGGATTACTTAGAATAATCAGAAGCAAATTCATGAGCTAAAGAAATCTATACATGACATGAATGAAATTTTTCCCATGAAATTGAAATTTTAAAGAGAAATCAAAATGAAATATTAGAAATGAAGAATTCAATAGAACTAAGAAAAAAGATGGTGAAAAGCATTAAGAACAGACATGCTGAGGCAGAAGAAAGAATATCTGAGTTAGAGGACAATTCTGGAAATTTTACAGTCACACCAAAAAAGAAGAAATTAGAAAACTAAAAAACGGTATTGGAGATTTATGGGATACTATCAAATGACCCAACGTACAGGTCTTAGGAGTTCCTGAAGGTGAGGAAAAAAAGAATGGATTAGAAGGCCTTTTTAGTGAAATAATTACAGAAAACTTCTCCAACTTGGAGAAAGAAAGTGGCATCCAAGTATAGGAAGCACATAGAACTCCTAATAGACGTGACCAGAAAAGATCTTCACCATAACACATTGCAGCCAAACTCTCCACAGTAAAACATAAAGAAAAAAATCTAAAATGTGCATAAGAGAAATTCCAGATTACTCTCAGAGGATCTCCAGTTAGCCTCACAGCTGACTTCTCATCAGAAACTCTACAGGCTAGGAGAGAGTAGTGAGAAATATTCCAAGTATTAAGAGAAAAAACTGTCAACCTAGAATACTGTACTCTGCAAAGCTCTCATTTATGAATGAAGGTGAAATAAAAACCTTCCATAACAAACAAATTCAAAGATTTGTCAGCACCTGTCCAGCCTTACAAAAAATGCTCTACACACAGAAACACAGAAACATGGTCATCACTATGAAGGAAGGTGAAGGCAGAAAATCTCCCAAGAAAAGTACAAAGGAAATCCAAAGTAAGCAATAGGAGTATTTATGGAAAAAAGGCAGGGCCAAGTCATTACTTTTCAATAATCACCTTGAATGTAAATGGCCTCAACTCCAGTTACAGGATACAGACTGGCTGAATAGATTAAAAAACAAACCCCATCTATTTGTTGCCTATAAGATATTACCAACAAAGATATACACAGAATTAAAGTGAAAGGATGGAAAAAGAGATTCCATGCCAACAGAAACCAAAAAAGAGCTGGTGTGGCCATCCAAATGTCAGGCAAAATGGACTTTAACACAAAAACTGTTAAGAGACAAAGAGGGGCACTATGTAATGATTAAGAGATCAATTCAACAGGAAGATATGACTAGTGTAAACATATACACACCTAATAACAGGGCACCTGGTTATTTCAAAGAAATGTTAATGGATCTAAAGGGAGATATAGACTCCGATACAACAGTCATAGGGGACTTCAATACTCTAGTTTCAGCAGAGGACAGATCAACCAGACAGAAAATCAGCAGGGAAACAACAGAGTTAATCGACACTATAGACCAAATGGACCAAATGGATATCTACAGAACTTTTCATCCTACAGATGCAGAATACACATTCTTCAAGCAGTGCACAGAACTTTCTCTGGGATAGACCACAGGCTAGGCCATAAAGCAAGTCTTAGCAAAAAAAAAAAAATCTAAATCATATCTGATTTCAATGAATGAAGCTGGAAATCAACAACTCAAGAATCTCTATAATGTGTATAAACACATGGAGACTGAACAACATGTTCCTGAATGAGCAGTGGATCATGAATAAATCAAAATCAAAAGAGAAATAAAAAAACTTCTGGAAATGAACAAAAACAATACAACATTTCAAAACTTATGGGATATAGCAAAAGCAGTGTAAAGAGGGAAGTTAATAGCAAGTGGTACATACATCAAGAAATTAGAAAGGCACCAAATAAATGAGCTATCAGTGCATCTCCAGGACCTAGAAAAATAACAGCAAACTAAACCTAAAACTAGTAGGAGAAAAGAAATAATTAGAGAATAAACAAAATTGAAACAAAAAATATAAAAGATCAGCAAAATGAAGAGCTGGTTTTTTGAAAAAATAAACAAAATTGAAAAGAAAAAAAAAGGTCATACACCTTTGCCTGGCTCTCACTCAGCAGTAACCTGGGCTTTATATTTTGCCAAGGTATTATGTGAGCCCTACATTCAAAAAGAGTGTCTACTCCTTGGGAGTGGATGAACAGAGGCTCCTGACACAGAGGAGACTCAATAAGAGTTCCTCACTGTAAGTGCTCAGTGAAGTCACAAGTGGTCTAAGTGACATGGTAAAGGAAGAGCAGAGAGCTGTGGCCAGTTCTGGATTCCCAAAGAACTCATATTCAGAGATGCCCTTTTATCCACATAAGTTTTCTATCACCCCAGGACCTGGGAGCTGGGGGTAGTGTTCAGGATCCTAAGGACCTTCCAGTGGTGAGAGGCTTCTCTGTGAGTTTCTATTAACAGAAACACAAGGCTTTCCCAACAGATCTAAAGAAGTTCAGTGTTTCTAACTTGCCAAACATGTCCAACGCAAAAAAACTAACCTCTGCAGGAGTCTCACAAGAACGAGTGCATTAGGAGTTCATCTCCCTTCAGGAGAATGCCTCTCCTGTGTTCAGGAGCTCCTGCTGTGTATCACCTTAAAGCTTCAGCTAAGCAATGGATAACAGGAGATACTGAATTCCAGCAATGACCAGCGGGTGTACTTGAGTGTTTGCTGAGGGCCAGGCACTGTGCTAAAGGGCTCTGTGTACTTTCTTTTCCTTTTAACTTAAAGGTAGAGCTCTACTCTCGTGCCCATTATCGATTCTCAAAGCCTCAGAGAGGCCAGACTGTCTAAAATCACCTGTGAATAACAGAGCAAGGACTGCAACTAAATTTCTGAAGCTCTACCACCACACCAGCTGGGACTCTCTCCAAGTGTAAGGTGCTGAGCTTTGGGCTAAATGCTAACTGCGTATTTTAAACTTAGCAATACCTTCTGAGGTACATTTGGATCCACAGTCTCCCAGGGTTCTGGATTTCTTTTTCGATCAACACTAAAATGAAAAGAAAGTGAACTGAGCACTGGTGAACTTGAACCAACACTGGCACTGGGTCTTTAACTCCTGGAAATACAGACCAGTCTTAACACTGAAGCATTCATCCCTAAGTCACCTACCCAGAAGCATCAGCAGATGCTGAAATTGACAGAGGGGTCCCAGAGGGAATTTCACAGTCTGTCGCAAACGTTAAAAATGAATTCCTCTGCCGAATAAGCGGTCTGTGGTCTTCTACGCAAGCAGAGTAGAGACCTCTCCCACAAACTAAGTGACTATGGGGTGGAACTCCAGGCTCAGGACAAGTAGTGACGCTCCCCCACCCCCACCCCCGGGGTCTGGAGGAGCAGGGGCCTGGGCTTGAGTCAGCAGAGCTAATTCCGCTCCAGGGCGGGGCACTCTGCCCCTTACAGCCTGCTCCAGCCACACTGACCTGGGTCAGTTTTAAGTGTCTCTCTTCCTCATATTCAGGGCATGTGATTCTTCACCTTCCTGTATCCAAAGTATATTCTATATTGTACATTTTACCTTCCCGGATCCAAAGCATAGTACATATTTAGATTCTATCTTCTCGTGTCTAAAGTTCAAGAGTAGGTCCCTTGTAGATGACTGAATCTACTGATTTGACCACACTGGGAAAGACCTAATAAGTTAAAATGCTAAAGCTTAATTAAAATTATGAGTTGTTTTATACATGTGTATCTATATCTATATCTATCTATCCCCAAAACACATTTCAAAACTTCAAAAGAAATCAAGCTGTATTTCATGGCAGGAGAGTGGAGCAGGGCCCACGGATGAAAAAAGGAACAAACTAATCTCAATCGTCTCTGCAATTTCTTCTGATGCCAGGGTGCTTTTGAGTGCTGACTCCAAGTTCACAGTCTGAATTCTTAGTCATGGGGGGAAAAACCAAGGAAACTGGTGCCATTTCAGAAACTAAAGAGCACCCGAACACCTCCACCGTGTATCCAGGAGGCCTACTCACATCACGTCGGTTTTCTTTAAGGAATACAGGGCGAACGCTGAGGCTCCACTCGCAGCAAAGGTCATGATGGCCACTAAAGGAATAAGCTGACAGACAACAGGGGGGAGAGGAAAACGTTCAGATGCCTTGATGGGAAACTTCTGGAATATTACAGAAGAGCTATATCTACAATCTCACATTCTCTTCAAAATGGGCACCATCTTCTCCTCTTAAAATTAACACTTTCAGGCAAGATTTTTGATTGCTTCTAAAACTTACTTCCTTCTTTTTCATCAGGAGTTGGAAAAAGCCCATGATGACTTCCGTGTAGGATGCAGAATCTAGAATTTAAAAAAGAAAAAAAAAAAAATCCAAGCTATTGATCAACACTTCGGCCTCCAGGACCCACCCTGGTGGGCACCCAGCCACCCACATGATCCAAAGCCAACGCGACTCACCTGGCGGGAGGGTGGGGCGGGGCGGCGCGCGCGAGAGCCCAACGCCAAAACCCAGCCTGCCCTCGGCCGCTTCATCTTATATACGGACCGCAACCGCCGCGGAAGGGCCGGGCCGTGGCGTTCTGGTCACGCGGAGCGGGAAGCACCGCGTGCGGCACCTCGACTCGCCTTGGCCGCTCCGCACGGGCGCTCCCTGCAGGACACCGGGAGGGCAGACGTGGCGCGGCGGATCGCGGGCGCCCCCTGCCGCTCGCCGCGTTCTTAACCCGACCCCGTGGGTCGCTCTGAGTTACCCTGGCGCCTGCCCAGGGTCCTAGCGAGGTTCGGGTGTGGGAGGTGGAGACTAAAATCTAGGGGGCGTGCTGAAGGCCAAGTCTAGAGAAGATCAGCCCTTCATAAAGGGGTCCTGGAAAAAAGATGCAGAAACAGGGGGGGGGGGGTCCCAGGGGTCCCAGTGTTGACCCTCCACCCTGGGTGGAGCCGAGGGAAGCTCCCAGGTGCACCGGGGCAAATCGGAATTAATCTAATCACAGGTGGTGCAATTGAATTGTAGTTTCTTTCGGAATAACTCCCACGGTTCCCGATTTTTTCCCATTAAAACAACAGCAAAACGAGGGTTGAAGGGAAAAGAACAGCTGGAAAGCTTTCCAAGAGAAGATCTGTTTCTGCAAAGGACCGCGTCTGCTGGCTTCGTCTTTGGGGCCTCTCCTAACACTCCCCTAAGCCAGCAGCCTTTCCTCCCGGAGTCTGCCTCGGGATAATGACTCAAATTCCACTAAGCTGGGGGCTGGGAGCCACGCACCGAGCCGGATTCTTCTCAACATTCCTGCACGCTGGGCGCGTTTGCAGACCTGGGGATGCTGAGGTCGAGCAGTGGCTAAGTGGAGAGGTGCAACCGACACCACCGCTCTTCTGCACCCTGCTCTTAGCGCCTGTGACTAAGTCCGGAGCAGAAGCCCGGGACCTGAAAAGCACTTTGCAGGTAACGTCCCTCAACGATTCCCGGGAATGGCCAGACTCGGTTCTGTCTCCACCCTGCTGTGGCTGCAGCGCTGAGCTTTGCAAGTCAAATGGATCCCAGTCCAAAGTGGCCCCCTGCCACCCTTAGTGGCTGGCGTTAGGAAAACCCCTTAACCTTTATGAGTCTCAGTTCATATGTCTGGAAAATGGGGATACACCTAACTCGAGAGGGAATTGGGAAAAAAAGTTAGAGTGTTTTTAAGACTATGGTGTTCTGCCAGGCCTGGAGTGGGCATTCAATGCAGATTTGTTTTGTGTGAGGCAGATCATAAATGTAGTTTCCCACTAACTTCTTGTGCTTGGGGTGGGGGTGGGGGTTCATACTGGATAAACACATAGCTGTAAGTGGTGACAAGGGCTGGTTGGCTAGATCCACATCAGCTGCTTAGAAGAAAATCCAACATGAAATCTTCCTGGGTTGTGTAGCGAGAATCAGAGAAGCCTTATAATGCGCTTTCTGCGAGATTCTTTTTTTTTTTTTTTAAGATTTATCTATTTATTTGAAAGAGTTATACAGAGAGAGGAGAGGCAGAGAGAGAGAGAGAGAGAGAGAGAGAGAGAGAGAGAGAGGTCTTCCATCCGATGGTTCACTCTCCAGATGGCCGCAATGGCCAGAGCTGCGCCGATCCGAAGCCAAGAGCCAGGAGCCTCTTCTGGGTCTCTCAAGTGGGTGCAGGGGCCCAAGGACTTGGACCATCCTCCACTGCCTTCCCAGGCCATAGCAGAGAGCTGGATCAGAAGAGGAGCAGCCGGGACTAGAACTGGCAGCCATATGGAATGATGGTGCTTCAGGCCAGGGTGTTAACCCACCGAGCCACAGCGCTGGCCCCATCTGCAAGATTCTTTTAAGGCTGTTTTCATCAGGTGATTAAGAAGTTTCATTTGAGCCGGCGCCGAGGCTCACTAGGCTAATCCTCCGCCTTGCGGCGCTGGCACACCAGGTTCTAGTCCCGGTTGGGGCGCCGGATTCTGTCCCAGTTGCCCCTCTTCCAGGCCAGCTCTCTGCTGTGGCCAGGGAGTGCAGTGAAGGATGGCCCAAGTGCTTGGGCCCTGCACCCCGTGGGAGACCAGGAGAAGCACCTGGCTCCTGCCTTCGGATCAGAGTGGCGCGCCGGCCGCAGCGTGCCGGCCGCGGCGGCCATTGGAGGGTGAACCAACAGCAAAAAGGAAGACCTTTCTCTCTGTTTCTCTCTCTCACTGTCCACTCTGCCTGTCAAAAAAGGAAAAAAAAAAAAAAAAGAAGTCGTCTCATTTGGCTAACAATTAATGTTAAGTTTTTTTCTGGGAAGGAAGGAAGGAAGAGTGGGAAAAGAAAGAGGGAGAGGAAGAAAGAAAAGGAGGAAGTGAGGGAGTAAGAAATCCTGCAGAAATGCATCCTGCCTCCCAGACTAACATGGGTAGCCTGCCTAGCAGCGACCCGCGAGCCCTGTTTTGACAAATCACTTCTTTCCACTATGTGGTATTCTGTGTAGTGCAGACGTTGTTGCGGTGGTACAAGCGGGTACAATTAAAGACACGAGTTCCTCATTTCACAGAGCTTACTATTCAGCACTCACAAATACCCCAAGGCATGAACTGGAGTCAGTCAGGTGATGGCTTCTGACTCACAGAAAGCTGAACAAGCGTAGGGGCACTTGTTTGGCCTTGCAAACAGACCAATCAAAGTCACGTTGGGAAAACTGGGGAAACTTGGGGCCAGTGCTGCGGTGCAGCAGGTAAAGCTGCTGCCTACAAGGCCAGCATCCCATACAGACACCAGTTCAAGTTCCTGCTGCTCCATTTCTGATCCAGCTCCCTGATAATGTGCCTGGGAAAGCAGAAGATGGTCCAGGTGTTTGGCCCCTGCCACCCATGTGGGAGACCTGGAAGAAGCCCATGGTTTTGGCCTGCCTCGGGAATGAACCAGCGGATGGAAGGCCTCTCCCTCTCTCAGTATCTCTGACTTTCAAATGAATAAATAAGTCTTTACAGAGAGAGAGAGAGAGAGACTTTGCTACACATTGCTAACCCAGAAAGAGCAACAAACTCCAAATTACAAATTCAAAGTTAAGTGTCCATTGAATGCAAGCCAAACTGTGTTAAATCAGGCACCATCTGTGTGGCTTATTTTGTTGAGTATGATATGGCATCATGGTTCTATAAAAATTGTCGCCCCTTTTGAAGTGATTTATATATGAAAATACATAAGTGTATAAATATCATGATGTCCAAGATTCACTTTAAAATATTTTAAGTAAAGATAAATTAGCAGCTCATGTCAATAGCCTCAGGTGGTCACTGATGTCATACATGGGAGTGTTAATTGTTAAATTTATAAGAGGAGTCACTGTGCTCTAACTTCCCATGCAGGACCTTTGTCCTCAGAGTTGTATTATAATTATGTCTAAGTGCTTACAAAAGATGTATCATTGTGGGTGCTTCTTTAAAGTTAATTAAGTTTCTAAAAAAAAAAAGTGAAATTAACTTCAAGATGCAATGACTTTGAACAGTCCTTGTCTCAACTGTTGAGGAAGTTTAGTTTTTTTGTGTGTGTGCAAATTATTGAACTCTTTACTTAGTATGGAGTTGGTCTTCTGTGTATAAATTTAATCGAAAATGAATCTTAGTGGAGAATGGGACTGGGAATGGGAGAGGGAGGAGGGGGAGGGGTGGAGTAGGGGTGGGAGGGCAGGTATGGTAGGAAGAATCACTATGTTCCTAAAGTTGTACTTATGAAATGCATGAATTTGAATTCCTGAAGTAAAAGGTTTCTTTGGGGGAAAAATAAAAATAAAGTATAAAAAAGACAAATTAAGCAAAGTTACCAAATTAATTGGTAATTCTTCAATGTAGATGATAGACATGTGGAGGGTGTTACTCTATTTTTATGTATTTTTGGAAATGTTCAGTTTCATTTTTAAAATGTACAAGAGTAAGTAGTTACAGATAGTTTCCCCATATAACCTTCAAATCTGCTTGCTTTTATTTGCAGCAGTGAGACTAAAACCCAAAAAGCCACATTTTCACCCCTTTCATGAATGCCCAAGAGTACTGAGCTTTTAGGAGCTACACAGTCAGCATGTAGCTTGGCTTCCCCTCGACTTAAAGAATCACAACACAGCTTTGGGTGGCTCATTATATTTTACAATTAATCAAATATACATTTAAGGCAAATGCAACAATTTTGAATTTTAAATTATGTGTTCCATAAATACTATTGCAAAAAACAGGAATATAACTAAACTTCATATTTTTTTTCCTTTGTCTGAGCTCCCTGCAGGCAAAACAACCCAGAAAAGAATTTTCCATCTTCCAGTTCCCTGTATCCTGCCCCCAAATGTAGTGGAGTTGAGCCTCACCCAGGGCAGATGAAATCAGGGTCCTCCTTGCACCCATGCTCTGCATGCTGGCCAGGCCAGCGCCGCCTGAATGACCAGGACAAGAAGTAGGCACAGTTCCCACTCCTTCGTACCCTGGCAGCCCCCAAATAGGTCTACTCACTGGCATCATGCTCTGTACCTGCTCCAAAGCCCACAATCCCTCGTGGGAGTGGCTTTCCCTTCTGACCTCCAGTAGTCAGAAATCCTAGAGCCTCTCTAGCTACTACCTGTGCAGGCACATGGAGCCACAGCTCCTTAGTTCCTACCCCAGAAAATTAGATTTTTTAAAAAGAAGACTTATTTAGGGGTTGTTGTGGCACAACGGGTTAAGCCACTGCCTGTGATGCTGGCATCCCCTGTGAGCTCTCATTTGAGTTCCAGTCGACCCACTTCTAGCTCCCCATTAATGCATTCAAGGAAACCCGAGTGGAGTTCCTGGCTCCAGGCTTCAGCTTTGGCCCAGCCTGGGCCTTTGCATCCATTTGGGGAGTGAGTGACCCGGTGGATGGAAGACCTCGCTAACTCTGGAAAGGTAGTTATCGAACATTTTGAGACACATGTTCTTTGTTCTCAGGAGGCTTCCAAAGTTCTGTTGACAAGCTAGAATTATGACTTAGAAAGACATTTTCAAATCTACTCCGTCTTAAACCAACGTCTGGTGCTAAATTTCCAGCCTGACCACTAGAAAAGAATGAGGGCCCACAGCCAGGTGTCTGAGTAGGATTTCAGCCAGAGTTTAACAGCTCTATGACGACAAAGGCTTAACAGACCAATAACTAATAGGATTAATAACCAGCAGAGTAGTCAGAATTCTTAAAAGTCTTCTGAGCATTTTCCTATTACTTAATGAGAATATATTTAATTGTATTTTATCCCTATAAATCAGACAAGTCATTCCCTTAATTATTCCTGGTGGTCCTGGCTCCAGTCAGAAATAGGAAACTTTCCAGTAACTGCTTAACATTTATGTCTTCATGTATTTATTTCATCACTGTGTTGTCATCATACCCTAAACTTCTGAAAGCTTTTCTGGCCGGTGTGGTCCATTTGTTGGAGAACGTGTCTGAGTGATGTCAGGTGGTCTGTCAGTCCCAGCTGTCTCATTCACTGCACGTCTCAGCACCCAGAACAGCACCCTGACTGAAGGATGGCCTGGTAAGGGGTGTACCGGATGCTGGTAGGTAAGAGAAGCATGTAAGAGCTATCCCGTATCTTTTTCTTCAGGCATGATGGATGGAAGGTTAAATACCCAGGGGTTTTCTCTTACCTGTATTTTCTAGTAACCTAATTTACATTTATAAAGAAGGAAAATGAAAATATACATGAGGGTTCTACCAAAAGTTCATGGAAGTTTTACTGCACAAATAATTTTGAAATCCAGTCTTCAAAGGCTCATGGAAAATGTATATTAAAAAAAAGTGTGGCTTTCAAAGTCTGTTTTGAAGTACCTTTTATGATCTAAAGGAAAAATAGTAATTACAGAGAAACCAGGTGATGCTAATAAAAACCACATCACCAGGGACAGGCGCTGGGGTGCAGCAGGATAAGCTGCCATTTGGGACATCTGCACCCCTATTGAGTGCTAGCTGCAATCCTAACTGCTTCATTCGGAGCCAGCGCTCTGCTAACTTGCCTGGGAGGTCACTCACATGAGACCCTGGAGTTCTTGGCTCCTGTCTTTGACATGGTCCTGCCTTGGCAGTTGCAGAACCACAGATGGATGATCTCTTATCACTCTCTTTTCAAGTAATTCATTTTTAAGAAAAATTCACCAACATGCAGATATTACATACCTCCAGCTGTGATACAGGACACACCATGTATGTAGTCAGTGCATTAGGAATCACACTTTTTTAAAAAGATTTATTTGAGAGTGAGTTAGAGAGAGAAAGAGAGGCAGAGAGAGAGAGTGGTTTTCCGTCTGATGGTTCACTCCCTAATTGGCCACAACCAACCCACAGCTGTGCAAATCCAAAAGCAGGAACCAGGAGCTTCTTCTGAGTCTCCCACATGGATGCAGGGACCCAAGGACTTGGGCCATCTTCTACTGCTTTCCCAGTCCATAGCAGAGAGCTGGATCAGAAGTGGAGTGCCCGGGACTTGAACTGGCACCCACATGGGATGCTGGTGCTTCCAGCCAGGGTGTTAATCGCTGCGCCACAGTACCAGCCCCAGGAACCACACTTTTTTTTTTTTTTTAATTTGTCTATAATCTTCAAAAATAGCTTCCAACTGCTAAATGTAGTGTGGGATCCTAAACAGGGAAAAAATTACTGCACAGGACATTGGGACAATGCATGAAATTCACTGGATGGTAGACTGAAATACTGTATCAATGTAACATTTCCTGTAGTGTGGTGGTATAAAGACATAACTTTATTTCTAAGAAATACAGGGGCCTGCACTGTGGTGTAGCGGGTAAAGCTGCCACCTGAGTGCCTGTATCCCATACTTGGCACTGGTTCAAGGCCTATTTGCTCCATTTCTGATCCAGCTCTCTGCTATGGCCTGGGAGAGCAGTGGACAATGGCCCAAGTCCTTGGGCCCCTGCACGCACATGGGAGACCTGGAAGAAGCTCCCAGCTCTTGGCTTCAGATCAGCCCAGCTCCTGCCATTGCGGCCACTTGGGGAGTGAACCAGTGGATGGAAGAACTCTCTCTCTTACTCTCTCTCTGTAACTCTGCCTTTCAAATAAATAAATTTTAAAAAACACATACTTAAGTAGTAAGGGAAAAAAGGGGCATAAAGTATATAATCTGTTTCACATCATTTAGAAAAGTGTGTATATGTGTGCCTAGATACAAAAAGGGAGAGAAAGCCCACAAATATAGCAAAAACTTTAAAGACCAATGAATCTGGGTTAGACTATAAAAGAGTTCTTGGTACTGTTCTTGTAATTTTTCTGGAAGAATGAAATTATTTCAAAGCTAAAGAAAGGAATCAGCCAAAACCAGCTATCCTTATGACAAAATCAATACACACGCTTCTCAAGTACATATTTTAATAACATGCCTTTTAGAAATAAGATGACCCTTAGCTTATCAGGTTCAAGTTCTCCTTATTTAAAGGACACACACACATACACACACACTCTGAAAGTGTGACATTGCAAACTGTAGGCAAAGTCCCATTTCAGTTCATGTAAACAACCCAACAGGGATGTAAAGTGATTTTTACGTATCTTCTAAATTAGCAAATCTTTCTTTCTTAAATAAGTTTTCATATAAAGTCAAGTCCTTGTGACTTAAAGATGGTTTTACAGTCTTTAGTGATTTTAGAAAATGCTCCTGTTTCACTGTGGCTGCTTCCAGTCCATCTTCTTGCAGAGCAAGCAAGGCGGCCTAGGAGGGACAAGCAATAAGACAACATGTAACTGGCTTCATATTTTTTTTAAGGTAACATGGCCATACTAAAAAATTTGAATCCAAAATCTCAGTTTCATTTTTAGGATTCCAATATTTATGTCACTAAAAACATTAAGCTAACAAATTTTAAATGATGAAAAATACATGTAGCATAGACCGTAATTTCTTCTCCATTTAAACTTTAGCCTTAAATGGGAAAAGAGCCAAGTTGCAGAATAATAAATATACTAGAAGCCCATATATATTTTTGAAAATGAGACCGCATCCTCTTGGTCTTGGAGTACTAAGTTTCTAACAGCACTGATCATAAATTTAAGGAAAAGATCAAACTAGGACTTTGCCATTCTCATAGCTATGAAATAGATATAAATACACATGTGCATCTAGAGACATGTAATAAAGGAGAAATCCAAATGCTCAAAAGGAAAACAATGGATAAATAAAAATAAATGCAGAGTAATGGGACCAGTGCTGTGGCACAGTGGTTAAAGCAGCTGCCTGCAGTGCCAGGATCCCATATGGGTGCTGGTTTGAGTCCTGGCAGCTCCACTTCTGATTCAGCTCTCTGCTATGGCCTGGGAAGGCAGCGGAGGATGGCCCACATTCTTGGGCCCCTGCACCTGTGTGGGAGACCTGGAGGAAGCTCCTGGCTTCTGATCAGCTCAGCTCCGGCCGTTGCAGCCAAGGGGGAATGAACCAACAGACGGAAGACCTCTCTTTCTCTCTCTCTGCCGCTCCTCTCTCTGAGTAACTCTGACTTTCAAATAAATAAATAAGTCTTTAGAAAAATAAATATGGAGTATTAATATACTAGAATATTATAAAGCAGTAGAAAAAACCATGGCTACATACAAAATCACGGATGAATTTCAAAAACACAATCTTGAGTTAAAGGAGCAGACAGAAATAACATGCACTGTCTAGTTCCATTTGTGTGCAGATCAAAGGCAGGCGACACTGATCTCCAGTGCTGGAGGCCGGGACAGCAGTCCCCTTCTGCGAGCAGGCAGGGGACAGATGTCCGGAGAACAAAGGAAAGTTCAGGGAATTGACAGCGTTCTTTTTCCTGATGCAAGTGGTGGTTAGAATAAAAGTGTGTTCGCTTTATGTCAATAACTAAATCCTTTTGATCTGTGTTTTATAAAATGTTATATTTAGGGGCTGGTATTGTGGCGTAGCGGGTAAAGCTGACGCCTACCATGCCAGCATCATATATGGGCACTGGTTCAAGTCCCACTTCTGATCCATCTTCTTGCTAATGCACCTGGGAAAGCAGCAGAGGATGGTCCAAGTCTTTGGGCCTCTGCACCAGCGTGAGAGATCTGGAAGAAGCTCCTGGCTTCAGATCGGCCTAGCTCTGGCTGTTGCAGCCATTTGGGGAGTGAACCAGCGGCTGGAAGACCTCTCTCTTTCTCTCTGTAACTCTGCCTTTCAAATAAATAAATAAATCTTTTACAAAAAGTTATATTTAGCTTAAGTTTATGGGAGAAGAAAAGCCTATTATGGTTTCTTTTGCCCTCAAAAATAAAACCTAATTGCTTTCAAGTAGCTTACAAGGACCTGTGAGATCTGGCCATCATCTACTTCATCAGCTCCATTTCTTGCCATTCTCCATTCTGAGATTCAAGAGTGTCACATCCTCTCCTACTGCCAACCCTCTGCACACTGCATTCCCTCCCTTAGCTGCTGAACTCCCTAATCATGTTGCTAATTTCCTTCTCACTCAGAAAGCCTTCCCTGGTCCCCAAGTCTGGGCTGGTATTCCTCTAGGTACAGCAGCACCCTAAACTTCCCCAATGCACTACACAGTCACTACTGCCAGTCCAGTATGATGCTCTGCCTCTGCACGGCCCCACCTCCAGCCTGTGAGGCCTGAAAGGGAAGGGGCTGCATCTGGGTCTCACATGGCGTGCACCCGCCACTTAGAAGTCTTTCAGAAAACACTGCCAAGTGGATGAATTCAGGAATAGAAGAAGGAATGTTTTGAACTACAGATTTCTTCACCAATTAACTTACTTCTCTGCAGAGGTTTCTCAGGTCAGCTCCAGAGAAAAAACAGGTTTCTGCTGCTAGGTTTTCTAAGGAAACATCAGACCCTATTGGCATACTTTTTGTACAAATTTCTAAAATAGAAAGCCTGCCCTGCAAGAAAATCAAACAGAATATGTTTATAACTTTATAGCATTTATGTTTGACACCATAATATATTAAAACATTTTTAGTTTGAGTTTTCTATCATATTATAGTACAGAGAAAGTACAATATATATTTGAGATTCCAATTAAAAACATCAATCACTTCTTGCTTCTGAAGGGTAAGAAAGATTAAATCATCCACAGCCTGCATGGAGATAGTAAAAATAATTAGTGACATCAGAGAAATTCCAATGCTTTTTTTTTTTTTTTTTAAGATTTATTTATTTACTTGAAAGTCAGAGTTACAGAGAGAGAAAGAGAGGTCTTCCATCCACTGGTTCACTCCCCAGTTGGCTGCAATGGCCGGAGCTGAGCCAATCCAGCTCAGCAAGGTTTGGCTTGGAGCCAAGGAATAAGGAAAGCTCCGACCATTGCGGCCAACTGGGGAGTGAACCAGCAGATGGAAGACCTCTCTCGGTAACTTTCAAATAAATAAAATAAATCTTAAAAAAAAAAAAAAAAAAAAAAGCTGCTGCCTTCCATGTCAGCATGGTATCCCATATGAATACTGGTCAAGTCCTAGCTGCTCTGCTTCTGATCCAACTCCCTGCTAATGTACCTGGGACAGCAGCAGAAGAAGATAAGAGTGCTTAGGCCCCAGCTTTGTAGCCATTTAGAGAGTGAATCAGTGGATGAAAGATCCCTTTTTCTCCCTCTCTCTCTCTCTAACTCAAATAAATAAATCTTTAAAAAGAATTTAAATAAATAAATCCTAAAAAGAAAAATCCATTCTCTGGGCCTTTCATCACTTGCTGTGTCTGTGAAGGACACAGAATGTACTGCCTGCCTAGGAACACCCAGCACATTCTCTGTGACCTCAGGTCTCCCCTCTGGAAGACGATGCTGACGCAGATAATCTCCAGAACCCTGTCAGCTCTCTCTGACACTTGAGGATTCCTCCATTGCAGCTGCAAAACAACGCGGGGCAGGCTCCATAACCCTGCAGTAACCACCCTACTTTTAGGCTTATTTCTGTTTCTCTGAGAAGGGCCAGCGTGGCCAGCAAAAGCAGATCAAGAAGATGATTCCACAACAGGCCAGCTGGCAAGGAAGCATGAAACCCACAGCCAGTGTGCAACTCAAGTCTGCCAGTGTCCCTGTGGACACCCTGTTAAGAATGCTCATGCAGCGGCCAGTACTGTGGGCAAAGCCGCTGCCTCTAGTGCCGGCATCCCATATGGGTGCCGGTTTGAGTCCCGGCTGCTCCACTTCTAATCCAGATCTCTGCTACGGCCTGGAAAAGCAGTGGAAGATGGCCCAAGTCCTTGGACCCCTGCATCTGCATGGGAGACCAGGAGGAAGCTCCTGGCTCCTGGCTTTGGAGCAGCATAGCTCTGGCCTTTGTGGCCTTCTGGGGCCATTTCTTTGCCTCTGCTTCTCTGTAATTCTGCCTCTCAAATAAGTAAATAAATTTTTTAAAAAATGCTCATGCAGAGTAAACATGTCCATGATTACCTTTTGATCTGGAGGAGGAATATAGATAATCTTATCAAGTCTTCCAGGACGGAGCAAGGCATCATCTAACACATCAGGTCTATTTGTTGCTGCGACAATCATCACATGTCGATTAAAAACTTCTTGAAACTCTAATGGAAAACACAATACAAAGAAATGTCAATAAGTTTATTATTATATTTTTTCTCTTAATAATGATTTATTTATTTACTTGAAAGGCAGAATTATACATGATGCACACACACACACATACACATATAGAGACAGACAATCTTTCACTTGTTGGTTCATTTCCCAAATGGCTACAACAGCCAGGCTGAAGCCAGAAGATTGGAACTCTATCTGGGTCTCCCACATTGGTACAGGGGCCCAAGAACTCAGACTATCTTCCTCTGCCTTCCCAGGCACATTAACCAGGAGCCAGATTGGAAGAGAAGCAGGCAGAAATTGAACCGTCACTCACACAGGATACCTGCACTGCAAGTGGAAGTTTAACTCACTAAGACATGTCAATACCTAAATTTCTTTTAAAAGTTGTTAAGTCAGAACGTCTGCCCATTTGTTTATAAATAGGGATATCCTTTTCTTGGGACCAGAATTCTTATACCCTCTCCCTATACCAACTCCTCGATATCCAAGTATCCCAGAAACCAAGCAGTAATCCAAGAGCTGTCTGCAAGCATGGTGAAAGGAGCAGCTAGCTAATCCTGAGAAACATTGCTCCATAGGAGGACCAGTGGAAAACCTGACACCAGCGCACCTCTCAGGTGACCTGAATGTACCTGAGCCCTCACAATTTAAGTGCACTAAGTCTAGGACTAACCAGTAGAGGCATACATGTAGCCATGAAAAGTGTTAGCTATCCTATCCCTGAAGAGGGAGCTTTACCATCTTTTTCATAGGCAGAAATATGGGTAATTAACCAAAGTTACAGGTGTGCAAATCCTGGATGGAGGTAAGGAATGTCTAAAAGCTAACAGGACAAGGCATTCAAAGCCATCTGCTGTATAATCAGAACAGTCTCCGATGCTGTAATCCTACACAGTAGTGACTTCCCTATACCTGAAGGACTTTCAGCAGAGGCGAGGTGAGTCTGCTAGAAGTCACTGTAGAAGGAACGCCAGCATGATGAGATGTGATGAGGTAATTTTTGATTCTAATGGCTATGTTCCATGGAACAATTTTTCAAATGGCTAACAGGTAAGAGAGGAATAAAAGAAAAACTGTCTAATTGTCTATCAAGGATAACTGAAGGATACCAAACTCTACATGAAGAACAGACTTGGGAGAGAGGGAAAAGGGTTCCAAAGGTCATTTTAACTCCTTTTATAGCCAAGGAAACCCCTTTCTCAATACAATCACTAAGGTTATTGTAATCAATAACCTGTTTTACTTTACATAAAACTTTTTAGAAAGAGATAAACGCAGAAGTAATTTCCCTTCTCCATTAGCTGTATTTCTCACACCAAGAAAAGATAAAATTCATATTCATACATATCTAAGGTTACCTCACCTTCCCTAGACAAAGCACATTATTTACCAGCTCTGTATAAACCACACAGAGTCAAACAGAAATTACATAAGTTCTATGAGAAGCATCCAGCACAGTAAAGGAACAGCACATAGGCATTCTACTTAATGTTGCTCTAGGCTTTTTGGGAATATTCTAGCTAATAAATACCTCTTCGTTTTTTTCAGCTCCTTGTATTTACCCTGTTGACTTGATTTACTTCCTCTTCTTTCTATCGTCTTAAGTCCAACACCATCTAATTCATTCAGGAGAACAGAAAGAACTCGCTCTTGAACACTGCATTCTGTTTTGCTGACTGAGCGAGATCCCAAGATGGAATCAATTTCATCCAAAAACACAATTGCTGGAGTATTTGCTCTTGCTTGTCTAAACACCTTTTATTAGGAAAAAGACATGAAGAAGCTTTAGCTATACATCAGACAGATGAATGTATATCCTCTGTGTTGCTATTTGTAATTTCTTAAATCTAAAAACAAAGATTCTAAATGTTTAAAACTTGGTGAATTAATAAAAATTAACAAAATTATAAAAATTAAAAACTTCATAGACAATGCGTACTGTGAAAATACTATGCGTGGATTTCAGAACATTCTTTGCACCACACTAAATTTATCTTTCAATTCCATTTTCCACAAACTTTTGAAATTCCCTCATATTGTAAAACCTACCTTTCATTTTGTTTAAAAAGAAAAAAAGAGAGGGAAGTTACCAAAATACAGTTTCTTATATTTTCTAAATTATCTGTTAACAAGCATATATAACTTCTATAATTGGGAAATAAACTAGTGATTTTTTTTAAATAAGCTGATCTATAAGACATGAAATAAAAAAATCAAAAGTAAATCTAAATACACAGAGAAGTAAACAAACCTGGGACAAGATTTTTTCTGAATCTCCAACAAAGGGTGAAAAGAGATCAGCTCCGCTCACTGAAACGAAAGAGCAGTGACAGCTGGTGGCCAGGGCCCTCACCAGGGTGGTTTTGGCGCAGCCTGGGGGACCATAGAGGAGAACTCCCTTTGGCTGTGTCAGACCCATCCTAATAAACTCCTGCGGGAATTTCAGAGGCCACTCGATGCTCTGTAAGTAGGCAAGGAGAGAAGAGTTGTTTCAGTAAAACAATGATTCACAGAATCCATCTGTTCATTCAACAATTCTCAGCCTCTCCTCCACACAGCAGGTGGGTCCCTTAGAACCCAAGTCAGGCCACATCATTCCTGCTGAAAACTCTTCATTAACTTCCCTTCACAACCAGAACCAAACCCCAGTACATATTCCCTGCTCACCACAGTTTAGAGGCTATATGCAATCTGTCTTCTAAGCTCGTGGCTTGTTCCCATCTCAGGGCCATCACCTGCTTTTCTCCCTCCACCTGAACTTTGCCCCTAAATCTCTGCAGCTGTTCTGCATCACTCAGGCCTCAGTTCAAATGTCATTTCCTCAGGGAGGTACTCACAGCACCCTACTTAAAATAGAGCCTCCTCTTTCTAGTCACTCCCTATGTTACTACCCGTCTTATACCCTTTTTTTTTTTTTCAAGATTTATTTATTTATTTGAAAGTCAGAGTTACACAGAGAGAGGAGAGGCAGAGAGAGGGAGAAGTCTTCCATCCGAAGATTCACTCCCCAATTGGCCACAATGGCCACAGCTGTGCTGATCCAAAGCCAGGAGCTAGGAGCTTCTTCCGGTCTCCCACGTGGGTGCCGGGGACCAAGGACTTGGGCCATCTTCCTCTGCTTTCCCAGACCATAGCAGAGAGCTGGATCGAAAATGGAGCAGCTGGTCTCGAATCAGCGTCCATATGGTATTAGGCCCCTTTTTCCAAGATTTAAAAAATTTATTTGAGGCCGGAGCCGTGGTTCACTTGGCTAATCCTCTGCCTGCGGCGCTGGCACCCCAGGTTCTAGTCCCAGTTGGGGCGCCGGATTCTGTCCCGGTTGCTCCTCTTCCAGTCCAGCTCTCTGCTGTGGCCTGGGAAGGCAGTGGAGGATGGCCCAAGTGCTTGGGCCCTGCACCCAATGGGAGACCAGGAGGAAGCACCTGGTTCCTGGCTTCAGATCGGCGCAGCGTGCCAGCTGTAGTGGCCATTTGGGGGGTGAACCAACAGAAGGAAGACCTTTCTCTCTGTCTCTCTCTCTCACTAACTCTGCCTGTCAAAAAAAAAAATTTTTTTTTGAAAGAGTTACAGGGTGGGGATGGGGGCAGGGGGACAGAAAGATTTTCCAGCCATTGGCTCACTCCCCAGATGGCTACAATAGCCAGTACTGGGCCAGGCTAAAGCCAGAAACCAGGAGCTTCTTCTGGATCTCTCATATGGGTGCAGGGGCTCAAATATATGGGCCATCTTCCTCTTTTTCCAGGTCATTCACAGGGAGCTGGATTGAAGATAGAGCAACCAGGACACAAATCAGCGCCCATGTCAGCATTGTAGGCAGCAGCTTTACCTGCCAGCCCCCATCTTACACTTTTGGAGCACTTGTTGATTTTCCTATTACTCTTTTTTCCATGTTGGATGTCATTCTTCTCTTGCTAAAACGTAAGCAAATTTCAGCACTAAATCTCCTGCATCTAGAATGGCACCAGCCCCAAGTAGGCACTTAGTAAACCTCAACTAACTAGTAAATGAGTCCTCATGGCCTCCAACACAAATAGTTTTATTATCATAATTTTATAAATGCCGAAACTCAGGTACAGAAACATTAAGTGGTTACTCAAGTCTTATTGCTGGTGAGAGGACAGAAACCAGCTCTACAGAACTGATTTATTACCTCTTCGTGAAAAAAGGATAAGACAAGACCTCTGTACCTAGGCTAATCCAATTACAATGAGGGAGAGAGCCTTGTAAACAGCCGGGCCAGAAAACAGCATTCATAGAAGAGAAAGAATACCAATGCATGAAAATGATGTATTCCGGGGTGAACAGGAACTGTGGCAAGGTAAGAGGAAACAAGGAGCAAGGGAGTTGAAGTAGGGGTAGGAGCCAGATCACAGTAGGCCTCGAAAGTCTTAGTCAACAATGAGGAAGCCATGTGAGAAACGGACGGAAAGACAATGAAACCTGAGGTAAGGAGTGCACTTAGACATCTCTTACAATTTGTCTCACGAATCTTGTGAAGATACAATGAGTCAACAAATATATGTTAAACAATCAGGGCATATAACAAATGTTCTTATCCATAGGTTTAAAGATTCCAGGGTGCACTGGAAATAAAGATCATGGTTAAGATGACTAAATTATAATTGATATTTACAAATCAGTCATTTGTGCCTGTCGTTAGAAACCCAGCTCCTTAGGGCAGGAACATCATAGGTAAACCAGCAAAATCAATTTCTGAAGATGCAGTGCAGCTGAGAGGATGTGGCGCAGTGTATACCTCAACACCCACAGAGAAAACCACTACCAGGTGGCTCTCTAGGCTACGCTGCCTGTTCATTACGATGCTGTGCCTCACCAATCCCCATACTGCAGCCATCATGTCTTCCAGATCACAGGTCCACACAACTAAGACCCTGTATCTGTACAGTCCACAAACTAAGAATGGTTTTCAAATGTTTCAGTGCTTGGAAAAAATCAAAATAACATTTTGTAAAATGTAAGACTTATGATTTCAGTGTTCATAAATAAAATATCAGAATACAATTAATCTCTCAGTATCAACTTCAGGGGACTGGATACCAAAATCCATGGATACTCAAATCACTTACATAAATTGGTGTAATATTTGTATATAATGTACACATAACTTCCTGTATACTTGAAATCATCTTTAGATTACTTGTAATATCTAATACAATGCTAAAAAACAAAATGTGTATTACATAGAAGTATATGTAAAATATAAAAATATATATACACACACAGATGCAATTCCTGCCCTTCCCTAAATATTTTTCAGTCTGTTGGCTGAATCCAACAACACAGAAGCCACAGCTAAGGAAGGCGGACTCTCAGTTCTGTATTGCTTCAGCTCTCTTTAGGTACCAATGACAAAGCTGAATGGCTGCAATAGAGAATGTGTGGCCCACAAAGTCTACTTTTACTATCTGGCTCTTTACAGAAAATCTGTTAACCCGTTCTAGATTATAAACTCTTAAAAGCAAAAACAAAGAGGGTTGAAGCAGGAAAGTACGAAAAATAGTTCTGACGTCTACAGAAGTCCAGTTACATAAAGACTGCAGAGTGATCGCTGGATTTAGCTGTTGGGATTGTCGTAGTGATGCGGCAAGAGCAGTGTTGGTGCAATCTGCTTTCATCCTAATTTCATCATGCTCATGCACAGAACACGAATGTGTACTATTTTAACAGTTTAAGTTTAAGCAAATCAGCTAAATACCTGTTTTAACTTCAGTTTTACATCTTCAAGGCCACCAATCTGCTCCCAGCCAACAGGCTTGATGTCCATCAGTCCAACGACACTTCGGAATGATGAGGGCTGAATCTTTTTGAAAGCTTCAAGGAAGTCTGCTTCATCAATCACTGGATTGTTCTGATTCTGAAGAAGTAAACCCAAAAGAGCAAAAACAAACCAAAAATTAGGTCGACCTTTTTTGTGACATAAAGCACAACTACTTTTTTAAGATCTTCTTGTCTAATGTCTAGCATATTTCAGTATGCTTCATGACTACATCCTTCTAAAAAGATAAGCAAAGGGAACCCACCATACCTATCAGCTTCACTTTCCTCTTTTCCCTTATCTTAGAATTTTTCCATGTCAACTAATATAATTCCACATCACTTACTTTGACAATTGCCTGATACACTTCTGTATAAATGTTCCATAATTTAACTACCTTTTTCCAACAAACATTACAGCATTTCCAGTCTTTTGTTATTTAAAATACTAAACACAAAACTAACTCAAAGCTCTTGTGCTCACATGCAAGTATTTTCTATAACCATGTACCCAAAGTAGAATTAACCAGGCTCAGGAGTATACATATTCACAATTTGGACAACTATTGCCAGCAGTCCTCAAAGAAGTTGCATCAATTTACTCTCCTCCAATAATACAAAGTTGCTGTCTCCCCACAAATTACCAAACTTCTACATTTCTGCCAATGTAACAAGAAGAAATGATCCTCATTATTGTGGTAATTACATTTCTTCAGTTCAGACTGAGAAAAAGGGAATGAAGAAATAAGAGAAACACCTGTTGTGGCCATCCCTGTAAAGGCTGTTTTGGGCAAGATTTGGATGGTATATCTAGAGGAATGAAGTTTGATGAGAACCAGGATATTTGTAGTCTCCCAGTGTCTCCTCACAGATTCCTTACAAGTGGCAGAGGGAAGAGTTGTAGTTACACAGTAGAAAAACTGGACACTGCCTTAAGTGGGCTGACAAAAATGAGCATCAATGAGGAGCTGATGGACATCTTGTGTCTCCACATGTGATAATCTAATGACACAATATGGGTTATGGAGTATTCTCAACAGGGATGTATAACTGGAATCTGACCATTCTATAAAATAACTGGCCTGCCTGCATTAGTTATATCAATGTCAAATGTCTCACACTCACACAAAAATTCAAATTTTTAAAAACATTCAAAACTAAATGTATCCACATATACTCATAGAGACATAAAGAGGGAGAGAAATGAGGAAGATGAATGTTATTTGGCAAAATGTTAAAAAATATTAGTGAATCTGCATAAAGGCTAGTGGGAATTTCCTGTAATAATTTTGTAATTCTCCCATAAGTTTTAAATTATTTCAAAATCAAAAGTTAAAAAACACTGAAAGAATAATTTTTAAAGGAATTAAGGTTGAAGATCTTTTGTATTTATTGGCATTCCTTTTATCAGCAAATACCTGTTCTCTTGTATCTTTTCTAACTGATTTAAGTGTTCTTTCAATATCAAGGAAATTGAGCTAAAAGCACTTTCTTACTCTTGTCTCTGTTTATAGCATGGTTCTGCCATCCTCAAATGGTCAACTAAACAAATCATTTCCTTTCAGGCTATCAGATTTTATGTTATGCATAGACAGGTCACCCTCAGGGTCAGTGTAGCAAAGCAGGTTAAGCTGCAGCCTGTGATGTTGGCATCACATATGGGCAGGCTGCTCCATTTCTGATCTGACTCCCTGCTAATGGCTGGGAAAAGCAGCAGAGGGCAGACCAACTGTCTGGGCCCCTGCAACCCATGTGAGAGACCCAGAAAAAGCTTCTGGTTTTGGCCTGGCTCAGCCATATCTGTTGTGGCCATTTGGGGAATGAACCAGTGGATGGCAGATCTCCCTCTTTATATGTAACTCTGCTTTTCAAATAAATAAAGAGATCTGAAGAAAAACAGGAGAAAAAAAGGGTCATCTTCACTCTAACATTATACTATGATCATTCTAGTGAGGCAAATTTTTGCTAATTAAAAAGTCCTTACATTTTTATTTAAAGTATATGTATTATATTTATTAAAGTACTTTCCCTTTCATATATAAAATTCTCAAGCTATAACTGTCCACAAATTCAGTAACAAGCTATCTTATTCTATTTATGTGAAATTAGTATGTGAATACACTCATACATGTATTCAGCTATTCTTTTTTTTTTTGGACAAGCAGAGTGGATAGTGAGAGAGACAGAGAGAAAGGTCTTCCTTTGCTGTTGATTTACCCTCCAATGGCCGCCGCGGCTGGTGCACCGCACTGATCCGATGGCAGGAGCCAGGTGCTTCTCCTGGTCTCCCATGGGGTGCAGGGCCCAAGCACTTGGGCCATCCTCCACTGCACTCCCTGGCCAAAGCAGAGAGCTGGCCTGGAAGAGAGGCAACCGAGACAGAATCCAGCGCCCCGACCAGGACTAGAACCCGGTGTGCCGGCACCGCAAGGCGGAAGATTAGCCTATTGAGCCGCGGCGCCAGCGTATTCAGCTACTCTTAACACTCTACTATAATCTGGGAGGTGCAGTTTCAGGCAATGTTTATTTTTTCTGTCATTTTCTATTTTGCTTAATTTCTTGTAAAGGACACTATTCTGTAATTTTTAAAAATAGCTTTTTAACTGGTTGGCACTATTAGGGGTTGGGTATGCAAATACTAACTTTTTAGGGAATATCAACATTGGAAAATCCCATTTATGGTTCAAGATGTACATGATTTCACTTGGTTCTAATAACCCTTTCAGGAATATAAATTCTTTCCCCTCTGTCTATCAAACTGCATTTTTAATCTCTTAATAGGAACACTTCATAAAAAGTTCAATGAACTTTCACGAATCCCTTGTCTGCTATGGCACACAGAAAGGTAGCAATGGCCCCTCAGCTGCCTGGTGGAGCCAGTGCCTTCCCAGATTTCTCTGCCCTTCTTCCTTCCACTCCCCGGGATTGTTTCTGAACCCAGCCACACCTATAGTAGTGATCCCTGGGTAGGCCCATCCTGCAGTAGCAGTGGATTGCAGCAGCTCAAGAGGCCACCTAGACCAGAGGTGCAGAAAGTTAAACCTGCAACCTCAAAGCAGAGGGAAGCCTGAATGTAAATCTCCTTATTCATCCCCCGTACTCTCAGCCTCTCCCTAAAAGACATCCATCCTCACACCTTCACACACAGGGCAGACAACAACGAAAACATCAAGCAGCTTTGGTTCACGTAATTCCTGCCCACCTTCAGAGTGAGCACACACAAAAAAGGCAAAGGATGTGGTGGAGGGTGAGAATTATTTAGGTAAAAAAGGTTTTTCAAAATTTAGAATGAAAAACCATCCTTTCGTAGTTTAAAATCAAAGAACAATTTTGATGTTACAATGCAGATTAAAGACTTTGCTCCAGAATCTTTAGCCTGTTGAAATGAATCAGTTTTTTGGGATTCAGAATTACTTATTATATGCCAATGACTAAATAGATAATATATATATCTACCATAGCATCTTAAGTATTCAGAATTACTTATTATATACCAATGACTAAATTTTCCCATCAGTAGTGTTGGATAATATATATATATATATATACTCATTATTTTAAGATTCTCTTTATTTTATTTGAGAGGTAGAGTTACAGTGAGAGAGAGAGACAGAAAAAGGTCTTCCTTCTGTTGGTTCACTCCCCAAATGGCTGCAATGGCTGGAGCTGCACCAATCTGAAGCCAGGAACCAGGCGCTTCTTCCTGGTCTCCCACGTGGGTGCAGGGGCCCAAGGACTTGGGCCATCTTCTACTGCTTTCCCAGGCCACAGCAGAGAGCTGGATAGGAAGTGGAGCAGCCGGGATTAGAACCGACGCCCACATGGGATGCTGGTGCCACAGATGGAAGATTAATGTACTATGCCACAGTACTGGCATATATATATATATATCATAATATCAAGTATTTTTTAAGAAGAGTAGTCACAAATAAATTTAAATAAAATTCCCAGTGCCCCAGTGTTTCCCCCTCACAATACCTCCCACAAGATACATATTAATAATACAAGAAAAAAATAGTATTTTTTTCTCCTTGACAATGGAGAAACCTCAGACACTGCCCTATTGAGGAAATCAAAGTTCACTTCACCAGTGATAAGACAGAAAGCACAGGTGCTGCTGATGGATGCAATGACAAAACACAGGATCAGTTCTGCGAACTCCTGCCAAAAATGCAAAACCTGAGCTGAACCATAGGGAAACATTGGTCAAACCAAAACTGGTTTTTTTTAACCCCCAAATTAATTTGTTCCATTCAGGACAAGCATCGGTTAGCTGGCCGCTTACGGCTACTCCTCACCTTCTCACCGTGAAGGGCGGCGTGCATGGCAGCCTCCCTACAGAGGGCGGTCAGGTCCGCACCCACGTAGCCCACCGTCATTTCTGCCAGGAGCCCCAAATCCACCTCACTGCAGACGGGCATCTTAGAGGTAAGCACTTGCAGAATCGCCTTTCTTTGTTTGAGCGTGGGAGTCCCAATGACAATCTGTAGGCAAAGCCAAACAAAAGTACTTAGTTTACAGTTTAAAAAAAAAAGTTTATCCTCACAAATGAGTACAATAATTTAGCAAATGACTGTGTCACTACTGTCTTTTTTAATAAAATGCTATTTATTTGTTTATTTATTTGTAACAGGCAGAGTGGACAGTGAGAGAGAGAGACAGAGAGAAAGGTCTTCCTTTGCCACTGGTTCACCCTCCAATGGCCACCACGGCTGGCGCACTGCGGCCAGCGCACCGCGCTGATCTGCAGGCAGGACCCAGGTGCTTCTCCTGGTCTCCCATGGGGTGCAGGGCTCAAGCACTTGGGCCATCCTCCACTGCACTCCCGGGCCACAGCAGAGAGCTGACCTGGAAGAGGGGCAACCGGGACAGAATCCAGCGCCCCGACCGGGACTAGAACCCAGTGTGCCGGCGTCGCAAGGCAGAGGATTAGCCTAGTGAGCCGCGGCGCCAGCCATAAAATGTTATTTTTTACTTGAAAGGCAGAGTTACAGAGAAGAAGAAGCAGGCAGAGAGAGAGAGAGAGAGAGACAGAGAGAGAGAGAAAGGTCTTCCATTTGCTGATTCCCTCTCCAGATGGCTGAGCTGATCTGAAGGAGCCAGGAGCTTCTTCCAGGTCTCCCACAGAGGTGCAGGGGCCCAAGGACTTAGACCATCTTCTGCTTTCCCAGGTCACAGCAGAGAGTTGGATCGGAAGTGCAGCAGCTGGGACTCGAACCGGCACCCACAGGGGATGCCAGCACTGCAGGCAGCGGCTTTACCGACTACCCCACATCACTGGGCCCCGAGTGCCGTATACTTTTAAGCATATCCTAAGACTCTAGAATAACAAACCTGAGAATCTGGTCCCTGCTCTGTGAAGCTCCACAGGAGATGGGTGCCAGATGATGCAAGGAAGAAATTCACTCTGCTCTCCAATGGGTTCACCAAAAGTGTGCAACTGTCACCTCTCTTTAGAATCCCATCACAAAATGCAAATATTTAATCACTAAATTTCAAACTTTTCTTTAGAAATAAAAAATTTAGGATTCATTTATAAAATAGGAAGGCTCTGAATACTGAATCTTCCTGGGAACTTAGGGAGTAACTGTGGATACTTTCCCAACTGGGATCAACTGAACAACAGGGTTAAAGTGTTCTTCCATCCAATGATCTTGGCCCACGCTACGGTCAATATGTACAACTTCTGCAAGCATTACTTCAACTGCATCTGACACCGCTTGGAGGTGTAAGTCACTCCTTGCCAATCAGCAAGCTCTGTTCTAGCTACAAAACTACATCTTGGACATCCTCCAGAGGGAAATACGGGCTTTGATATCATAGCTGTTACCTATCAACCAGTGGCTACCGATTATTTGGATCTTGTTGACTGTTCTGCTCAAACTCTGCTGCCGATTTTACAATGCTCATTTCAGACCGGTTCTACCAGACTCCAATTCAAGGGCCCTGGATGGTCATTCAGCTTCTCCTTGTTTTTTAACACGCTCTGGTTAACCACAGTGACTCCAACTTCCCTTTCAGCTCTTGGTGTACATACTCAAACCATCAAGCAAAATGCAAGATGTGAGAGGAGTTCATTGCAATATACTGGACTCTATTTGGCTGAATTTATGTGATACACCTGCTTTGGAAATAATGCATTCGGTTCTCTTCTGCTGCATATATAAGAACAATTTCCTGTTAGGTAATGTGATGTTTTGACTTTGGGTTTAGTATGGTATAGTACAAATAGCCAGGAACAAACTCTTCGACTGAATACCTCTAAGAGACAAATCGTTCAACTGACCCCTCAACAGTGAGACAGGATGTTGATATCCTGACAGGCAACGAATAAATCCACAAGAGAAAAACCCACTTTAGTGCTTCTTCTGCCTTCCCCTTTTTTAGTTCAACACGCTTCTTCAGTACGCACCTACTTTTAAAATTCTCACTCCAAATCTCTGAGTTTAAAATCCTGAAAGCAGACCAAGTTCCCTCATACATTAACATTGCTATAACTTACAGTATACTACTTATTGGCAGGATCTGCTCAACAAAATGAATTCCCTAACGGCAGCTCTGCCTCCAATTTGACTCTCGGAACAGGAGCTGGTCACTGACCACACACGGACAGAGTAGTGGTCTCTGTATTACAAAAAGTCCTAGTCCAGCCTCACTGACTCCCAAACCCACAACGCCTCAGGGCAGCCACCCAGGGCCAGCAGAGGCCACGGTTCCAGGCCAGTGATGGCCCGCGGGAACAACTCACTTCTCGGTCAAATCTCCCGGGTCTGCGCAGCGCTGGGTCTAGGGCGTCCGGCCGGTTGGTGGCTCCCACAACCACGACCTCGCGGTCCCCACTCATGCCGTCCAGCAGCGTCAACACTTGGGCCACCACGCGGCTCTCAGGGGCTCGGTGCGGACCTCCCCGCCGGGGGCACAGGGCGTCCACCTCGTCCAGGAAGAGGACACTGGGCCCGCGGCGGGCCAGCTCCCGCGCGCGCTGGAACACCCGCCGCACGTTCTCCTCGGTCTCCCCAGGCCGGGAGCCCTGCAGCGCCGGGGCACTCACGGCCAGCAGCTCCGCGCCCGCCTCCCGGACCACGGCACGCACGAGCTGCGTCTTGCCCACGCCGGGCGGGCCTGCGAGGAGCACCCCGCGGGGCACGGCCAGTCCCAGCGCGGCCAGGGCGCTGGGGTAGCGCAGCGGCAGCAGCAGCAGCTCCCGCAGCGAGTCGGCCGCCTCCGAGAGGCCCCCCAGGGGCACCTCGGCCTTGGGCTCTGCCTTCGACCGGGGCTCCGCGCTGAGGCTGACGCAGGTGCGCGGAGTCACCAGCCCGGCCGGATCCGGGGTAGGGCTCCCGCCGACGATGTGCAGGGCTGCCACAGGGCCGGGTGCGCTCGGTGGAGCGGCCACCACGTGGCCTAGGGAGACAGGGCGGTTCCTCAGCAGCTCGTGCGCGGCCTCCAGCACTGCAGCTTCATCGTGGGCGCCGGGCGCGCCCGCCGGCTCTCGCAACACCGGCCACAGGGTGAGGCGCCGCAGGGGCGGACAGGGCACCAGGCGGAGGCGGCTCAGGCTGAGGCTCCCCCGGGACCCCGCCGCCCCGGGGCTCGCGCACCGCAGGTCCAGCTGCACAAAGCCATCCGCTCGGTCCCGCCGCGGCCAGGCAGTGCAGAGGCAGGAGCCGCCGTCGGGCAGCGAGATCTTCACCGCCGAACCTAAGTGCGCGCCCAAAGAGCGGAGGGCTGCCGGGCCGAGACGGCAGCGTTGGGTACCCCTATCTCTAGCGTCTACGGGTAGAAGCTGTAAGAGCGGCTCTTTGGTACAGGCACCCGAGTCCGTGGACATTGCACGCGAAAAGAACGAGTCTCAGGAAACTGGGGTAGCAATTCCACCCGGGCGGGAAAGGCCGGAACACCGCGCTCCTGGACCGGAAGCGGGTGGTGCGCATGCGCAAGGGGAGACGTCTTGTTGCCAGGTGCTGAGTGAAGGCCGGAAGGGCCAATTGGAAAGTTAGTCGAAGCTCGAGTGAAGTTTTGGGGTTTACTCTGGTGATGCAGAGCGGCTCCTCCCAGAGCTGTGTGGACGTGGTCTTCGTTATAGGTGGCTGGGAGGTAGCGTACACTAACTTCAGTAGGATATTAGCATGTACTTTGTTACAAACACTGTGGACATCATCGCATTGCACACCCTTTGCATGGCCTTCTGTCTGGAGCGTTCCCACCGCTGCTGCCTAGGGACTGCTGTCTTGTGAAGAAATTCCTACTATCCCCCGGGTGCAGTATTTTTGGGTGCTGAGGGTCTCATGTCTTAGGTGCGCTGCAGTATCAGAGAATACTCCTTTGGTGTCTTCCGTGAGCAGGATTTCAGCCTTTCTGGGATCCAGGCACAACTTTCCTACAGAAAATCACCAGGACAACGAGAAAGATGTGCAGTTAGCATTTAAAATCCCTTGGAGAGGAGAAGAAGGTTAGGTTATCTGATGCAGTTATGCAGCAGCAGAGTGTTCTGATTCCTGAGCTACTCCTGTGAATGGCAACAACTTACTCACTGCTTCTGTTCATGCATCGAGTGTTGCCTTTTTGGGGCGCAGAGGTAGTAAATCTTGTACTGGAGACCATGCCTGTCTACCTTGTTAGAACAACTGCTTCCTGTTCTTTCTCTACCTGCTTTCAGCTTTTTGCTCTTTGCCCCCGCCCACAAGCTCTTTCTTTTTCTTCATTATCATCTTGAATATATTTCCTGTCCCTTTTAATTCTTGTCAAAAAGAACCAGGTTTTATTTTGTTTGGTTTTTATTCTATTCACATCTTTCTACCTCTTTTTCCACTTACCCTGCAAACTTTTGAGACAAAATTGACTTTATAGATAGGATGCTTAGGCTACTGGGAGGCTAGCTGTTTTGTTTTTCTATTTATGCAAATAATCAATTGCAGACTGTATGGCAACATCAATGGGAAATACTGTTGGATCTGGGATCTTAAGACCACTGCTAATTCCAAGTCTCCTTCTGTCCAAATTTAGTGGCAGACATTGTGACAGACTTCTAGACTTCACAGAAAACGTGTCTGGTCTCCACCGTACTTTTCCGGTTTCAGTGCTGGAACAACTTAAATCAGAAAATAGCATAGCAAGAGAAGATTCTGAAATGGGTAAGGCACCCTTTGCTTCCTATTTTTTTCTTTCTTCTAAACACATTGGCTTCTGTTTTCGTTGGTGTTCAGACTTCCTCAATAACAATTTTGCATTTTCTGAAACAAAAAGCCATCACTTTTACTGACCTCTGGAAATGTGAGTAAAATGCATATAAAGGTATTCTGTCATGATACCAGTACCTTATGAAGTCTCTTTTATTCCAGTTCCAAGAAGCTTTGAGTATCTAGAAAAGGAAAGAAGACATAAATGAGGACATGAAAATGGTCTTAAAAGGATAAAGAACTGTTATGTAGAAGAGTAGGTAAATTTATAGCTATACATGGTATATAGATATAAGTAGATATATATCTGATATATAGAGATATGAATATGTATATCTATATGGGATAGATAAATAAATCTACCTACTCTTATATATTAGATAAATATATCTATATGGCAGAACTGGCCAAGAAGCAGAAGTTTAATGCAATCAACTTAAGAGTCTTCCCAGCCATATGTTGAGCATGTGAAAAATAACTGAAAGCAGAATAGGGAAACAAATATAGGGAGGCAAATAGAGTTAAATCAGTCTTTTTAAATTTAATTAATGCATTTTTACATAGGTACAACTTTAGGAATACAGTGGTTCTTTCCTCCATACCTCCTACTCTATTCCCATCCCATCTCCCTTTCCCTCTCCCATCTCCTTCTTCATTATGGATCTTTTTTTTTTTTTTTTTTTGACAGGCAGAGTGGACAGTGAGAGAGACAGAGAAAGGTCTTCCTTCCATTGGTTCACCCCCTAAATGGCCGCTACAGCCGGAGCACTGCACCAATCCAAAGCTGGTAGCTGGGTGCTTCCTCCTGGTCTGCCATGCAGGTGCAGGGCCCAAGCACTTGGGCCATTCTCCACTGCCTTCTCGGGCCACAGTAGAGAGCTGGACTGCAAGAGGAGCAACCGGGACAGAACTGGTGCCACAACTGGGACTAGAACCTGGAGTACTGGTGCCACAGGCGGAGGATTAGCCTAGTGAGCCGGCATGGATAATTTTTAGTATTAGTATTTAGAATTTGCAGTCAATTCTCATATTACAATTCATTAGGGACAGAAGTCCTACCTGGGGAGCAAGTGCACAGTGACTATTGTTTTTCCTTTAACAACACTCCATTTTTATAATGTCAGTGATCATCCAAGGCTCTTATCATGGGCTGCCAAGGCTATGGAAGCCTTTTGTGACCATAGACTCTGTCGGTATTTGGACACGGCCAAGTTAAATCAGTCTGAAATACAGATGGTGGCTGTGATGTTAGGACTGTGATTTGGAGGAAGTAACATGTTGCTTTGGATTGTCTAAGAGGTTGATTTTATACAAGATCAAATGAGAATCCTCTAATAGGAACAGTATATACACTGAATAGTCACTTCACCCTACCCCTAAAAGGTCCAGTCCTTAGATTAAATAGTAAGCAAAAGCAACAAGGAATCCTGATCCTGCACCCTCAGCTCTTACCCGCTCACTCATAGCAAAACTATAACTTTTTTTCTAATCAGCCACTAAAATCCAATGTGTTTCTTTAGGTCAGACCATTGGCAATATCACTATTATTATTATTTTTTGACAGATGGAGTTAGACAGCGAGAGAGAGATACAGAGAGAAAGGTCTTCCTTCCATTGGTTCATCAGCCAAATGCCGCTATGGCCGGAGCTACGCTGATCCAAAGCCGGGAGCCAGGTGCTTCCTCCTGGTCTCCCACGCGGGTGCAGGGGCCCAAGCACTTGGGCCATCCTCCACTGCAGTCCCGGGCCACAGCAGAGAGCTGGACTGAAAGAGGAGCAACCAAGACTAGAACCCGGTGTCCATATGGGATGCTGGCTCTGCAGGCAGAGGATTAACCAAGTGAGCCACAGTGTCGGCCCCGGCAATATCATTATTTCAACAGCTTGAACACTATGTTTATCATAGCAGTCAGTGACACAATCTTATCTTGAGGAAAACCATTCTAATGGCAGTTATGTGGTTCTTTAGCTTATTTGTAACATAATCCCAAATTTGCTAATTTTGTGAATTGGAGAGTACCAATTAAAGCACCAAAAGGTTGAACCACTAGAGGGAGTCAGAACCCTGCAGACGACAGGACTGTTAGGAAATAGAGGTATTCTCAATTGTGGTTTCCATTAGATTTCCCAACATTCACACCCGGGTATATGAAACCATTTGTTGTCTCTATTTAGTGTCTTAGTCTGTTTGGATTGCTGACACAAAATACCTTGAACTGGCTACCTTATAAACAACAAATGTTTCTTATAGTTCTCGAAGCTGGGAAGTAAACCGTCAAGACACCAGCAGATTCTGTGTCTGGTGGGGAACCACTTTCTAATTCATAGACAACAGCTTGCCACTGTGTCCTAAATTATGGAAAGGACTAGCTTTCTCTTTCAGACTCCCCCCACCCAGAAAACTTTTACTTAAGAAATACAAACTTCATGCATTATTTAAGTACAACTTAAGGGACATAGTTTTTCTTCCTGCTGTACCCGCCCTCCCACCTACACTCCCACATTTCTTCCTCCTTCCTCTCCTATTCCCATTCTTATTTTTTACTAAGATCCACTTTCAATTTCAATTTTCCGTTTTCAATATTTATTCTATACTAACTAAGGAGTTCAACAAATAGTATGAAGAAAAAAAAAAAAGCTGTTCCTCAACAGGAGAGACAGGGGCTGTTCAAAGGTGTCGCATCTCAAAGTGTCAATTTCACTTCTAGATTACCTTTTAGGTGCTCTATTAGTTACCACAGATCAGGGAGAAGATACAGTATTTGTTCTTTGGGGTCTGGCTTATTTCATTAACCATGATGTTTTCCAGTTCCATACATTTTGTTGCAAATGACAAGATTTCTTTTTTTTTTTTTATAAATATATATTTATTGGAAAGTCAGAATTACACACAGAGAAAGAAGGGGAGGCAGAGAGAGGGAAAGAGAGAGAGGTCTTTCATCTGCTGGTTCACTGCACAGTTGGCTGCAATGGCCAGAACTGTCTGGAACTTCTTCCGGGTCTCCCATGAGGGTGCGGGGGCCCAAGGACTTGGGCCATCTCCCACTGCTTTCCCAGGCCATAGCAGAGAGCTGGATCAGAAGTGGAGCAGCCAGGACTCAAACCGGCATCCATATGGGATGCTGGCACTGCAGATGGCAGCTTTACCGGCTATGCCACAGCGCTGGCCCCAAGATATATTTTTTAACTGTTGTGTAGTATTCCATAGTGTACATGTCTCATAATTTTTTTATCCAGTCTTCAGTTGGTGGACATTTGGGTTAATTCCATATCTCAGCTATTGTGAATTGAGCTGTATCTCTCAGGCCTTTTAAGGTCATTCATCTCATTCATGAGTACTTCACTCTTGTGACCCAAAGGCTCTACATCTTAATACTGTTCTCTTGAGGGTTAAAATTTCAACATGTATTTTGTGGGGGACACAAATGCTCAGACTCCAGCAATAACTGACATATTTTTTCATGTAACTTCTAAATGCCTCAGGTCTTATAGAAATAAATTTCCCAGTTAAAATTTAATTCTTATGATAAATATAAAAACGAGACTCTCCTAAAATACAAAATGTAGTGGTAGACCAAAATCCAAACAATTCATCTTGCTACATGATAGTAACATTTCTAGCTTTGAATTGTTTCAAACGAGCTTTGATACACAAAACTTTTGTGAAATTTTTCCCAAAGAGATATATGTAATGAATTGCTTCCCTCAATTTCAGTTCCTGTGTTCAAGGTTACAATCTAATATTGAATTTTAGCAATACATCTAGAATTCAAAAGGAATAATTGAAATATGCTTCTTTCTTAGAATAGTAATGATACATATTTTTGCCCCTTCAGCATCAATAATATAATGTATTAAATATATTTCAAATCACGAAACATACCATAATTACGAAAATCTAAAGAAAATGGTTGAGCCAGTAGCATGAATCACCTGTAGATCAATGAATGCTAATCTTTGTATGTTTCCATATTCATTCAACCCTAACATTTTAGCATTAGCAATGAACCACACTTGAGAAAGCATGATTTTTAAATCTTGCATATTCATACAGTTGTATCAAGTTATTTATTTCCACAGATGCCTAGCATGCCATCAGGTGTTCCTATTTATTTATTTAATGGGCAGAGTTACAGAGACAGAGAGAGGGAGACACACACACACACACACACACATACAGAGAGAGAGAGAGAGAGAGAGAGAGAGATCTTCCATCTGCTGGTTCACTCCCCAGATGGCCTCAATGGCCAGAGCTGAGCTGATCCAAAGTCAGGAGCCAGGAGCTTCTTCCAGGTCATCTAAATGAGGGCAAGACCCCAAGGACTTGGGCTATCTTCCGCTGCTTTCCCAGGTGCATTAGCAGAGAGCTGGATCAGAAGTGGAGCAGCCAGGACTCCAGCTGGCACCCATTTGGGATGCTGGTGCTGCTATGCCACAACACTGTTGTACCTGAGCGAGTGCAAACAAAGGAGCTCCACACATTAATAAAATTTGATGGTCCTTTATTGCCGGCGGTGGAGAGTAGGCTCATGCCCTAAAGAACTCTCGACCCTGAAGCCCAAAGCAATAGGGTTTATAAAGGCAAAAACCACAAAATCAGGAGGGGAATTCATGGTTGCTAGGAACAAGGGGGAATACATGGTTACTGGGTCAAGCTGACCTAAAACCTATGCAAAACTAGTATCAATTATAATCTTGACTATACCAGTTACAATCTTATAATCCTGTCATTAATCCAGGTATTTGTTTTAATTATATGTAGGACATAGACAAATTACATTTTTATCATTAAACCAGGTGTAACCTTTCTTTTTCAAGCTTGAACAATTATGCTAGGGGGTTTCTATACTCTGCCAAGGGTGATGTAGTGCACTGGTATTGTCCGACTATTTGAGATCATAGTTTCAGACCAGAGTCTCACGGTGGGGGTGGGAGGGGTGCTTTCCCAGAATGGAGTCTCAAGTGCTCCAAAACGGAGTCCCTACTGTCAAAGTGCTACTTCAACACCAGCTCCCACCATCAGGTGTTCTTAAAGTATGTATTGAAAATCCTTTACTACAGGCTATCATTATAATTATTTTGTAGAATTTTACATCTTTCTCATGTATCCAAGCTAGAATTATTCTAAAAAGACTTAGAGACAGGGAAAGAGGGATGAAAATATTTGCTAGACTATAGTGTGTCTTCATGTTGAATATAACATGAGTTAGAAACCCATGTGCTACCAGCTTATCTAAACCTTTGTCTACCCTTTACTATTCCTGTCATCAATAGGAATCTTTATTAGTTTTATTAGATTCTTACATCACCCTCCTGATTAAATTCCTTTCCTTCAGTCCCTCCTTACATTACCACTTTATTAATCTAGTTAAGAAAACTACTGTACTTTGTTTATAAGCATTATCCCTGGAGTTTGTTAGACTTGAGAATTTAATCTGTTAATGAATTCTAGAGTTTTCAGACATGCAAACTTGTTTAAGTGTTGACTCAGTACTAGATAAGATCTGATCTTAGAGACTGACCCAAAAGGAAGAACAGCCTATAGGAATAAGGAAGAACTTAAAAATGATTACTTTGTAAGGAGTTGATCAACTTTCCTTAACCTTGTTCCCTCCTCTGAGATAAATGTTCCTGCTCTGTACTGTATTGTTGTGGTGGTGTCCTTGTCTGTGTAAACAGAAAATAGGCCCTGCTCTTCTCCGGATGCTCCATGCCTACCACAGAGTCTAAAACATTTTGGTGTAAAATAAAAATCTGTGGGATGAATAAATGAATAGTGGCAAAGCTGGATTGGTAAAATTGGACTCGGTCATGGAAAGCCTTCAACACCATTCTCTTTGTTCATTCTGTGTGCTAGGCAGTGCGCTAGGAAATGGAAAGGGCTGATATCCAGAGCACTCTCATGGAAAGAGGAAAGAGTTGATGATATTCACACATCCAAAGAAGCCCTTTACTTCATTCTATTTATTTATAAAGCCTCAACATAAATCTGACTACCTCCTGGAAGATGTCCTTCACACCTTTCTTTCAAATTGCTCTTGCCTTTATTTGCAATCTTGTAGCATTATGTATTCATTTAAATGTCTAATTGTGTTGTATTTGTATTGTTAGGCACTTATTTTAAATGACTATATTATTTATTCAGTGAGATCTTTAAATGATTTGGAAATTTGTACCATTTTCTAATATTTTACAGTTCTTGCTTCCCACCCCAACTTTGAACAAAATAACAGGTTTAATAATTAAATCTGCCCATTCTTGCAATTACTAGAGATTCACTTAGTTTTCATTCGAATTTAGGAAGATAAACTTGAAGAATCTCAGAAAATTTGGTTTGGGTACTATATCTAAGGAACAGTAGATATCATTTTAGCTTATCATAATAATTCTTAGAGCTTTCAAGCAAACTTGTCTAGTAGTTAACCAAATAGTGTAGAAGATCTGGTCTTGGAGACTGAGCCAGAAACAAGGGCAGACCACAGAGAAGAAAGAGGGTATGAAAATGCTTTATTGATAGAGATCCATAGGTATCACTTCATTGGAGTTTCCTTTAGCACTTTGTTACACCCTATTGAAAAATTAGGACTAAGATCAGACAGAGGAAATAGAGCTATCTCTTTGCTGCACTATCATAGCTTGCTGACTGACAGGATCCCATGGAAAAAGTACAAGTTTTGAGAGATGAAAAAGATATCTTGTGATCATTTGACCTTAAATCAAGAGGCTAATTCCAGAAGCTGATGCATTGGGTTCCAAAATAGCAAAACTGAAGACAAGGGGAGAAAGATACTCTTTCTGAATTCTTTCAAATAGAGCAGATTAGGAGCTTTCTTTGGAATAATGACAGTATTCATATTACCCTTGGTATCAAATGCTTCATTTGTTCATTGAAATAAAGGTCACTGTTTCCTTCCTACACCCAAAAATGTGTGTGAGTGGCCATGAATGCCTAGGCATTTTTCAAAATTTTCTTTGACCCACTTCTTTCTATGTTGCTACTCCCAGATCTTCAAATTCTTTCTGACTTGAAGTACATTCAGTATGTTTCAAATCATTGAAATAGCATCTGACCTACTTTGTGGCTATTGGATTAAAGTCTTGGCAAATATACTACCTTCAGAAAGAATTTATAAGTTAATTCTTCCTCTGGCTTCCTCAGATGTAACCTGCATCCCTTTTAGCTGTTGACTTCAGTTTGCTTTGAATGAGTTTGCTGTTTTCTTGTCTGTCTTCCCTCTACTCTCTCCTGATTTTAAGAGTTGACACTTTCGTGTCTCTTTCCTTCATTCTCCCAACAGAGTATGAAAGCATTGCTACTGGCTTGCTGTCGTCATGTGATCTTGAACAATTCATTTAATCTTCCTGAGCCTGATTCTTGTAAATTAAAATGTGGATTACTGGGGCCAGTTCTGTGGTGTAGTAGGCTAAGCCTCCTGCTGTGGCACTGGTGTCCCATATGGACTCTGGTTCCTGTCGCAGGTACTCCTCTTCCAATCCAGCTCTCTGCTAATGGCCTGGGAAAGCTATAGAAGATGGCCCAAGTCCTTGGGCCCCTGCACCCACATGGGAGATCCGGAGGAAGCTCCTGGCTTTGGATCGGTGCAGCTCCGGCCGTTGCGGCCAATTGGGGAGTGAACCAGTGGATGGAAGACTTCTCTCTCTCTCTCTCTCTGCCTCTCCTCTCTCTGTGTAATTCTGACTTTCAAATAAATAAATAAATCTTTAAAAAATAATAATAATAGTTGTACATGTAAAATTCCAGGCACAGTTCTAAGTGCTTTACATGATCTAATTTATTCTCCCCAGTTAACTTGAGAACTTGGAACTATTATTTCTGATTTACAGATAAGAGAATTGAGGCACCAAAATGTTATGTAACTCCCCCAAGTTCACACAGTTAATAAATAACAGCGGTAGAATTCAAAATGCAGTGGGCTGGCTGGCTCTAAAGTTCCCACTCTGAGCCACTATACTGTGCTATGCTATATCCAAATTTGGCTTTGTAAACCAGGTCCACTAATTAATAGTTATATGACCTTAGACAAAACTTAAAAATCCCCTATCTAAATTTAATCATTTCTAAAAGGATAAAACAAATTCCTACTTTATAAGGTTCATTTGTCCAGCAAATATTTATTGAACACCTATCATTTACTATATGCTGGGCATATTGCAATATCGATAATTAGATTCATATAATGCACTTTGTATACTTCCAGGCATATATTAAGTGGTCAATGTTAATTATTTTAATTATTAATAGTAAGACAAAAACCTCTGAAACATCTTTCCCTTCACTACATATTATATTCTATGAGGGAGACTTCAAAAAGTTCATGGAAATGTGTATTATGAAAAAAACTAATTTCAAAATGTTTTACACTAAAGTAAACTTTTTAATCCTATTTTCCTATGAGCTTTTAAAATATTTTTGGAGAGGTAGAGGGGGAGAGAGAGAGAGATCTTCCAACTTTTGGTTTACTACCTAAATGCCCACAACAGCTGGGAGCTGGGCCAAGGCAAAGCCAGGAACCAGGAACTCCATCCAGGTCCCCAGCATAGGTGGTAGGGAGCCAAGCAATTGAGCTACGATCAGCTGCCTCCCAGGACATGCATTAGTAGGAAGGTGGCAGAAGCAGAGCTGCGACTACAATCCAGGCACTCTGATATGGGATGTCCCAAGCAGCATCTTAGCCACTGCACCAAATGCCCACCCCTCCGTGACCATTTCACATGTCATTGTCATATAGCTGTTTTCTACTGGTCACCTAATTTTATTTGAAATGGTTTTGAGGCACTGATCTATAGGATATTGCCTTACTATTTTAGCAAAAGCAAACAAAACAAAATAAAAACAATACAAATATAATTTAGGGCTAAACTGAGAAAGTTTTTCATGGCTACTTTGAAGTAGATCTAATATATAATAAAGGCCAGGCCAGGCATGCAGAATATACTTACTACCAAAGAACATGAGGAACATTGGTAAATGTGTTAATAGGAAGGTAATCAAATATACTGATTTGGGAAAATGTATAGTGAGGTGATCTTAGGAAACAAAATGGTCCCTCAGTGCACCTCTGATGATATATTACAGAGTCCAGCAACCACGTTTCTCAGAATGCATGTGGGAATGGATGGTTTGCACTTCTGTACTGGGCTTTGGCGCTCTCAGAGTCTATCCTGTGCTTAACTAACCCCACATTTTGTGAGTCAGAAATATTCACTAGGCTTCATAGGAGACTTGACTTCTCTAAATTGCTGATAAGCCAATGAAATGATCTATATGAAATTATTTTTAAATACAACACATGTACACATCCAGACTGAAGAGTTGTATGCAGGAGTGTCATAGTCACGCACAGAATGTGCTCTTATGGGAGACAGATGGGGAAAGTACTTCCTTCTTTGCTGAAGTTGCTGTGTGCGTTGTTTTCTTTCTTAATGTGACCGAGCTCGCCTTCCTGTCCTGATTAGTTCCTCTTCTCATCATTTCAGTTCCTAATAATAACAAAAACAACCATGGCTAACATGTAGTAAGTGGGTATTGTACTTACTAAACATTAGCCATTGTTATTGTTTCACATGAATTAATTTATTTAGTCATAACAACTCCATTAATCACTTGCTATTATCATCCCTGTTATTTTTGAGAAAGCTGAGGTACAGAGGGTTAAATACTTTACACCAGGTTAACTAGCTGGTAAGCTGGAGGATCAGGCTTCCAGTCTATGTTGTTTTGCTCCAGAGCCTGTATCCTTTTCTACTGTGCTGAACTGTGTTCCACTCCACCATCATGCCTGATACCATCACAGGCACAGTCTTGCCACTGTGAAAACTTTCAGGCAGCAGCCACTGGTTTGTCTCTTTACAGTCAGTCGATGAAACCAAAGTCATTTTTTTAAAAAGATTTATTTATTTATTTGAAAGACAGAGTTACAGAAAGAGAGAAGGAGAGACAAAGAGATCTTCCATCGACTGATTGACTCCCTAAATGGGTGCAACTGCCAGGGCTGGGCCAGACTAAAACCAGGAGCCAGGAGCCTCTTCCAGGTCTTCCATGTGGGTACAAGAGACCAAACATTTGAGCCATCCTCTCTTGCTTTCCCTGGCATATTAACAGGGAGCTGGGTCGGAAGTGGAGCAACCAGGAATCCAATTGGCGCCCATATGCTGGCATTGCCAGCAGCAGCTTTACCCATAATGCCATCCCCACAAAGTCATTTTTTACCCAAACTAACCTCAACAGGCGCCGCAAGGTGGAGGATTAGCCTGTTGAGCCACGGCGCCGGCCGGCACACCGGGTTCTAGTCCTGGTTGGGGCGCCGGATTCTGTCCCGGTTGCTCCTCTTCCAGTCCAGCTCTCTGCTGTGGCCCGAGAAGGCAGTAGAGGATGGCCCAAGTGCTTGGGCCCTGCACCCACATGGGAGACCAGGAGGAAGCACCTGGCTCCTGGCTTCGGATCAGCGCAGCAGCCATTGGAGGGTGAACCAATGGAAAAGGAAGACCTTTCTCTGTCTCTCTCTCTCTCACTGTCTAACTCTGCCTTTCCAAAAAAAAAAAAAAGAAAAAAGAAAAAAGAAAGTCAGCCATAAAAATTGGAGGTTTATTAAAACATTTTTAATGATTATAGGAATAAACTTATTGAAAGGAAGTGTCTCATCCATGATGGTGTCCCCCAAAGAGGTATCATCTCTGAAACTCCTATCCCAACCCCATATGCTAGTTTTTAAAAAAGACATTATTAATTTGAAAGGCATGACACGGAAAGAAAGAGACGGGAGGGGTGAGAGAGATGTCCATCTATTTCACACCCCCAAAATCCCACAACAGCCAGGGCTGGTCCAGGCTGAAACTAGGGACTAGAAACTCCATCGGGTCTCCCGTGTGGGTGGAAGGGAGGTACCCGAGTATTTGGGCCATCATCTGATGCCTCCCAGGATATGTTAGCAAGAATCTGGATCAGAAGCTGAGTAGCTGGAACTAGAACCAACACTGATTTGGGATGGGGGTGTCACAAGCAGTGGCTTAATCAGCTGTACAGGGGCCGGTGCTGTGGTTTAGTAGGTTAATCCTCTGCCTGCAGCAACAGCATCCCATATGGGCACCGGTTCTAGTCCCGGCTGCTCCTCTTCCAGTCCAGCTCTCTGCTGTGGCCTAGGAAAGCGGTAGAAGATGGCCCAGACACTTGGGCTCCTGCACCCACATGAGAGACCCAGAAGAGGCTCCCGGCTTCTGGCTTTGGATCGGCGCAGCTCTGGCCCTTGCGGCCATTTGGGGAGTGAACCAGCGGATGGAAGACTTTTCTTTCCATCTCTCTCTCTCACTGTAATTCTGTCTCTCAAATAAATAAATAAAATCTTTAAACAAAATTAGCTGTATAACACCTGCCCCATAATTTTATATCTGATAAAAGTTACTATCTTACAATTCCCACAAACTCAAAAATTACCACTATTTATTAAACATTTCCATAAATAAAGGAAGAGATAAGAGATAAATCTCCCTTACAAAAATATTCCAAATGATATATGTGGATATTCTCCCCTTCCAGGTCTTAGTGACTCACTTCTGAAGAATGAAGTATGAAAGGGAAAAAAATACTAACTTTACAGCAGAGAAGCCTCACAGACACTCCCTTAACCACGTGATCACACACCACTGTGTGAGGTTATCATATCCCTCCTGATTGAGTGTGATGAGAAGGGCACTTTACCTCTGCGGGATTCTTTCCAAAAGTCCCTAACACCAGTCTAGTCATAAGAAAAACAATAATACAATACAAATGCATACAAAATAATACAAAAACAAAATACAACAAGCCCAAATTGAAGGACAGTCTACAAAATACTCTGGTACTCCTCAAAAATTGTCAAGGCTCTGGAAAACAAAGAAAGACCAAGATGCTGCCACACAGCAGAGGAAATCAGAAAACATTACAACCAAATGTAATGTAGTATCTCGGATTGGATCCTGAAACAGAAAAAAGGACACTAGTGGGAAACCTGGTAAAGCCCAAATAAAGTCCAGAGTTTAGATAATAATAAGTTTCTTTTCTTTTTTAATTTTATTTATTTAGTTAGTTTATTTATTTATTTTAATAATGAGTTATAGTGTTGGTTCCTTGGTTTTGACAAGTGCACCGTGGCCACTTAAGATGATCATATTAAGGGAAACTGAGGCAAGGTGAGGAGTATATAGGAACTCTGTACTATCTTTGAAACTTTTCCACAAATCTCCAAAAACACTAATAGAAAATAAAATTTCCACAAACTCATGAAAATAGTTTTAACATAGTAGAGATAGGCTTATACAAGTTAAGATAGTAGATTTATGCAAAATATCCACATTTAAAACCTGTAATATCCACATTTAAAGCCCTTCTTGGGACCTCCAGAACTATTTTGCCAAACCTGGAAGTTAAATGTTTACAGATTTGGACTTCCAGGGCGTAAAATCAAAGTCTGTTTCCCTAATACTTTAACTCTTAGAAAGAGAATTGCACTGAGGATTGATCTCAGCATTTGGTGAATTTGAATGGCTCATTTAGCCTTTCTGGGCTGTGGTTATCCCATTTAAAAAAATGAGAACCCTCCCATATTTTCTAACATTCTATAAATAGAATTTCTTGAATTTTAAAAATTATTTATTTATTTATTTATTTATTTGACAGAGAGGGGGAAACACAAACAGAGCTTCCATCTGCTGGTTCACTCCTCAAATGACTGTAACAGCTGGGGCGGGACTAAAGACAGGAGCCCAGAACTCCCTCTGGGTCTCCCATGTGGATGACAAAAAATTAAATCCAATGCTTTCCCATGCATACTAGTAGGGAACTGGATCAGAAGCAGAACAGCTGGGACTCAAAACTGTGCTCTAACATAGGATACTAGTATCACAAGCTGTGATACTAGTGTGGCTTAATCCACTGCACCACAATGCCAGCCCCTCTCTGAATATTTAAAATACTTTGTTTACATTTTTATTTATTTACTTGAGAGACAGAGAGAGTGAGAGCACCTATCCACTGGTTCACTCTCCAGATGCCCACAAAGGCTGGGGCTACTCTGGGCTGAAGCCAGGAGCTAGGAACTTGATCCAATTCTAACATGTGAGTGGCAGGACCCAGTTACTTCAGCCAACACCTGCTGCCTCCCAGGGTCTGCCAGAAGCTGTTATCAAAGGCCAGAGCCTGGGGTTGAACCCAGGTACTCTGATATGGGATGTAGATGTCTTAATCTGTATCTTAACCATAGCCAAATACCTGTCCCTCAAATATTTTAAATATTATTTTTAATATTCTAAGGAAAAAATAAAATTTTGTTACGCAATAAAGTCCACAAACATTTACTAAGCAGCAGTCACTATGCTAGTTGCAGGAGCCAGAGGTCTCAGCGTGGTGAAAGAGATATGTCTGTAAACAAGCTATGAGAGCCAGGTGATAAGTGCTATAAAAGAGGCATTAACAAGGTGCAGTGATATACAGAGAGAAATTGCTTCATTCTGCCTGTATAGGCTAGAGAGTCTTTGGACACAAGAAACTACGAATATCTTGGAATAGTACTATTTGATCTAGAGTCCTTGAAGAATCAGTCATCTAGTGGTAAGCATTTATTTTGATTGGCTGTGTATAAAAATCAGGGAATTACTAGATTTTTCCAGCAAAATTGTCTGCCAAGTCAGAAATTTGATTGCTACGGAGCTGGACCAGAAAAGCACACGTGTCTCATGTTGCAGATACTCTCTCTTGGGAATGTTGATATGCATGAAATCTGTCCCCTGAGATGAATTAATTGCTGTCACATGAACAACATAACTTTCTAGAAAAGGCAGTGTGTTGGCTGTCATCGTCTGTCATTTCTAAATCAGGCCTTCATAAAAAACTCATGCCTCTCAGATTATTCCATTTCCATCTTACAGCTGAATATTTCTAGCTCAGGCCTTATAATACATGTATAGGCTTAATATTTAGTTTTGCTTTTAAATTCTGAATTGCATGATAAAAACAGAAATTTTAGGGTTAAAAATTGGCTCAAGAATGTTGACCCTTTCCTTACAAATTCTGAGTAATTCTGTTTCAACAGGTCTTTCTTTGGCAGGGGTAACGTGACTGTGGGGGAAGTTTTGCCACTGTATTGATCATTGGTGGAAGGAATGCATGCTTTCTTCTGGCATGTTGCCCAAAACAAATGGGAATATTAGAGAGGTGTGGAGCACTGGCAAATATTACTTCGCTATTTCCCAGAGCCAAACTAGATAAGTGCCTTTTCCTGGGAATGATAATTATGGAAAATTCCTTGCCAGTAACAAGTGAGACAGACAAGGGTAAAATAGCAAGCACAGACCTAAGAGAGCCTGGCAAAGTACACACAGAGAAGCGGGCAGGAATGCCTTCCCACACTAATCTCCTTTGTCCCACCAGATTACCAATGTGTGGACACGAGAGGAGCCAGGTGGCTGTGGGAGGTTTTCTCCCAGAGCTGTGTCTACAGTTTTCTTGAGACAGAGCTACAAGGCAAAATATCTGTGATAACAAAAGTTCTTTCTAAGCAGACACAGGACCCTTTGCTTCTTTAAAAAAATAAAATAAAAAATAGCACTTACAATGGCTTTTTTCTGATTATAAATGTAATAATGTCTCAGAAAAATGTGCACAAGTTGCAGAAAAACTGAAAGAATATAAATATTATTCATTACATCTCCATCCAAAGTCCGTTAATAGAATATTGGTGAATTTTTTTCAAGATTGTGTATGTATATACAATGCGATTTCAGAAAGCTCATAGGAAAATGGAATTAAAATATATTCTGGTGAAAAAATTTTGAAGTCCATGAATAATTTTTCATAATACGCGTTTCCATGAACTTTTAAAAAAATTTAAAAAAAAATTTTTTTGACAGGTAGAGGTATAGATAGAGAGAGAGAAAGGTCTTCCTTCCGTTGATTCACCCCCTAAGTGGCCGCTACGGCCGGCGGTGCGCCGATCCAAAGCCAGGAGCCAGGTGCCTCTTCCTGGTCTCCCATGCAGGTGCAGGGACCCAAACACTTGGGCCATCCTCCACTGCCCTCTCGGGCCACAGCAGAGAGCTGGACTGGAAGTGGAACATCTGGAACTAGATCCTGGTGCTCATATGGAATGCCGGCGCCACAGGAAGATTAACCAAGTGAGCCATGGTGCCGGCCCCTTCCATGAACTTTAAAAAAAAAAACCTTCAGTAGTCTACATGATTGAGAGACACTATATGTGCTATTTTATATTCTGTTCTTTTCCTTGTAGTACTATGACATAACAGTTGTCCTAAAAGATTCTTCTTAGTGGCTGGATGCTCCATTCTGTGATGAAATCTATATATCCTATATCCTAAATTTATTCATTCATTTCAAAATATTCATTAAGAAAAAATATGTATTCAGAGCCAACTTTTCAAATGCTGAGTGTGTTGTAATTTCCTCAGCCTAGTTGCTGGTCAGCAAAACTGTGTCTTTATTTTATGATATTTATTTTTTAAGGATCTATATAAGCAGTGAAAGTATGGAGTCAGTTTTGAAGAAGATGGGTGCAGAAATCCTTGGAGAGTCTGGGCTGCAGGAATGAGATGAGGGAGAAGGTCCAGTGACAGCTGCCTTCCCATGCCCGTTGATATTCCCTGCAAAACCAGAAATTGTTTAGGGGCAGAGGCATCTTTGTGCGACTACCATTATGTAACATAATGATGGTAATTAGCTAGTATCTGTAATTAGCCAATATCCTTTCCTCGTCTTGAGTGCGGGCAGGTTAAGAAAGAGAAATGCCAGCTCAAGGATTACTGTGAGGCCTAACTTTCTCAGCAGAGCTAGTGGAGCTATTTTAGCTATTGCTAAAAGGCTTATCATTGGACTCAACTGCTGTTAAATAGGTAGTGTATTTCAAGAGCCACCCCTTTAGGACAGACCCTTTTAGAGCATCCTTCCCCTTCCTGTTCTCCCTTCTTTGCCCAAACCTACACTAGAATGCTTTTCTCTTATCTCTTGCAGTTCTCAGTAGAACACCTAAACCATTCCTGTGCTTATTTAGAGTCCTCATACTATGTTTTGAATTTGTCTTCAGCATTCAGTTATAGTTGACCTACATAAATTCAATTTTTCAAAGAGCCATTACAATGCAGTTTTATGGGTAGATTATTATGCTAAGCAAGACAGTTATCTGATAGTTACCAAAAGAAGGATTCAGAGATACCCTGAAAGATAAATGGCAGTATATGACACAATATGAAGCTTATAGGAGAGGGTCTTTTTTATTATTTAAAGGTTTATTTATTTATTTGAAAGGTAGAATTAGAGACAGAGAGAGAGAATCTTCCATACACTGGTTAACTCCCCAGATAGTTGCAATGGCTGGGGCTGGGCCAGGCCAAAGCCAGGAGTCTGGAACTCCATCCATGTCTCCCACATGGGCAGCAAGGACCTAAGCACTTGGACCATCTTCAGCTGCCTTCCCTAGTGCATTATAAACAAGTGCTCCAATATGGGATGCTCACATCACAAGTCACGGCTTAATCAACTATACCACAATGCGTGCCCAGGAGAGTAATATGGAAATAGTTGGACTACATATACAAGTACTACAGTCACGTGCCACATAATGATGTTTTTGTTCAATGACTGACCACATGTACAATGGTGATACCGTAAGATTGCAGTAAGCTCTTTTTCTCTTCTGTCTCTTTCAAATAAAAATTTGTAAAAATGGTGGATGTTTGGCCTAGCAGTTGGGACACCCTTTGGCAGTACCTGCATTCATGTCAGAGTGCCTCTGTACGAGTCCTGGCTCTTCTCCTGATTCTAAAAGTTTCTGCTTGTGCATACCATAGTAGGCAGTATATGATTGCTCAAGTGGTTAAGTCCTTGCCACCCGTGTGAGAGACTCAGATTGAGTTCCCAGCTCTTGGCTTCTTCCTGGTCCAACCTCTGCTGTTGCAGACTTTTGGGAAATAGACCTGTAGATGGGATATATTCTCTCTCTCTCCTGCCCCCCACCTATTTCAAATAAAAACATTTTAAAAAGATTTATTTATTTATTTGAAAGGTAGAAATAAAGGGGGGGGGAAGGGGAGGGAAGGAGAGGAGAGGGGAGGAGAGGGGAGGAGATGGGAGGAGAGAGAAGAGGATCTGCCCTCTGCTTCACTCCCTAAAGGTCCACAATGGCCAGAGCTTCCTCTGGGTCTCCCATGTAGATGCAAGGGACCAAGCACTTGGGTTGCTGCTGCTTTTTCAGGCACATTAGCAGGGAGCTGTATTGGACATGGAGCAGCCACGACTTGAACCAACACCTACCTATGTGGGACGCCAGCACTGCAAGTGGAGGTGTAACCTTCTATGCCCCAGTGCCAGCCCAGTAAAAACATTTTTTAAAAAAATATTACAATATTGTCTGGGTATGTAGTAAGCTATATCATCTAGGTTTGTGTAAGTAAACTCTATGGTATTTGCACAATGACAAAATTGCCTAACACAATGCATTTCATGTAACATATCCCCAGCATTAAATGATGCATGATGGTATATACTACGTGTTTATGCAATGGGTATTTCTCTGAGAATTCATGAGAAGCTCAAATAAGAGCATAAGCTTTTGAATCTTAGAGGACTGGGTTTAGATTTTAGCTCTATCAGATACTTGGCAGCTGTTTGACTTTGGACAATTTATTTAATGTTTGTAAGGCTCAATTTCTTCATCTAAGCAAGATTATTATAAGAATACCTCATAGATAAATAAATGAGGTAACAGAGCTCTTATCTGGTACATAGTAAACACTCAGTAAATAGTTGCAATTATTGGTAAGTAGAGAAAAATGGTTTTAAAATTAAAATAAAATATACTAATTGAGCACTACTATAGGTCAGGTCTGTATAGTAGAACCTCCCACACCAAAAACACATACTTTCTTTTTTTTTTTTTATATGAAGTGAGTTTGTCTATATGGGTTTATTTACATTAGAATTATAACTATGTTTCAAAAGGATGGATTTGATTTATTACACTGTCAACTGACTTCCAAGCAAATTTCAAAGGCTCCTCTGAAAGATAGGAATGTTGGAGATAATGTCTTTTCCTTGCCCACTGTTTAATTCATTGAGTATGTACTGACTTTACTTCATATTTATGTACCCTAAAAGATAAGTCTCTCCTCATTTAGCTTTCTTTTATTTAAAAAAAAAGATTGATTTATTTGAAAGGCAGAGATACAGAGAGAGAAGGAGAGAGACTGAGTAAGAGATCCTCCATCTGCTGGTTCACTCCCCAGATGGCTGCAATGGCCGTGGCTGGGCCAGGCCAAAGCCAGGATTGAGGAGCTTCTTCTGGGTCTCCCATGTGGGTACAGGGACCCAAGCACTTGGGCCATCTTCCGCTGCATTCCCAGGCGAATTAGCAGTGAGCCCGATCGGAAGTGGAGTAGCCAGGACTTGAACCAGTGTCCATGTGGGATGCTGACACTGCAGGTGTTGTCTTAATCCTCTATACCATAGCGTCAGCCCTTCAATTAGCTTTCATAGTTTTTTTTTTAAATAAAAGGGTATCTTTAATCTTAGAGTCCTATGCAATATATTTAAAGAAGTATGTCCCCTTTGTGTTTTTAAACAAACACTAAATTTGCATTATTTGAAAAAAGAATGTTCGTTCTTGAAAATAGGCATCGGTTCCTCAGTAAATAAAGGTCTGTCCTATAATTTTTTCTACCTGTTCAAAGATTGAGGTGACCCAGGGAAGATGTACAAAAGGCCAATAAGTACATGAAAAGATGGTCTACTCATTAGTATTAGAGAAATGCACATCAAAACCAAAGTAAGCTACTGTACTATGCCCTCAGTGGTGGTTGTAACCAGAAAGATGGACAATAACAAGTGTTGGCTAGGATGTAGAGAAATGAAACCCTAATACATTACTGCTAGAACTGTAAAAGTCCAGCCACCTTGAAAACAGCTTGCCAGTTTGTCAGAATGTTAAACATGGAGTTATCATGTGATTCAGGAATTCTACTCATAGTGGTATATCCAAGAAAGATGAAAAATACATGTTCACAAAAACGCTTGCACATGAGTTCATAACAGCATCATTTATAATGGCTTAAAATAGAAACAGTACAAATATTCATCAACTGATGAGTAAATAAAATGTGGTAAATCCATACAATGGAATATTATTTGGCCTTAGAAAAGAATGAAGTAATGATACAGAACACAATATGAACTGACCTTAAAAACATGCTAAGTGAAACAGACAGACACAAAAGGCTATGTATTGTGTCGTTCCATTTATATGACATGTCCAGAATAGGCAAATTAATAGAAAGTAAATTTCTGTTTGCCAAGTTCTGGGGGAGGGGAAGAGGGAGGAGTGTCTGGGAAGGGGTGCAGGGTTTCTTTGGAGGATGATTAAAATGTTCTGGGATTCAGTAGTGCTGATAGATGCACATCTCTATGAGTGTACTTTTAAGTATATTTAAATGTAAATGTATTTAAAGTATACATAAAACGGGTGAATTTAGGGGCTGGTCTTGTGGAGTAGCAGGCTGGGCTATGCCTCCTGCAATGCTGGCATTCCATATGGGCACCAGTTCCACTTTTTTTTTTTTTTTTTTTTACAGGCAGAGTGGACAGTGAGAGAGAGAGACAGGTCTTCCTTTGCCATTGGTTCACCCTCCAATGGCTGCCACGGTCGGCCGTGGCCGGCGCACCACGCTCATCCGATGGCAGGAGCCAGGTGCTAGGTGCTTTTTCCTGGTCTCCCATGGGGTGCAGGGCCCAAGCACTTGGGCCATCCTCCACTGCACTCCTGGGCCACAGCAGAGGGCTGGCCTGGAAGAGGGGCAACTGGGACAGAATCCGGCGCCCCGACCGGGACTAGAACCCGGTGTGCCGGCGCCTCAAGGCGGAGGATTAGCCTGTTGAGCCACAGCGCCGGCCACCAGTTCCACTTTCTATCCAGCTCTCTGTTGATGTTCCTGGGAGAGCAGCATAAGATGAACCAAGTGCTTGGGCCCCTGCCACCCATACGGGAGATCCAGATGGGGCTTCTGGCTCCTGGCTTTGGCCTGGCCTAGCCCTAGCTGTTGCAGCCATTTGGGGAGTGAACAAGTGGATGAAAGATCTCTGTCTCTCCTTCTCTCTCTGTGACTCTGTCTTTCAAATAAATAATTCTTTTTAAAAAATGGGTGGATTTTACGTGAATTATATCTCAATAAGCTATTATTTAAAAGAAAAAGCTGAAATGAGAGTTGAACAAATACAGTTGTTTTTGCATTTATAAAAATTGCCTGGCATATACTGTGTTATCAAGACGTTATCAGACAGGTTGACCTTTGCCTGCTGGTTCAAGTTTAGTCAGGATGTTTAAAAAACAGTATTTATAGCTTTTAAATTACAGAAGAGTATTACAGAGAGTGAGAGAAATAAGATTATTTGGAGCAGACTCCAGATGTTTCCTCCTCCGTCTGCTTAAAGTTGGATAGTTTGAGTGCTTCTTTGAGTTGAGGTGGCTTTAAATACTTGGAGTTTAACTTAAGTGTTTTGCAGTTGTCTTAAGATAAAAGAATCCTTATTGGGAGATGCTAGGTAGTAATAACACAACTGTTTATAATTCTTAACCTCCAAAAGGATCCTTAAGGAGACAGTGCAGAGGCTTCCTTCACTAGATTTTGCAACTCATTTGAAATCAAAGACTGCCAGATGGCAAACAGGAGAGTCTGGTTATTATGTGGTGGGCTTTGTTTGTTTTTGTTTTAAAAATTTACGTATTTATTTGAAAGGCAGAGTTTCAGAGAGGCAGGAGAGAGACAGAGACAGAGACAGAGAGACAGAGAGACAGAATCTTCCATCTCCTGGTTCACTCCCCAATGGCCACAACAGATGGAGCTGACTGATCCAAAGCCCGGTGCCCATATGGGATGCCGGTGCTGCAGGCAGTGGCTTTACCCACTATGCCACAGTGCCGGCCCTGACAACTAATGTTATCAGCATCTTGTGTTTCTTTCCAGAGATATTTTATTAATGCATTCCAAATAATACTATTTTAGAAAATGTGACTTTATTTACATTGCAATCATGAGAATATACTGTGTTCACCTTTTTGAACAGTAATACCATCATTTTTCTGATTTAAAGATTTCCTGGGGGCCGGTGCTGTGGCGTAGTAGGTTAAGCCTCCGCCTGAAGTGCCAGCATCCCATATGGGCACTGGTTTGAGTCTTGGCTGCTCCATTTCTGAACCATCTCTCTGCTAATGCCTGGGAAAACAGTGGAGGATGGCCTAAGTGCTTGGGCCCCTGCACCCACGTGGGAGACCAGAAAGAAGCTCCTGGCTCCTGGCTTCAGCCTGGCTCAGCTCCAGCCATTGTAGCCATTTGGGGAGTGAACCTGCAGATGGAAGATCTGTCTGTCTGTCTGTCTGTCTCTCTCTCTAACTCTGCCTTTCAAATAAAATAAATATTTTAAAGATTTCCTGTACCCTAAAATCTGGGTATAGATGTAGCTTAGGATGTATAACTTCTGGAGATAGTTTATCTCAATCTGTTGTGTGTGTATATTTACAGTTTCACAGAGTATCTTTTTACCTCTAAGGTCTAGGAATATTTTTCTCTGAGCTTACATTTGCTTCCTATGTACAGATTCTGATGCCAACAATGGTAGTGAAATAATGCATTCTTTTTTAAAAGATATATTTATTTATTTGAAAGGTAAACTTATAGAGAGGCAGAGGCAAGAGGCAGAGAGAGGGAGAGAGAAAGAGAGAGAGGGAGAGATCGAGACATCTTCCATCTCCTGGTTCACTTCCCAAGTGGCCGCAATGGCTGGAGCTGGGCAGATCTGAAGCCAGGAGCCAGGAGCTTCTTCCAGGTCTCCCACGTGGGTGCAAGGGCCCAAGGACTTATACCATATTCTACTGCTTTCCTAGGCCATAGAAGAGAGCTGGTTTGGAAGTAGAGCAGTCGGGATTCAAACTGGCATCTGTACAGGATGCCAGCACTGCAGATGGTAGCTTTACCCGCTGTGCCACAGTGCCAGCCCCAAAATAATGCATTCTTACAACAGGCTCTTTTGTTATTCATTGTTTTAATATTCAAAATTTCAAAAATGCTGGGCTTTGTTGGATGGAACCAGGTAGAATTGAGCATAAAGTGATGAGGGAGAAATTAAAAAGCAAAATCTGGCACTGTGTTTCTGGTACATTTTCTATTCTTTGTTCTTTAATCTCTCTTTACCCACACACTGACCTAAATTATGCCTTTAACCTACCAAGGAATACTACTGTTAGACTTGAATATATGTAACTGTTAAGTATGGACCACTAAGATCCTAAGTTTTTTGATAAAAGTTGTTGGGGTTGCCTGTTGCCAATGAGGGAAAGGAAAGCAAGAGTTGTCAGTTTATTCTCTTTCTTCCCAATAAGGCAGCAACTAAAGAACAAGGAGTTACCAAGTATCTTTATAGAAACTTTGCAGAATTGATCCAGTATTTGACAAAACAATTCAGTCTTGTGCTGTCCTTCTAAAAGTGTTACATTTTTTTTTTCAAGAACAAGGAATAAATGAGAAAAGAAAAGGATTGTGTATGTTGGGGGTGGGGAGGTGCTTTGATTTGATTTTTTTTTTTTTTTTGACAGGCAGAGTGGACAGTGAGAGAGAGAGACAGAGAGAAAGGTCTTCCTTTACCGTTGGTTCACCCTCCAATGGCTGCTGCAGCTGGTGCCCTGTCCTGATCCGAAGCCAAGAGCCAGGTGCTTCTCCTGGTCTCCCATGTGGGTGCAGGGCCTAAGCACTTGGGCCATCCTTCACTGCACTCCTGGGCCACAGCAGAGAGCTGGCCTGGAAGAGGAGCAACCGAGACAGAACAGGCGCCCCAACTGGGACTAGAACCCTGTGTGCCGGTGCCACAGGCAGAGGATTATCCTAGTGAGCCACAGCGCCAGCTGTTGACTTGATTTTCTAACACTAGGATGGTTTGAGTTGCTCTGTCCACACAGTGTCCATTGAATTCCAGGAGATAGGGTGTACCATATGGCTATCGTAATACTTTTTCTCTATGTAAAGCTTAATGATTCCTCTTAAATGTCATTATTACCACCTATTTCTTATATCTACAAATATGAAATGTTGTCTTTAATGGGTAATAAGAGGATGTTCTTATCTTAGACAGAAATGGTATAGGATAACATCAGGCATTGTTACAGATACTTACATTCTTTCATTGAGGAGGGGCACATCTCGGGCCACCCTAAGGGCACGGAGAAAAATCAGACCTCAGATGTAGCTGTACTTCTTTTTGGGAGGAAGTATTTTTAAATTTTGAGAAATGTTCATGACTTGCCCCAGCCCTCATTAGAAGTGTAAAACCTTCATTAGAAAGGTCAGGGATCTGTTTCGATTGCAGGCTGCGAGTTAGCAGCAGAACTAAGATATAAATCTAGACTCACTGACTCTTTTCACCATATTATATAACATTTGGGGCTTCCCTGTTAAGAGTGGAAATGTGTTGCCTCGTATGCATAAAATTCTTTGTGCCACATCAAGTTCTGTGTGTACCATCTCTCATGTTGGCCCCGGACAACCTTTGTGCCAGGGACAATAAATGCAGTTGTTCTCATTTTGTAGACAAGATTGCAACAAAGAAGACAAATCGTAGTCTGTATCAGTCAAGACTAGAACCCATTTCTCCCAATTCCCTCTCCAAGGCTCTTTCACAGTGCCATCTTGCTAGCCTGGTGCCTTCCATCAATGAACTTTGGAAATCAAGTTTGAGACACCAGAATGGAGCCTCGATTTTAAACTGAATTCTCTAGTTTTTCACAAATCCGTACCAATTAAGACTTGGCAGTATGAGGGAACTACTGTTTTCTGGGGGGAATTTTGTTTCTGTTTTGGAAGATAGAGAAATATCTCCCTCTCACTGGTTCACTCCACAAAGGCTAACAACATCCAGGGCTGAGCTAGACCTAAGCCAGGCCTGAAACTACATGTGGATCTCCCACATGCTGGCAAGGACCCAAGTACTTGAGCTGTCTATCACCTGCTGCCTCCCAAGGTGCATATTAGTAGGAAGCTGGATCAGAAGCTGAGCCAGGACTGGGAATTCAGGTAGTCCCATATGGGGTGGGCATCCCATACAGCGCAGTAACTGCTGTGCCAAACACCCACGCCTTTTTTTTTTTTTAAACAAAAGCATCCTAATCAAGTTGAAACAAAAATTGTAATACATGAAATGGGAGGAAAGAGCTATCAGTAGTAGTCCTCCCTTATTTCTGACCCACATTTGTCTCTATTTTCATGATTGACTTTCCCAAGCCAGAGGCAGGTGGCCAAAGAGCATTTCAAAGTCAAGTGGTCCCAAGAACACCCGGACAGGCTGGTGGATGGAAAACCCAGCCCCAGACGCGTAGTGCACGATCCCAGCTCCAGACTTAGACCCTTTCAAGTCTCAAACCTGGTGTTGCCTTAAGAACCCTACTCTCTAGGTGGTTTCCTTCACTGTGCAATGAGAGGATCGAGTGTGCATACCTAAAGTTAAAAGTAAGACTTACCCAGGTTTTGCATACTTAAATTCACAAATGTACATTTAAAGCAATAACAGAGGTCTTCAAAAAGTTCAAGAAAATGCATATTATGAAAAAACTATGAGTGGGTTTCATTTCTTTTTGGCACCAAAATAAGCCCGTCTTTGAACACCATCTCCACGAACTTTTAAAGTGCCCCTTCGTATATGTGCAGAAACATTTTGAAATCCATGCACACAGGAGAGTCCTCGGTCGGAAGTTACACACCCCGCTTCCCTGAGACGCCAGTGGACCTCGTGGCGGGCAGTAGAAGCATCAGCAGACTGACAAACTAAAAAAGGGCAAGCCCGGAGACGGCACGGTTGCCACAGCCGGGACAGTTCCTAATTCGGGGCGGCCCCGCTCGCCCGCTCGCCGGGCCCAGTGCTCCGCAGCCCACCACCTGTTCCCGGCAGCCAATGGGGCGACGGGGGACGGCCGGGGCGGGGCGCGGCTACAAAAGGCCGCGGGCTGCTCGAGCCCGTACACCCGCTTCGGTCGCGCTCTCGGGAAGCTCGGGCTGACGAGGCCGTGCGCCGGGAACATTCCGCTCGTGGACCAGCCGGACCTGGGCGATGCTGCGGGTGCGGTGTCTGCGTGGCGGGAGCCGCGGCGCCGAGGCGGTGCACTACATCGGGTCTCGGGTGCGTGCGCCACCCGCCTTGTCTGGCGGTCTCGCGTCTCCCCTTTTGCTGGGCTCCGCACAGAGTGGAGAGCGGCTCCCCCTGGGCCCGCCGCGCTCCCTGGCTTTCCCTAGCTAGAGAGAATTGCTAGAGTCTCCGTGCTTCAAGGGCCGTGGCTGCAGGGAACTTGGTATTGTTCCCCTTGGGCAGGGGGCGCGCGTGGCGGCCCCAACCCCTGGGGAGCACAGTTGCTCTACGCGTCTTGGGCCACCGCAGCTCAAGGGTGCTGTCTTCTTCAACCTGACAGCTTTCCACCCAGGGAGAAGGGATGCTGCAGACCGGGGGCTCCATTTTGAAGTGTGGCGTTGTTGGGGTTCAGTGCTTTGGGTGTGCAGAGAGTTGGGAGAGCTTTGGGGAGATGCGTGTGGGGTGGCTGGAGTAGAGGGTAAGTGGGAGCTGGGGACGGAGCGCCACCGTTTAGGCTCACTCTCACCGTAACACGGAGCCCTGGAATCGCAAGCGGAGTTGGAGCAAGTTCAGCCCTGAACCCAGAGTTTCTGCCTAGCCCCGCCCTCCACTTCTCTGGGATGTCGGGTTGCAGCTGCAGACCCTCCCTTGCTCTCTGGACAGGAATAGCTCAGGGAGCCTGGCTTCCCCAGCAGCTGGGTCCAGAACAGCTGTCACTCTCCCTCTGGCTTTGGTCTCCAGCCCTGCTGCCCTCTTTCCCCTTTTAACAGCATGCAGAAATTTGGGTGGTTGAAGTTTGCCCGGTGGCTGAGAGACTTTCCATGCTCCACCTCTTATAGGTCCTGTATTTTTAAAGGACTTTTTGCAATTCTTAGATTTCCTTTTGAGTTGTTCAAATCTGTGCCTGGGTGAACCTTATTTTGGCTGGTGTACTGTGTACCATCTGTAAAATGCAGCAGACGGCAGCTGGTCATCTCAGTGCCATAGAACAAGAAGTGGATGTAAGAGATGAACATTTCTGAGTCTGAAGTTGATTTTTCTGAAAGATAAGCCCTACTGTACACCTGCTTCTCCATTTCCATTCGTAAAAGTTAATACTTTTTAAAAGGCCTAATGTTGGTAACCTTTGATCCTGAAGGGTGGAGGAGGCTCTCTCGCCTGGCAGGACTTGGCAGAGATCTGTGAAGCAACTTTCTGTGGTTTTCTTTAGAAAAGTTGCTGAAAGTTTGATGAAAGCTTGCTTACAGAGATCTGTTCTGAGGCCTAGATGATGGTGTATGGTCACCAGACACAAAAATCTACGGAGGAGTTTTATGGAGTTACAGCGAATGACAATAGCTAAAAAGGCAATATGCACATAAACTAGAAGGTGGATAATCACCTGTAAATGTCTGATCATATTATGCTGTGTTTTCACCCCATCTCTCCTTCCTCCTCCCAAGTATTCTATAGGGCTGCACAATAACTTCTTGTTGTTTTCGTTCTTGGAAGCTTGGAAGAACCTTGACAGGATGGGTGCAGCGAACTTTCCAGAGCACCCAGGCAGCTACAGCTTCCTCCCGGAACTCCTGTGCAGCTGATGACAAGGCCACTGATCCTCTGCCCAAGGACTGCCCTGTCTCCTCTTACAATGAATGGGACCCTCTGGAGGAAGTGATAGTGGGCAGAGCAGAGAATGCCTGCGTTCCACCATTCACGGTGGAGGTGAAGGTAAAGCCAGGGATTCGGGGGTCTGGAAGTGGGTTCCCCCCCTCCTCCTGCAGTATGGCCTCTGCTCTCCTCTCTTCCATGACTACTTTCACTTTAACTTAGTACCTTCCCTCCCCAACTGAGAAGTTAATGGTAAGTTGTCTTACTTGACCTCTGTGATATTTGACACTATTTATATAAATGATAATTCTTCTTTAAAACTCGCCATGGATTCCAAGAGGCCTTGCAAGAGTGTGGTAGTCCTCTCACTGTCCTCAGATATTCCTTCACAGTCCACAGTGTTGGGGTTGAACAGAATTTCACTTTTGGCCTCCTTTTAGCCATGCTCCCACCTCCACCCTGGTCCAGATCTCTCTCCTGAATACCATCCAAATGACATGGTAAACTTTTTTTTCAGTCCTTTTTTTTTTTTTTTAATACTTTATTTGAGAGGTAGAGTTGCAGAGATAGAGATAGAGAGATAGAGATAGAGAGAGAGGCCGGCGCCGTGGCTCAACAGGCTAATCCTCCGCCTTGCGGCGCCGGCACCCTGGGCTCTAGTCCCGGTCGGGGCACTGGATTCTGTCCCGGTTGCCCCTCTTCCAGGCCAGCCCTCTGCTGTGGCCCGGAAGTGCAGTGGAGGATGGCCCAAGTGCTTGGGCCCTGCACCCCATGGGAGACCAGGAAAAAGCACCTAGCACCTGGCTCCTGCCATCGGATGAGCGCGGTGCGCCGGCCGCAGCACGCCGACCGCGGCAGCCATTGGAGGGTGAACCAACGGCAAAGGAAGACCTTTCTCTCTGTCTCTCTCTCTCTCTCACTGTCCACTCTGCCTGTCAAAAAAAAAAAAAAGAGAGATAGAGAGAGAGTCAGCCTTCCATCTGCTGGTTCACTCCCCAGATGGCTGCAACAGCTGGAGCTGAACTGATCTGAAGCTAGGAGCCAGGAGCTTCTTCAGTGTCTCCCATGTGGGTATAGGGGCCCAAGCACTTGGACCATCTCCTGCTGCTTTCCCAGGGCATAGCAGAGAGCTGGATCACAAGAGGAGCAGTGGAGCCAGTGCTGTGACATTAGCAGGTAAAGCTGCCACCTGCAGCACCGGCATCCCATATGGGCACTGGTTCAAGCCCTGGCAGCTCCACTTCTGATCCAGCTCTCTGCTATGGCCTGGGAAAGCAGTAGAAGATGGCCCAAGTCCTTGGGCCCCTGTGGTAGGCCCAGAGGAAGCTCCTGGCTCCTGGCTCCTGGCTTCAGATCAACTCAGCTCCTGCCATTGAGGCCAATTGGGGAGTGAACCAGTGGATGGAAGACCGCTCTCTCTCTCTCTCTGTCACTCTCTCTCTCTCTCTCTGTCTCTCTCTTTGCCTCTCCTTCTCTGTGTAACTCTGATTTTCAAATAAATAAATAATCACAAAAAAAAAGAAAAAGAAGAGGAAGAGGAGCAGCCAGGACATGAGCCAGTGCCCATATGGGATTCTGGTGCCTCAGGCAGAGGCTTAGTCCACTACATCACAGCACTGGTCCCCATGTTAAACTCTGTAGTGGATTTTGTCACAGTACTGCAGAATCAATACATTTAGAGTTCAGTTGCCAGCCATCCAGCTAAACGGGAGCTTTCTTCATCTCTTTTAATTTTTGGAATTCCTGTTTAATCAACCTAAAAACCAAAGAATCATCTGATTCATCCTGCAGTCATATCCTCTACATTTGTTCTCCAGGGTACAGCAGGTGTTTTATCAGAATGAATCTTGCCTCCATTCCTCTGCTTCTGCCCTGGTCCAGGAGCTCACTGTCATCATTGTGTTAAACTAATGTAGTTCACTCTAACTGATCTTCCCCGTTCTCTCTTCTCTGTAGACCCCCTTCTAGCTACTATCAGAGTGATTCTTTTCAATCCCAATTTAGTCATGTTACTCATCCTGCTCCCATCACTCCTTCTGCCACTCTGTGCCCCTGCTGCTTGGGATCAGGTCCTGGAGTACAAGAGCCTTCACAAGTTGGCTCTTGTCTGCATTTCCAGGACTCTGCATTTCAGTCATTGGCTCATCTTAGGGATGTGTTAGAATGGCAGGTTAGCAGATATTCATTCTTTTCAGAAGACTTTATAAGACAACTATGCAAGTAGCCAAACTACTCACTGTTCCCTGATAAGTCCCATGCCTTTGTCCCCACCTAAGCCTCTTCCATCCTGTACCCTCTTGTCTGCCACCACCTGGCTCCAGTGACAGCTTTCACAAAGCCTTCCAGAATTTCCCTGGCAACACATAATAGCTCCTTCAAAAGAAACAAAACTCTTTCTTGTTCTTTATCCATAGGATTCTTTCATCTAGGGCTTTGATGGGTTGCTGTTCATGTTGTATACTACATCAGAATCCTTTATTCTAAGGGAGCTTCCTTCACATTTGTAGACAAAGCCAAAGCTTCCATTAATAATAGGTGAAAATTTATCTTCAGTACACTTAGTTCTTCCTGAATATTTACATTTTTATTTGTAATGTGAATTGAGGGAATAATTTCTATAATTGCACTACCATCATCATCTGAAATATTGCCTGCCACAGGCCAGGACTCAGATACTGACACAAAAGAACTTCTCTTCTGTTTAGGGAGGTGTGATGTTCACATGGTAATGAAGACTAAGTATTTGGTGCCCACCAGCTGGCAATGCAGTTGAAGAGCCAGGAGAGCTAAGCAGTGATCAAGTGCTGAATAGTTAGGAAGACTTCTTGTAGAAAATGAATTCTTGAATTAGACCTAGAAGACAGAGCAATAGACAAAGTAGTAATTTCTTCTAATTGTGATATTTGGAATCTGATGAACAGAACAGCTGACATGTCATACATGTGTTTTGTTTTGTTTTGTTTTTTTTAGACAGGCAGAGTGGACAGTGAGAGAGAGAGACAGAGAGAAAAGTCTTCCTTTTGCCGTTGGTTCACCCTCCAAATGGCCACCTCGGCCGGCGCGCTACAGCCGGTGCACCACGCTGATCCACTGGCAGGAGCCAGGTGCTTCTCCTGGTCTCCCATGGGGTGCAGGGCCCAAGGACTTGGGCCATCCTCCACTGCACTCCCAGGCCACAGCAGAGAGCTGGCCTGGAAGGGGGGCAACTGGGACAGAATCCGACGCCTCGACCAGGACTAGAACCTGGGGTGCCAGCGCTACAAGGCGGAGGATTGGCCTATTGATTAGCCTGTGGTGCCGGCCATACACATGTTTTTAAAAAGCATGATGTTGGGGCTGGTGCCATGATGCACTAGGTTAATCCTCTGCCTGCGGCGCCAGCATCCCATGTGGGCGCTGGGTTCTAGTCCCGGTTGCTCTTCTTCCAGTCCAGCTCTCTCCTGTGGCCCGGGAAAACAGTGGAGGATGGCCCAAGTGGTTGGGCCCCTGCACCCGCATTGGAGACCAGGAAGACACCTTGCTCTCCTGGCTTCAGATTGGCATAGCTCCAGCCATTGTGGCCATTTTGGGGGTGAACCAAAGGAAGACCTTTCTCTCTGTCTCTCTCTTTCACTATAACTCTACCTATCAAATAAGTAAATAAAAAAATCTTTAAAAAAATAAAAAGCATGATCTTCCATGCTCACTTCGACAGCACATACACAAAAAAAGCACGATCTTTCTACATCTTTTCTTGAAAAGAAGTTGTCCTATCTAGTAACCATTTCAATTGGTACATTCAGGCAAAAGTTTTTCATTTTACTTGTCTTTAAAATTATTGACTTTCATACTGTGTGAACTTATGGAATCAGGATTTTTAGGCATAATGAACTCTTTGTCACTTGACTTCTGACTTCAGACTTTGTCATTCCATGGATTTGTTTAAAGCGTACCATGCTGAAGTCAGGAGACAGGGATGAATTAGGCATTTGATAAAAGCTTCATATCTAGTCTCTGTTAATCAACTGACCTTGTACAAGATTCCACAAATTTCTGGGCCTTCGTAAAATGATAGTATTAATAGGTTTGCTTTCCACCTAAGATTATTAAATATGAAGGCCAAAGGTTGCATGTTAAGTGTTTTAAAAAACAATCTACAATTCATCATAGTTGTATGGCTCTAGTTTTCCAATTACATTACAAAAACACATTGAAAGTGAAATGGCTGTAAGTATTAGTAATATGAGCAGTACTGATTTCATTAATTTGTTTGGTTATTTCTGTTTTGTGCCTTATGCTAACTAAGCTAGTTATTGAGGGAGAAGAAGTAAATGTAGACATGCATGGCATCCAGAAGGCAGGGCTTTGCCTTCTAATAGTAGAATGGCACAGATTATTAATTGATTACAGAATAATAACAGATAAAATAACATAATAAACTAGTTATTCACAACTAGAGCATAAGATATGTTAGAAGATAATAAGTGCTAGAGAAGTGTTAAGGAAAAGAATGATGAACACAGTTGTCAGGAAGCACAATTTTTAACTGAATTATCAATTTATTTGAAAGGCAGAGTGAGGGAGAGAGAGAGATCTTCCACCTGCTGGTTTGCTCTTCAAATGCCCACAACAGGTAGGGCTGGGTCTGGCGGAAGCCAGGAGCACAGAACTCCATCTGGGTTTTCCACATTGGTGGCAGAGGTCCAAGCACTTGGGCCATCGTCTGCTGCCTTCTCAGGCAAATTAGAAGGGAGCTGGATCAGAAGCAAAGTAGCCAGGACTCAAGCTGTCACTCCAATAAGGGATGTGGATGTCCCAAGTGAGGCCACCTAACCCACTGCACCATAATACCCCCCTCAATATGGCTTTTTATTCTGTGAAACTTACTAAATCTTTGCTGTACAATGTATGCTTTTTGTTTTGCTCGTTTTTTTTTTTTTTACAAAGCTCTTGAAAAATGACCTTTTGTAAAATATAAGATTAATCAAGGTCAATGTTACATACAGTTACAGCTGGATAAATAGAAGTAAGTTTCTATTAACATTTCTTAGCTTTCCCAAGACATTGTGTAAAAGTTCATTTGGAAACCCTGTAAAGGATTTCAGACTCTGAAAGACTATATTGTTTTAGGAATGCTGCATCTCTGCCACAGATTATTAAAAATATCATATGCTAAGCATGTAATATAGTGCTCGTTATCTTGCACATGCCTGGTAAATGATTGATAACTCATTATCAAGGTTATTAAGGAAGAGTAAACAATTTCCAAATATCTCTTGTAAAATATAATTTGCCCTGATCATTTGGACTTTGTCCAACCCTTGCCAGATTATAAACTATACAAAAAGAAAAAAAGCCTTCACACTTGTTCAAATAACTTTTTTCCCCCCAGGAGTTTACATTTATCAAAGCAAGCTTCACTTTGTACAAATAGTCACACAGGACATTTTGGAATGAGTCTGGCAAGACAACACAACCTCATCTGTTGTAACCCAGTGTTAAATTTTCAAAGGCTTCTTGTCCCTTCGTGCAGTGTGAGAGATGTGCCTGGCATGAGAAGCAGGAAGTGGTGAATGGTTGGGCAGTACCCAGGATGTATCTGAGCAGAGTATAAAGAGTCATTATTACTTTCTCTTTCTGGTTGCTGCTACAGAAATTACTAGGACTAAAACATAGTGGGATGTTTTTGTTTTGTTTTTGAAAGAGAACATTGGTTTTAAGAAATATTTGGATGTTGTTTGACTATAGATCTTTAAAAATAAAGAAACAAGTTAATGATTCAAATAGAGGTCAGCAAACTTTTTCCATACATGGCTAAGTAATAAATGAGTTCAGGCCATCGTTATCTGTTGCAACTACTCAACTCTCATCCCTGCCATTAGAGGAAAAAGCAGCCATAGACCAAGTGTAAACAAATGAGTATGCCCGTATTCCCATAAAACTATTCCCACACACAGGCCATGGGACAGATTCAGTGTGTAGACCTTAGTTTCCCAACCCCCTTTTTAGAGCTTCACTGGCATCTTTCGTACTTTCTAAAGATCTATTTTTCAGCTGCTTTGTCTCATCTTCCAGATTCAGTTCTAGCCCAACTGATGATAATTCTAGATAACGAAGGAACAAGAGACAAATCTGCTTGCATATCTTTGATGTTTAACAGCCTGAGGTGAAAATGGAAACAGGAAAACAAAATCTAGAAAAAAATATATATATATATATATTTTTAAAAATGTTTTTATTTATTTGAAAGGCAGAGGCAGAGAGAAAAAGAGAAGTTTTCCATCTTCTGGTTCACTCCCCAATTGGCCTCAATGGCAGGAGCTGAGCCAATCCTAAACCAAGAGTCAGGAGTTTCCTCCAGGTCTCCTATGCAGGTGCAGGAGCCCAAGGACTTGGGCCATCTTCTACTGCTTTCCCAGGCCATAGCAGAGAGCTGGATCAGAAGTGGAGCTGCCAGGGCTTGAACCAGCGCCCACATGGGATGCTGGCACTGCAGGCGGCAGCTTTACCCGCTACACCATAGTGCGGGCCCCAAGGTATTGTCTTTGACAATAAAGAGTAAGGTGTCTAAACTTTTAGTCCATCTCAATGAGCAGATACCGTTGGCAGCAACATGAACTATGTTAAGCTATTCCAGTTTTAAAAGATTTTGCACATCAAGTTAAAAATGTTCAACCACTGGAACATATCCAAGTCCCTTTGTGTGTTTGGCACAATATCAGACAAAGAGTCAGTGCACTTGAGTTCTGATCCTGCTTATCCAGTTTGTAAGTGAACACATACTTCGAGAGCCTCTTTCCTTGCTTACAAAATCAATGTGTAAGGATTTGCCCTCTTGGTACTATCCAGAACACCAACTCAGAGACCATGTAGTTAAAGTATACTTGCTCCAATACACTTGAGCCCATTACCCAGTTTTACCCATATCAGAAATGATCTGATTTAGGATGGAAATACTCCTATTGCTTATAGTCAGGACTGGTAGTTGGTCAGCCAATCAGTAATATAAAGAAACATTGGGAGAAAAAAACCTTGCTTTAAGTGTATTTTTTAACTAGAAATGCAATTGTAATTTGCTTTACCAATCTATTGGTGAAGTTCAAAGACTTTTTCTTAGAGAGTAGATTATCTAATTGGAGTTCTGCTTCATTATCTTGATAAATTATAAGTTGCATTTCCCAATGTCTTTCTTTAAACTGACTGAAAATGTAGACACTTGTAAAATAATCCCAGTCTGGATCTTCCCAGATTTTTTAAAACCAGTATGTTATAGTTGTGCTTACCATAATCCAACAGTAATTTTTAACAAATTAATCAAGCCACTTAAAAATATTTAACTGTTTTCCATTTGGTTGTTTTTAACAGAAATATTTACTTGGCCGGCGCCGTGGCTCAACAGGCTAATCCTCCGCCTTACGGCGCCGGCACACCGGGTTCTAGTCCCGGTCGGGGCGCCGGATTCTGTCCCGGTTGCCCCTCTTCCAGGCCAGCCCTCTGATGTGGCCCGGGAGTGCAGTGGAGGATGGCCCAAGTGCTTGGGCCCTGCACCCCATGGGGAGACCAGGAAAAGCACCTGGCTCCTGGCTCCTGCCATCGGATGAGCGCGGTGCGCCGGCCGCAGCGCGCCGACCGCGGCGGCCATTGGAGGGTGAACCAACGGCAAAAGGAAGACCTTTCTCTCTCTCTCTCTCTCACTGTCCACTCTGCCTGTAAAAAAAAAAAAAAAAAAAAAAAAAAAATTTACGAAAGACAGAGTGACAGGAGTGGAGGGGGGAGAGAGCGAGAGAGAGATGAAGGAAGAAAGGGAAAGGGAGGGAGGGAGAGAGGGATGTCTTCCATCTGCTGGTTCACTTTCCAAATGCCTGCAATGGCCAAGGCTGGGCCAGGCTGAAGCCATGAGCCAAGGTCTCCCACATGGGTGGCAGTAACCCACGTACTGGGGCTATCACTGTTGCCTTTCAGACATATCAATGGAAAGCTGGATTGGAAATGGTGTAGCTACAGCTTGAACCAGGCAATCTGATATGGGATGTGGGTATCTCAAAATTGCTTAACAGGCTGTACCAGAATGCTTGCCCTGGCTATCTTTTAAAATGCATATAACCCCTGGGAACCTTCTAAATGTTAAGCTTCCCCTGGGAACCTTCTAAATGTTAACCTTTTTACAGCTGCTGAAAACTTGTGACTTCGTTTATCAGATAATGTCTTTTTTTTTTAAGATTTATGTATGTCTTTTTTTTTTTTAAGATTTATGTATTTATTCAAGAGGCAGAGTTTCACAGAGGCAGAGGCAGAGGGAGTGCTCTTCCATCCACTGGTTCACTCCCTAGATGGCTGCAATGGCTGGAGCTGTGCAGATCTGAAGCCAGGAGCCAGGAACTTCTTTTTTTTTTTTTTTTAAGATTTTTATTTATTTGACAGGTAGAATTATAGACAGTGAGAGAAGACAGAGAGAATGGTCTTCCTTCCATTGGTACACTCCCCAAATGGCCACAACGGCTAGAGCTACAACAATCCGAAGCCAGGAGCCAGGAGCCTCTTCCTGGTCTCCCATGTGGGTGCAGGGGCCCAAGCACTTGGGCCATCCTCCACTGCACTCCCGGGCCACAGCAGAGAGCTGGACTGAAAGAGGGGCAATGCAACGGGGACCAGAACCCAGCGCCCGTATGGGATGCCGGCACCGCAGGCGGAGGATTTTTTTTTTTTTTTTTGGACAGGCATAGTGGACAGTGAGAGAGAGAGAGAGACAGAGAGAAAGGTCTTCCTTTGCCATTGGTTTACCCCCCAAATGGCCACTATGGCTGGTGCTCTGCGCCGATCGGAAGCCAGGAGCCAGGTGCTTCCTCCTGGTCTCCTATGTGGGTACAGGGCCCAAGCACTTGGGCCATCCTCCACTGCCTTCTTGGGCCACAGCAGAGAGCTGGACTGGAAGAGAAGCAACCAGGACAGAACCAGTGCCCCAACCGGGACTAGAACCCGAGGTACTGGTGCCACAGGTGGAGGATTAGCCAAGTATGCCACTGTGCTGGTCCCAGGAGTCAGGAACTTCTTCCAGGGGCCCAAGGACTTGGGTCATCTTCTACTGCTTTCCCAGGCCATATCAGAGAGCTGGATCGGAAGTGGAGCAGCCGGGACATGAACTTGTGCCCATATGGGATGCTGGTGCTGTAGGCCAGGGCTTTAACCTACTGCACCATAGTGCTGGTCCCAAGATCAATGTCTTTTATGACAAAAGGATCTGAAGCAAAGTGAGAGCTTGGATGGATTGGGAAAAGGAAAGGTATGGTTGATGTGAAACACACCGACTGGACAGTACCAAAGGCAGACTTGTACTGCCACATAAATTTGCCAAGTGCTAGTTCTCTTAAATGAGAAAATCAATAATGGATTTTTAAGAGAAACAAAGCATTTTTCTAAGTATGTCCCTAACCTTAACAGGAAGAGGCTATCACTTTTTTCCCCCACAAGATATTTTGAAGTACCATTTTCCAGACAGAATACTGGAATACTGGGATAGCCCATGGTTTGGCTTAGTATCGGTGTTTTATTCTCTCATGCTATTTTGTTGTTGTTCTCTTGTTTAATTTTATTGAGAACTCTCAAATGGGAACACCTGTGTCCTGTTCTTTGGTGAAGCATGGTAAAAAGTGGTGCTGAGGATGCTAAGCCTGACTGAGGGCATACACGCTGTGAGTGGATGGGCATGAGATCTCAGGCAGGAGAAGCAAAAGGCCTCAAAATATCAAGATAATTTAGAGTTCTTCACTCCACAAATATTGGGTGTCTTCCCAGAGCCAGTATGCTCCATGCTGTGGATCAACACTGAACAAGACGTAATGGACTCAATTCATCATACAGAGAGTTGCTCACCACTCCTGAACATACCCATGAGCTGTGTTTTTCTCCTATAAGTATTTCATTTCATTTCCTCTACTTTTAGGCCAACACGTATGAAAAGTACTGGCCATTTTACCAGAAACATGGAGGTCATTATTTTCCCAAAGATCACTTGAAAAAGGCTGTTGCCGAAATTGAAGAAATGTGCAATATTTTAAAAATGGAAGGAGTGACCGTGAGAAGGCCTGACCCCATTGACTGGTCATTGAAATATAAAACTCCTGACTTTGAGTCAACTGGTAAGTGATGTGGGATAACTCTAACTGCTAGTCTCTCTCTCTCTCTCTCTCTTTTTTTTTTTAAGATTTATTTATTTATTTGAAAGGCAGAGTTATAGAGAGGCAGAGGCAGAAAGAGAGAGGTCTTCTATCCATTGGCTCACTCCTCAGATGGCCACAAAGAGCTGGTGCCCATATGGGATGCTGGTGCTTCAAGTGGCAGTTTTACCTGTACACCACAGTGCCTGCTCCTGATTCTTTTGATATGATTAAAATACATACATTCTAAACTCCCTTGTAAATGTAATGGAATCTCCTTGAGAGAAGCAGTTTTCCTAAAACTTTCTAGTTTTTTTCCTTGTATGGCAACAGTGGGTTACATTTAATTTTCCTCGAGAACAGATATTAAGAAGGAACACAGACATTTCTGTTTTATTTCTGATATTATTCAATGACTGTTCTTGTGCCTGAGGACTGTGTTCTAATTTATAGTTCTAGAATGATTCTTGACTCAATTTTTATCTTGTGATACTGATATTCCTTAAGGAAATCTATTCCTATATTGCAAGAAAGGAGTTTAGAGGCCGGTGCCACAGCTCACTTAGCTAATCTTCCACCTGCGGTGCCGGCACCCTGGGTTCTAGTCCCAGTCGGGGTGCCGGGTTCTGTTCCGGTTGCTCCTCTTCCAGTCCAGTTCTCTGCTGTGGCCCGGGAGTGCAGTGGAGGATGGCCCAAGTGCTTGGATGCCTGCACCCGCATGGGAGACCAGGAGAAGCACCTGGCTCCTGGCTTTGGATCGGCACAGTGCGCTGGCCGTAGTGGCCACTTTGGGGGTGAACCAACAAAAGGAAGACTTTTCTCTCTGTCTCTCTCTCTCTCACTGTCTAACTCTGCCTGTCAAAATAAATAAATAAATAAAAGAGCTTAGAGAAGATGAAGGCTTGATGGTTCAAGATCTTTTTGAATTACTTTATTATTTAATTTTTGTTTTCCTTTTTGCTTGGTTTCCTCATCCCTACATAGAATTCATGTTAATCTATTATACTTCCCCCATTTTATATAATAGTTATATATACAAATGTGCATGTACAGTGTTTGCAGTAATATTTTTACCAAAAAACCCCACATCGTGTTACATAGACTTTCCTATCTTGGAGATGTTCATGCTTTCATCACTGAGGTTGTCGTGGAACTTTGTGGTCTAATAGGTTTATATGGTGCCATGCCCCGAGACATCCTGATGGTTGTGGGAAATGAGATTATCGAGGCTCCTATGGCGTGGCGGGCACGCTTTTTTGAGTACCGAGCATACCGATCAATTATCAAAGACTATTTCCATCGTGGTGCCAAGTGGACCACAGCCCCTAAGCCCACAATGGCTGATGAGCTTTATGACCAGGTAAGTCCCTAATTATATAGGTTTACTACTAACTTTTCTAAATAATCCACAAAGAGATTTTCTAGTACTGTGTATATATTATGCAATTCAAAAGAGTTCAAAAACAGAGAACATCACCTAAGTTTAAAGAAAGATGTGTTCTATAATGAAAATAAGAGTAAATGATCATCTGATAATGATGTTGACAATAATATCTAACACTGATTTGATGTTTACATTGTGCCTGGTCACGGGATTGTTCTTTATATACAATGGCCATTATTGCATACTCTTCACAGCTACCAGACAAGGGTGTAGTAGCATTCCTTTACAGAGGCGGGGAAACTTGCTAAAGGACACATTGCTTTTCTCTGGTGGAGACAGAAGTCACTAAGTTGAAATTTGTTCTCTTCTTCTAGAAAAGAACCTGGTCACATTAAAATGAAATGTAGATCCCTTGTCAAATCACTTACTGTTTGGTCATTCATAGAAAAAAATTCAGAAATCAAAATGTCATCTAGGAGTTTAAAGATAGAAATAATGAATTAATGAATTTATTCCACCACACTTGCTCAAATTTGGCAAAGGAAACATGAATCTCATTTTATGGTATGAGTTAAGCTCAAGACCAAATGCCTTTCCTAAAAGAACATAATGACTTCATCCTGTTTGCTTTCAATATTGAAGATAGCTTCATAAATGCATGTATAGGTCATAGGATATTTTCAGAATAAATTACTGCCCTGGCCCACTAGTTTCTAAGTATAAAGGAAACTATTTTACTCATATGCATGGATTTTTTAAAAATGTTTGCACCAAAATAAACTTGTCTTTTAAATCCATTTCCATTAACATTTTACAATACTCTAGTTGTGCTTACCTTTTTCATTTGCTGTTGTGGTTTCTTTATCATGGACCTGCTTCTTTTTATGAATGTTTTTGTTTAGAACTGAGAAGTAGTAGTATTTTGGGAAATGATGTGAGCGAGGTTTTTGGTTAGTAATATATACCTTATAAATAATTATCTGAAAAAAATAATTTTCTCATGAACTAATTGTGTGTGTTCATTCTTCTTCCAATTAGGATTATCCCATCCATTCTGTAGAGGACAGACACAAATTGGCCGCTCAGGGAAAGTTTGTGACGACGGAGTTTGAGCCATGCTTTGATGCTGCTGACTTCATTCGAGCTGGAAGAGATATTTTTGTACAGAGAAGCCAGGTTGATAAAAGCGACCTTTGAAATTTCACACTATATTACTGTATTTCTTATTTCAAGTTAAAATATTTTTATCATAAATATGTTTGGTTTTCTAAACCTGGAGTCTTTACAGATTATCTGTCTTTATTTCCAGGTGACAAACTACCTGGGCATTGAGTGGATGCGTAGGCATCTGGCTCCAGATTACAGAGTGCATATCATCTCCTTTAAAGACCCCAATCCCATGCACATTGATGCCACCTTCAACATCATTGGACCTGGTCTTGTGCTTTCCAACCCTGACCGACCGTGTCTCCAGGTAAGAGAGTCTAGCGGCTAAGTGATAATGCCACTTTTATTTTAAGCCCTTCCATTGATCTTAATGGTTGTAAATGACAAATTCAGCAATGCTCAACGTGATTGTGATCAAACATTGGATTGCTTATGATGTATTCATTGTAAAATGTCCAACACTCAGAAATACACATCGTTGCCATGATAATTAGTGTAGTGTTGTCAGACTTTGACTTTGGCTGCTTGCTGTTATTAAAGCCTCAAGTTTGTGCTTGCACGTGTATTTTTATCAGAGTGTGTTATTATCTCATCACTGGCAGCTCAGTTGTAAGTAAAATGATTCCTGCATGGCTAGGATGATGCCAATGGGCAGTGGTTGTCTTCCCCATCTAATGGATCAGGCTCCTTTGGTCCAGCTTACCCTATAAGGAGGAGTGGAGCTGCCCCATTGCAGCTGCTCTCCCCACCACCTGCTACCTCCTATTTCTGCCCACTAACCACTACTTCCAGTCAGGCAGTAAGCGATTTTATGTTATTTGCAATGCTGCAGTACACCTTTGGGAAGATAGCATCCCCAAAAGAATTATTAATGGTAAGGGCTATTAGAAACCAAGGATGGTAAGAATTGTATAAGTTAATTTAAGCCTCTTTGTGTTTTGTATTGTTTTGTTTTTTTTGTCTTGCAGATTGAACTTTTCAAGAAAGCAGGATGGACCATAGTTACTCCTCCCATACCTGTCATCCCAGATGGTATGTTTACTTCAATATACTTAGAGACTTATGATTACATCAGTGATCCAGGATCACTAGAGAACTAGAGGGAGTAACCCAAATTTTAGACATTTGGAGAAACTGTTTCCCCAGTATGGAGTAACATAGCACTTGGGACTGAGAATACAAGACTGGGGCTTTGGGTTGTAACTTTTCCTCCCATAGAAGATGAAAGTGAGAGAATAGGATAACATAAGATTACAGAAAGTAAGGTATGATGTTTTAAAGGAAACAGAGTGATGCATATGAGTTGTTTTAAGATTAAAATAAGTTTTCACATGGAAAGTGAACTGCCAAAATAATTAAACTATGACTTAAATATTTATTCTTTGTAAATCTTTGCTGTAAACAAAAACGATAATAGCTATGGTTTAATCATTGTTGTTATTTTTAGATCACCCACTCTGGATGTCATCCAAATGGCTTTCCATGAATGTCTTAATGCTAGATGAGAAACGTGTTATGGTAGATGCCAATGAAGTCCCAATTCAAAAGATGTTTGAAAAGCTGGGTATGTACAGTAAATGCAACATGTTGTCATACATGAAAATGTTAAACAAGAACTAAAGAAATGACACACTAGGTCTGATGGATAATTAATTTCTATTTCTTTTAGAGGCATTAAATTATTACTTTGTAGATGGGCAATATGTTTATTTTCAACAAGTATAGCCACAAAAGATTGGAGATTCACTCAAAATTCATGAAACACTCCCTTAGCAATAAGTTTATCAGTCTCAGGTGTCTTTATGTGGAGAACCAGCTCTTTGCAGATGAACATACAGAATGATCAGCCCTTCCCCAAATAGGAAATCATGAGGGCTCCTGAACAGTAACTTAATTGTCATCACATATTTTAAAGAGCTTAGAAAGGAAAAGATGCAGAAGTGACTTATGTGTGCAATAAACACAATTAAATTATGTGCATTAGAAGATGTGAGTAAACCATTCACCTTTGAATTAAAGAGCAGGACTGGGTTTTACTGAAGTGGGAGGTTGTTTTTCCTAATATTAAAAATTTAAACCGATGATTCTGGTACTATTAATAAGGAAAAGATTTTCATTCAAGCTGTAATATAGAGTGCAGATATAAATGCATATATTTATTATTCTTAACATATTTGATAAATGCTGAGTGTCATATAAAGCCAAGCAGTTTACTGATTGAAATTGAGCCTTTTTTGAAAAAATGTATTTTCTATGTTTCAGGCATACTGCCCAGAAGAAATGATTTTCCCCCTTGGCATGTCCCTTCTTAATTAACTATCAGTTAGTAAGATTGGTCTCTCCATTTTCAATTGAGTAGATTGACTTCTGCCTCATGCTATGCCACTTTTCTTCTGGTTTTCATTAAATAACCTATTTGCATGGGGTCAGTTTCTTTGTCTGCTAAGATTTTGTTATTTTTCAACTTAAAATAGTATAAAGTACCAAATATCTGAGTTATTATTTCACTTTCAACAGTTGAGGTTCTTTTAGACCACAGGGAACCTGTTATAGCAAATTTAACAAAAGCAACTGAATTCCCTCCAATTCTGGATTAAAGTAGCTGTAGCCATGTGAGTAAAATAACGTAATTCTAGCAGGAAACATGCTCGTGGTTAAAAGTCCAATCCAGGCCGGTGTCATGGCTCACTTGGCTAATCCTCTGCCTGCGGTGCTGGTACACTGAGTTCTAGTCCTGGTTGGGGCGCTGGGTACTAGTCCCGGTTGCTCCTCTTCCAGTCCACCTCTCTGCTGTGGCCTGGGAGTGCAGTGGAGGATGGCCCAAATGCTTGGGTCCCTGCAACCGCATAGGAGACTGGGAGGAAGCACCCGGCTCCTGGCTTCGGATCGGCGCAGTGCCGGCCGTAGTGGCCGTTAGGGGAGTGAACCAACGGAAGGAAGACCTTTCTCTCTGTCTCTCTCACTGTCTATAACTCTACCTGTCAAAAAAAAAAAAAAGTCCAATCCATACCCAAATGCACTTCCTACTCTTGTCCAAACCCTATTCTTCCTCTTCAAAGCCCTGCTTGGCCTCCTTTGCTCAGGCACATCTACCTGAGTGAGTCCTGTCACCTTTCTCTTCCTGATTATGCCAATTGGACCCTTTGCTCCCTCAAAATAATGAGTTCCTTGAGGGAGGAAAACAGACTTTTAAACCACAGTAACATAATAGATTCTTCATGAATACTATTGAGTAAGTAGGCCCTACATGTCACAGCCATGCCTTTACAGAGAGTAAAAGATTATATAAATTATCTGATTAGCTTTGATACTTATATAACAATAAAACTCAGATATTAATCCACTGTTCTTTAAGGTAGCCTGGTAAAGTTGGTTTATATCAGCTAAACTTTCCTTAAAAATGTGTATATAAAGCCAACTTTCCAGGTTGGCTAAATTGCATTTTTCCTGCCAAATCAACATGGTAGAAGCAATCTGGGCCGGTGCTGCGGCTCACTAGGCTAATCCTCCGCCTTGCGGCGCCGGCACACCGGGTTCTAGTCCCAGTCGGGGCGCCGGATTCTGTCCCGGTTGCCCCTCTTCCAGGCCAGCTGTCTGCTGTGGCCCGGAAGTGCAGTGGAGGATGGCCCAAATGCTTGGGCCCTGCACCAGCATGGGAGACCAGGAGAAGCAGCCGGCCGTGGCGGCCATTGGAGGGTGAACCAATGGCAAAAAGGAAGACCTTTCTCTCTGTCTCACTGTCTCTCTCTCTCTCTCACTGTCCACTCTGCCTGTCAAAAAAAAAAAAAAAAAAAAAAAGAAGCAATCTGACAAAGTATTTAAAATATAATTCAAAAAGGTCTTGAAATTTTAGTACTTGGTACTTGATGATTTTGAACATTTGTAGATATGCAATCATATTTCAAAAAGTTTGAGAGTCAAATGAAATTTAAAAATATGTTTATTTCAGTGCAAACGTTTCTGGAATCCATGCATAGTTTTTTCATAACATGCATTTCCCATGAATTTTTTGAAACCCCTATGTCTGCTCATCCAGTCTGTAGACTTGTGAATAGTTAATAAAACAAAACTTCAAAGTCTCTGTTGACTTCTTGTTGAGGATTTCATATTAGCAGTGGAATATATTAGATGAAATATCACTGGTGAAAATAAAATAGAAAAGACCACTCTAGGTTGGGTGGCCTTAAGGGTTAGAACCGCAGGATTCCTCCAAGTCCGTAGGTTTACCCTCTGTAGGGAGTCTTCGTGTTAGTCCATCTCACTAACCACACGTCTCTTTCACGGCAGGCATCAGTACCATTAAGGTGAACATCCGTAATGCCAATTCCCTGGGAGGAGGCTTCCACTGCTGGACCTGTGACGTCCGCCGCAGAGGCACCCTGCAGTCCTACTTCGACTGAGCAGGCCTGAAGGGGCTTGTGGCGGGGCCTCAGATACACCTAAGAAGCTTAGGGGCAAGGTTCATTCTACTGCTTTAAAAAGTGCATGAATTATAGTGCTTTAAACAATCATATCCTTAACAGGGGTCTTAAGCTGGTTTACTTTTATTACCTTTCTTTGACATAAGGAAAATAACTTCTTCTAGGTATTCTCTACTCCTAAAGTTATTTACTATTTGGCTTCGACTGTAAAATTTGGTGAATGTGTACCAAGACAAAATCAGTCACTTGAGTAACTTGGCCACTAATATTTAACCATCTACCTCTGTTTTTAATTTTCTTTCCAAAAGGCAGCTTGAAATGTTGGTCCTAATCTTAATTTTTTTTCCTTTTTGGTAGACTTGTGAATGTTTTTATTATTTTCTAAATGAGAGAAAGGCTTAGAACATAAAAAGATCCTAAAAAGATCCAGGTAATTATCTCTTTTTCTAATAAGGAATTTTTCATTTTTTGTTTTTTAAAAATAAACCTAGACCATGCAAAAACTAACATGAATTTTCCATGAAAGTTTTTAATATTCTGATGTCAACATAGTGCAACTAAAAACTTTTTTATATTACTTACCTCATTTCAAGTGAACTATTTTAATCTTTTTCCTCTCTTTCTAAAACTTTACAGAAATATTTAGTGCAATAGGATATAACTTTGAGTTCCTATCCCTAAATTTTCAATATATAATATGTTGCATCTTGGTAATCTAAGTTTTGTTTACAGATGTGCAAATTATTTAAAGCATAGACTTTAAAAACATTTTTAAAAAACTAATGGAGGTAAAACCTATATGCAATGTGAAATAATTTTAATACTGGATACTGCACATGTATTTTTATTCTAATAAACGTTGTGTTCCAGATTGGATTTTATCAGAGTTTGGTGTCAGTCTAATTATTTTAGTGTAAGTAAAGTGTTTAAGTGTAGCTCTTGGGACAGAATTCTAATTCTCTGAACAAAATTCATCTCAAATTTAAACTCAATACAGTCACATGTTGCTTACCCATGGGAATGCATTCTGAGAAATGTGTAATGGGGTGGTTTCTTTTTCATGTGAATATCAAGAGAGCATCTTTACACAAACTAAGACAACTACAACTAAGACAATACAATCTGATGGAATCACCATCACATGGCTGCATTTGAATTCAGAAACCTTTAGCGGTCAGAGTTTAGTTTATCAGTTAATCCACTCATTGAAAAATATCTGAATATCTTCTGGGTAAAAGGGACTATTGATCTTGGGCCCCAGAAAGGAAAGAGTCTGTGTTCCCAGCCTCCAGCAGGTGCTGCTCAGAGTAAAGGAGACAATGGGAAGGCAGAGTTCCCTAAAGAAACTGGCCTCCCAGATGCAGTTTGCTGGGGCTTTTATAGCAAGGGGTAGGGGAATAATAAGGCGATACAATTTTTATTTTTAAAAAGATAAATATCCATGTTCCAGTCTGTCCTATTTTAATCAAAAACAGTCTCTTAAACCACATCATTTTTCCCCTCCTTTTCAAAGCCAAATTTCACCAAAACCTATACTTTTCACATTAATTTTCTTGTCTCCTACTTCCTGTTCAATTCACTGATGGCTAAAATTTTCCCCAACTTTGTCAAAACCTGCATCCTCTGAGTTCAACAAAGAACTGAGAGATCCAGTGGCCACTTTAACTCTTTATCTTGAAACACTTGTCATCCTACAGGAAGATTCAGCAAATTGTGGCTGGCAGGTGGAATCTGGACTGCCACCTGTTCCCAACAGGTCCTCTGAAATAACAATGATCTTTATATTCTGTAACAGGGAAAAATTAAAAGCCTATTTTAAGACACATAAAAAGTATACAAATTTGGCCGGCGCTGTGGCTCAACAGGCTAATCCTCCGCCTTGCGGCGCCGGCACACCGGGTTCTAGTCCCGGTCGGGGCGCCGGATTCTGTCCCGGTCTTCCAGTCCAGCTCTCTGCTGTGGCCCGGGAGTGCAGTGGAGGATGGCCCAGGTGCTTGGGCCCTGCACCCCATGGGAGACCAGGAAAAGCACCTGTCACCTGGCTCCTGCCATCGGATGAGTGCGGTGCGCCGGCCGCAGCGGCCATTGGAGGGTGAACCAACGGCAAAAGGAAGACCTTTCTCTCTGTCTCTCTCTCTCTCACTGTCCACTCTGCCTGTCAAAAAAAAAAGTATACAAATTCATATCAGTGTCCTTAAATAATGTCTTTTTGGAACACAACCACATCCACTAGTTTATGCCCTGTCTTTGGCTGCTATTATGTTACAGTAAAGGCAGAGCTGAGTAGCTGCTGTCACCACTTTGCATGTAACACAAGTCCGTGACACAGTTGTAACCTGATAGCATTTCAAGTGCCTCATGTGCCACTGTATTCATGATGTGTTATTCTTTTTTTAAATTGCCAATCCATACCCATCATGTCAAAACAAGAAAAGTAGATATCACATGTCATATTTCTAAGGCACAGTGGAATATGAATTATTTTTATTAAAATAGATGGCAAAACATCTATCTACAATGCATATTTTACAATGTCACTATACAATGACATTGTAGCTATACTATAATAATGCTATATATGTTAACATTATTGAAGGCACTCATTACGATATTCCCATCTCAGGAAAAAAAAGTCAGAAAAATAAAACTTAAATGAAATAACTCATTATAGCAAAACGTCTTCACAAAAATAAATGAAAATAAGTCTTCAGGGCCAGCGCTGTGGTGCAGCGGGTTAACACCCTGGCCTGCAGTGCCAGCATCCCATATGGGCGCAGGTTCGAAACCTGGCTGCTCCACTCCCGATCCAGCTCTCTGCTATGGCCTGGGAAAGCAGAAGATGGTCCAAGTCCTTGGGCCCCTGCACCCACGTGAGAGACCTGGAAGAAGCTCCTGGATCCTAGCTTTGGATCAGCACAGCTCCAGCCGTTGCGGCCAACTGGGGAGTGAACCAATGGGTAGAAGACCTCTCTTTCTCTCTCACTCTCTCTCTGCCTCTCCTCTCCCTGTGTAACTCTAACTTTCAAGTAAATAAATCTTTAAAAAAAAAAAGTCTTCAACCAAAGTTAGTATCCTATTTGCTCATTTTTTTAGCCAAGCAAGGAAAGCCATTTCCAGTACTAATGGTTCGTTAATTAAGTCATATTTGATTGCAGCAGCTGAAGAAATGTGTCCAGAAAACACAAACTCATTTAAAAATTAGCGTTTGGGCTGAGCCTTGTTGTGCAGCAGGTTAAGCCACCACTTGGGACATCCACAACCCATAAGCTAATGCACCTGGGAGGCAGTAGATAATGGTTCAAGTAGTTGGGTCCCTGCCTAGCACATAGAAACCCAGATGAGGCCGGCACCGTGGCTCAATAGGCTAATCCTCCACCTGTGGCGCCAGCACACAGGGTTCTAGTCCCAGTTGGAGCGTCAGATTCTGTCCCGGATGCCCCTCTTCCAGTCCAGCTCTCTTCTGTGGCCTGGAAGTGTAGTGCAGAATGGCCCAAGTCCTTGGGCCCTGCACCCGCATGGGAGACCAGGAGAAGCACCCGGCTCCTGGCTTATCAGTGCGATGCGCTGGCTGCAGCGCAGCAGCCATTGGAGGGTGAACCAATGGCAAAAGGAAGACTTTTCAGAAGGAAGGAAGGGAGGAAGGAAGGAAGGGAGGAAGAGAGGGAGGGAGGAAGGGAGGAAAGGAGGAAGGGAGGAAGGGAGGGAGGGAGGGAGGGAGGGAGGACGGACCAGATGATGTTCCTAGCTCTGGCTTCAGTAAGGCCCAGCTCTGGCTATGTGGGCATTTGGGGAGTGAGCTAGCAGATGGAAGATATCTCTCTGTCTCCCTCTTTGTCACTCTGCCTTTCAAATAAATAATTAAAACCTTTAAAAATAAATAAAACTTTTAGCCTTTTGCTATGCAGAATTGCTCTAAGAATTAGAATATTGGAAGCCACATGGATAGCCAATTAAACAACAATCCAAGAAGTTTTCCTGAACTCTTGAGGAGACAACAGATGTTGCCCATACTGCTCTGCTGTTGGTATTCCAGGAATCAACACTGTCTAAAATAACTGAAGAATTGTGTGACTCAATCAATTTGCCTTCCATGTAGCAATTCAATGGCTTAGCAATGGCAAAGTTTTACTGCAATTTTTTCACCTCAGGATTTAGATTGACATTTTTCTGGAGAACTGTCCTCACTATTAATAATTTTGGAAATTAGTTTTTCCTGTGGACTTAATAATGATTCTTAATTCAACTTAAAATTAAGAGACAAAACAGTATTTTTTTTTTTTAATTTTTTTTGACAGGCAGAGTGGACAGTGAGAGAGACAGAGAGAAAGGTCTTCCTTTTGCCGTTGGTTCAACCTTCAGTGGCTGCCGCGGCCAGTGTACCACGCTGATCTGATGGTAGGAGCCAGGTGCTTCTCCTGGTCTCCCATGGGGTGCAGGGCCCAAGCACTTGGACCATCCTCCACTGCACTCCTGGGCCACAGCAGAGAGCTGGCCTGGAAGAGGGGCAACCGGGACAGAATCCAGTGCCCTGACCGGGACTAGAACTTGGTGTGCCGGTGCCGCAAGGCGGAGGATTAGCCTAGTGAGCCGCGGCACCGGCCAGTATTTATTTTCAAAACTTAGTTTGATGAAATCATTTAGATGTCAAGTAATATCGTTTCCTTACACATTTTCCATGCTATCAAAAATTAAAGCAAGATCTCCATTGTCCATTCGCAACAAATGTATTGTCTGAGCTCAAATTACATTTCCAGTAGTGTTTTTCTGATCTCAATGTGAGTACAAAGGAAATGTCCATTTAATGAGCAATTTAGGAGTTTTTATCTAACTTTAAATTGAAAGTGATTTATCTGCAAGGTAATGACATGCTAAAAATCAACTATCAAGAGAAAAATCTAATAGAATTCTGTAAATGCTTTTCCAAGCGATGAATATGCTCAGTTTGAATAATATACCTATGAATGGTTATCAGTATTTGTCAGTACCTGAATGTATGAAAGACATTTAAATTATAGAAATACATAAACCCGGGGCCAGCGCCGTGGCTCAATAGGCTAATCCTCCACCTTGCGGCGCCCGCACACTGGGTTCTAGTCCCTGTTGGGGCGCTGGTCCTGTCCTGGTTGCCCCTCTTCCAGACCAGCTCTCTGCTGTGGCCAGGGAGTGCAGTGGAGGATAGCCCAAGTGCTTGGGCCCTGCACCCCATGGGAGACCAGGAGAAGCACCTGGCTCCTGCCATCGGATCAGTGCGGTGCACTGGCGGCAGCACACTGGCCACGGCGACCATTGGAGGGTGAACCAACGGCAAAGGAAGACCTTTCTCTCTCACTATCCACTCTGCCTGTCAAAAAAAATAAGAATACAAAAAAATTTTTTTTGTTTAAAAAAAAAAAAGAAATATGTAAAACCAGGGCCGGCACTGTTGCACAGCAGGTAAAGCTGTGGCCTGAACTGCCGGCATCGCATACGGGCATCAGTTCAAGACTCAGCTGCTCCACTTCCCATCCAGCTCTCTGCTAATGCACCTGGGAAGGCAGTGGAAGATGACCTAAATTCTTGGGCCCTTGCACCTGTGTGGGAGACCCAGAGGAAGCTCCTGGCTCCTGGCTTTGGATCAGCACAGCTCCGGCCATTGCAGCATTCTGGGGAGTGAACCAGCAGGTAGAAGACCTTTCTCTCTCTGCCTCTGCCTCTCTGTAACTTTGCCTTTCAAATAAATAAAGAAATCTTTAAAAAAAAATTTTTTTTTGACAGGCAGGCAGAGTGGACAGTGAGAGAGAGAGACAAAGAGAAAGGTCTTCCTTTTGCCAAAAAAAAAAAAAGAAGAAGAAGAAGAAATCTTTAAAACCTTATTAGAGATCATCATTAATACATGAGTATTAGCAATTTATTTTGACAATAGAGAACACTAACTTTGAATACTAATTAATTAAAGTGTTATCCACCAAAAGAAAAGTTCATTTTTCTCATTGGTAAAGCTGTATTTTCAAAAAAGGTTTTTAAATTATTTTTGCTGTACTTTGAATTTGGCTAAAAAAATTGTATGGAAATTTGTTTTCTATTGTTATGTAAGCTCCCACATAATCATATTGTGATTTTTAAAAATTTTTATTTTTTTTATTTGAAAGACACAGAGAGGGAGAGACAGAGAGAGAGAGAGACAGAGACAAAGACAGAGAAAGAGATATCTTCCATCCACAGGTTCACTCTCCAAATGGCCACAATGGCTGGGGCTAGGCCAAGCCAAAGCCAGGAGCTAGGAGCTTCTTCTATCCTACATGAATGCAGGGCCCCAAGCATTTGGTCCATCTTTTGCTGCTCTCCCAGGTACATTAGCAGGGAGCTGGTTTGGAAATGGAGCAGCCAGGATTCAAATTGTTGCCATATGGGTTGCTAGCGGTACAGGCAGTGGCTTTACCTGCTATGCCACAATGCTAGTTCCAGCATTGTGATTTTCAAAACGTTTATTTATTTTCATTTTATTTGAAAGACAGAGAGACAGATGGATAGAGATCTTCTATCTGCTGGTTCACCATCCCAAATGCCAACAACAGCCAAGTCAGGCCCAAGCCAAAGCATGGAAGCCAGAACTCAGTCCAGCTGTCCTACATGTGTAGCATGGACACAAGTACTAGAGCCATCACCTATTGCCTCCTAGTGTGCATATTAGCAGGAAGCTGGATCAGAAGTGGAGTAGCCAGGACTCAAACCAGGCACTCAGATATGGGATGTGGGCATCCCAAGCAGTAACTCAGCCACTGTGCCAAATGCCCACCCCAGTGTCTTGATTTTGACTCTTGGCTCCAAAGCGTAAAATATTTTACTATCTGGACCCCTAAGAAAAAGTCACCCAACTCCTGCTCTAAAGGTCTCTAAAATCTTAGACTTCTTTTATTTATTTATTTGTTTGTTTGTTTGAAAGACAGTTACAGAGAGGCAGTGAGAGAGAGAGACAGAGACAGAGAGAGACAGAGACAGAGAGGTGTTCCATCTGCTGTTTCACTCCCCAATTGGCCGCAATGGCCAGAGCTGCGCTGATCTGAAGCCAGGAACCAGGAGCTTATTCCAGGTCTCCCATGTGGGTACAGGGACCCAAGGACTTGAGCCATCTTCTACTGCTTTCTCAGGCCATGACAGAGAGCTGGATCGGAAGTGGATCAGCCAGGACTGATCCACTACAAATCAGGAAACCGAGCTTTTTGTAGTAATTTCTGACGATTCTTTTTATTTCTGTGTGTCTGCTGTTATATTTCTTTTTGTGTCTAAACTCTATTGATTTGATTTGGATCTTCTCCCTTTTTTGTTTTTTTTTTTTTTTTTTGGTTGGTTAGGCCAATGGTGTATAGAATTTTATTTATTTTTTCAAAAATAGCTTTTTTCTTTTGCTGATCTTTTGTATTGCTTTTTTGGTTTCAATTTTGTTTCTCCTCTAATTTTAATTATTTCTTTTCTTCCGCTAGTTTTGGGTTTGGTTTGCTCTAGTTTTTCTAGGTCCTTGAGATGCATTGATAGCTCACTTATTTGGTGTCTTTACATTTTCTTGATGTAGGCACTAATTGCTATTAGCTTCCCTCATAACACTGCTTTTGCTGTATCCCATAAGTTTTTTTTTTTTTTTTTTTTGGACAGGCAGAGTGGATAGTGAGAGAGAGAGAGAGAGAAAGGTCTTCCTTTTGCCGTAAGTTCATCCTCCAATGGCTGCCGCGGCTGGTGTGCTGCAGCCAGCGCGCCGCGCTGATCCGAAGGCAGGAGCCAGATGCTTATCCTGGTCTCCCATGCGGGTGTAGAGCCCAAGCACTTGAGCCATCCTCCACTGCACTCCAGGGCCATAGCAGAGAGCTGGCCTGGAAGAGAGGCAACCGGGACAGAATCTGGCGCCCTGACCGGGACTAGAACCCGGTGTGCTGGCGCCGCTAGGCGGAGGATTAGCCTGTTGAGCCGTGGCGCCGGCCCCCATAAGTTTTTGTATGTTGTATTGTCATCTTAATTCATTTCCAGAAGTTTCTTGATTTATTTTTTTATTTCTTCAATGACCCACTGTACCCTCAAGAGCATGTAGTTCAGTCTCCATGTGTTTACATATGTTCTAGATATTCTTGAGTTAATGATTTCCAGCTTCATTCCATTGTGCTCAGAGAAGATGCATGATGGTATGATATTGATTTTTTTGAATTTGCTGAGACTTGCCTTATGGACTATCCTAGAGAAAGATTGCCTTGTAGTCTATCCTTGAGAAAGTTCCATGCACTGCTGAGAAGAATGTGTATTCTGCCACTGTTGTAAGAAAAGTTCTGTAGATATCTGTTTGATCCATTTGGTCTATAGTGTCAATTAACTCTGTTGTTTCCTTGATGATTTTCTGTCTGGTTGATCTGTCCACTGCTGAAAGTAGAGTATTGAAGTCCCACATGACTATTGTATTGGAGTCTATATCTCCCTTTAGATCCAGGTGCCCCGTAATTAGGTACATACACGTTTACAATAGTCATATCTTCCTGTTGAATTGATCCCTTGATGAGTACATAGTGCCCTTCTTTGTTTCCTTTAACAGTTTCTGTGTTAAAGTGTATTTTGTCTGATATTAGGATGGTTACATCAGCTCTTTTTTGGTTTCTGTTGGCATGGAATCTCTTTTTCCATCCTTTCACTTTCAGTCTGCGTGTATCTTTTTTGGTGAAATGTGTTTCTTGTAGGCAACAAATAGATGGGTTTTGTTTTTTAATCCATTCAGCCAGTCTGTATCCTTTAACTGGAGTTGAGGCCATTTACAATCAAGGTGACTATTGATAAAGTAACTCGTCCCTGCCATTTTTCCATAAATATTCCTATTGTTTACATTGGATTTTTATAATTTTTTTATTTATTTGACAGAGTTAGAGAGTGAGAGAGAGACACACACACACACAGAGAAAGGTCTTCCTTCCGTTGGTTCACTCCCCAAATGGCCGCCACGGCTGGCGCTGTGCTGATCCGAAGCCAAGAGCCAGGTGCTTCTTCCTGGTCTCCCATGCAGGTGCAGGGGCCCAAGCACTTGGGCCATCCTCCACTGCCTTCCTGGTCCACAGCAGAGACCTGGACTGGAAAAGGAGCAACCAGGACTAGAACTCGGCACCCATATGGAATGTCAGCGCTGCAGGCAGAGGATTAACCAAGTGAGCCACGGCGCCAGCCCTACATTGGATTTCTTTTGTACTTTTACTGGGAGATTTTCTTACTTCTCCTTCTTACATAGTGATGACCATGTTTCTGTGTTTCTCTGTGTAGCACATTCTTAAGCACCTTTTGTAAGGCTTGACAAGTAGTGACAAATTCTTTTAATTTCTGTTTATTATGGAAGGTCTTTATTTCACCTTCATTCATAAATGAGAGCTTTGCAGGGTACAGTATTCTGGGGTGACAGTTTTTCTCTTAAGTCTTGGAATATATTTTGCTATTCTCTCCTAGTCTGTAGGGTTTCTGGTGAGAAGTCAGCTGTGAGGCTAACTGGAGATCCTCTGAAGGTAATCTGGAATTTCTCTTATGCACATTTTAGAATCTTTTCTTTATGTTTAACTGTGGAGAGTTAGACTACAATGTGTCATGGTGAAGATCCTTTCTGGTCATGTCTGTTAGGAGTTCTATGTGCTTCCTGCACTTGGTTGTCCCTTTCTTTCTTCAAAATGGGTAAATTTTCTGTAATTATTTCACTAAAAAGGCCTTCTAGGTGCTGGCACTATGACGTTATGGGTAAAACCACCACCTGCAGTGCCAGCATCCCATATGGGCACCGGGTTGAGTCCTGGCTGCTCCACTCCAATCCAGCTCTCTGCTATGGTCTGGGAAAGCAGTAGAAGATGGCCCTGGAAGAAGCTCGTGGCTCCTGGCTTTGTATTGGTGCAGCTCTGGCCATTGCTGCCAACTGGGGAGTGAACCAGTAGATGGAAGACCTCTGTCTCTCTGATTCTTCTTTTCTCTCTTTGTAACTCTGACTTTCAAATAAATAAATAAATATTTAAAAGAAAAGGCCTTCTAATCCATTCTTTTTTTCCATGCCTTTAGGAACTCCTAAGAACTGTATAATAGGTCATTTGATAATATCCCATAAATCTCCAACACTGTTTTTTCACTAATTTCTTCTTCTCTTTTTTTGGTCTGACTTTAAAATTTCCAGATTTGTCTTCTAACTCAGAAATTCTTTGCCTCACTGAGTCTGTTCTTAAGGCTTTCCACCATATTTTTTGCTTGTTCTATTGAATTCTTCATTTCTAATATTTCATTTTGATTCTTCTTTAAAATCCCAATTTCATGAGTAAAATTTTCATTCATGTTATGTATGGATTTCTTGAATTTGTGGATTTGTGTCTGATTACTTCTAACTAATCCTATGATCAATTTTTTGAACTCCATTTCTGGCATTTCTTTGATCTCTTCATCTTCACATTCTATTATTGAAGCGTTACTGTGTTCCTTTGGGGGTTTCATGTTGTCTTCCTTATTCTTGTTTCTTGAATTGCTGCATTTATTATCAGGCATTTGTTTGTTTGTTTTTTTTGTTTTTGTTTTTTTTTAACTTGTTTTTGTTTTTTTTTTTTTAACTTGTGATGGCTTTTATCTTTGAACTATGTTTTTGTGGCTAGTAGAGTGCCCTCTCTTTCAGTGACTACCAAGAGGCGTGTCCTGGGTGTGGCCAGGGAGCTCTGTTCAGTGCTCTGGTGTGAGGGGAGTGTCCAAGGTGACACCCAAGTTGAGCATGGTAAATCTTTTTTTTTTTTTTTAGTCAGAGGGGAAGTTTGTTTTGCTCTGTTGGTGTATTCTCATGCTCATCTCCTCTCAAAGGAGACCAATGCCTAGGCACTAGCCCCAGTGGCTACAATATTCATCCACGCTGTCACAAGAACCACACAAAAAATCTGCACAGTCCTCAGTGGGAGCACAGATCCTGCAGCAATGACCCTCACCAAGCAATCAGGGAGCCCCAAGCATGTGGAGCCACTCACAGTAACTGCCCAAAGTCCTAGCCACACTCTGAGCCTCCCACTCAGTTACAGTGTTTTCACAGTGTTTCATAGTCCCAACACACAAACCTCCCATGGTCACAAGCATTCAGCCCCTGTTAATTCTCCCAGTCAGACTCAGACATCTCCTGTTGGCTGGTTGCTGGGCATATGGTCACAAGCTGGTGCAGCTGTTACATATGTCCAAAATGGCTAGTTACAGGACACCGGTGCTGGGCGGTTGGGGAGAAAGAAATGTACTCCATTTTTTCCCTCTAGGTTGGCAGGTACACTGTCCCTGACAGGACTCCAAGCCAGACTCACTCTAGGCTATTCCCACAGCTTTATTGCCAGTGGCTTGGTCTGCTTAGTCTGGTCTCACCTCACTCTCCAAAGCTGGTGCTGAGGCTCTCAGCTGCTGGGGTCCTGAGTTGTGCACATCTACACCCTCCACATAGATCCACAGTATCCCTCTAATTTGCATGGAGTTACCTCTTCCATTTTCTCTTACTTCTTCCCTGAGATTGCACTCTATCCATTTTTTTTTAATTATCTTCCCCTAGACTATAGTAGTAAGCTCCCTCCCTATTCTGCCATCTTGAAAACTTGGAAGATCTCTTTCTAGAGTGTACTCTATCTCCCTCCCTCCCTCTCTCTCTTTCTCTCTCTCTCTCTAATTCTGCCTTTCAAATAAAATTTTTTAAAACTAAATCTTTTTTTTTTATTTTTTAGAGGACTGTTATTCCTCTATTTCTTATTCAGCTGAAGAAAGAAAATAACCCTAAGACTCAGGGACATAATTGAGTGCCCTGGGAAATGTCATCTCAAGATTTTTCAAGAATAGCAGATGCCAAGCTAAAGATGGTAAAGCCTCAATGGAAGAAACAGAGATCTTCATACTTGACAAAGTTGCTGAAGATCCCAGAATGGGGAGGGCCCTCAGAAGACCAAATTCAAGAAGAGTTCAGGATGAATTTGGAAATTGTGTTCTTATACTTCTAAGACTAGAATAAGTAATGACTGATAATATTTCAAAATAAGAATGGGATCTAATTTATAGTTGCTTACTTTTTGAAACCTTTTCTAATTGTGCATAATTCTTTCAACTTGGGAATAATTCTAGCAATTATTTGTGTTTACTTACTTTAGTAGTATACTATTATAAAATAAAAACCAAATGCATGCCAATAGTTGACCCAGTTAACCACTGTCCATGAGAATGGCACTGAGTGGTAGTTTAATTAATACCTAGGTGGAAATGAAGCAACTTCTGAAATGCTGGCTTTGCTAATCTAAACCAAATCATGAGATAGCAAAAGTCCAAACCTAGATGTTTTTACAGGGATTATCAGTCTAGATTATTTTTTAAATATTTATTTTTACTTATTTGAAAGGCAGAGTAACAAAGAGAGGGTGAGACAAAGAGAGAAAGGTCTGAAAGGTCTGCTGGTTCACTCCCCAAATGACCACAGCAGTCAGGGATAGGCCAGGCTAAATCCAGGAGCTTGGAGCTCCATCTGGGTCTCCCACGTGGGTGGCAGGGGCCCAAGGACTTGAGCCATCTTCTGCTGATTTCTCAGGTGCATTAACAGAGAGCCAGATGATACACAAAGCAGCTGGGACTCAAGCAAGACGCCATATGGAATGATGGCATCACAAATGGAAGCTTAAATTGCTGCCCCCACAATACCAGCCCCATCAGCCTAAATTTAAAGACAGGACTGGGGCTCAATGAGACTGAGTGGCCTGCTCAAAGACAAGAACCCAGGTCTTCTAACATCATCTCATGCATTTTCCCACTACAGCATATTTAATGTCTCAAATAAAATGAACCCCCAGCTGCTTAATTCCAGGATTAGCCACCTCATGACGTCTATGAGAGGCTACACATCACTCAGCTAGAAAAAACAGCTACTGGTGAAACCTGTGAGAACAACCAGCAACAAAGCTCTATAGTTTTTTCAGTGGATTACTTCTTAAAAATTTTACCAAAGAGCTGCCAGAGCATAATACATTTTAAAATAACTCTAACCTCCCTTTTCTCTTTCTTGTGACTCCAATCTTCTTAATTAGCACTGAGACTGAACTTGAATTTTGAATTAAATGCGTCTGGATGGACATGTTGTACAGGATAAGGGATGTTCACACAGATGTCATCCAGGAGCTTGTGAGGAATGCAGAACCCTAGGTATCGTTTATCAAAATTATTTTATTTTTGTTTACTTGAAAGGCAGAGTCACACACACACACACACACACACACACACACACACAGATCTTCTAGCTGCTGGTTTACTCCTCAAATGCGTGAATCAGCTCAGGGAGGACCAGGGTGAAGCCAGACCCAAGCACTTCATCCAGATCTCCAACATGGGTGTCAGGGACCCAACAACTTGAACCATCACCTGCTGCCTCCTAGGGTGCATATTAGCAGGAAGCTGGAATTGGAAACACAGCCAGGACTCAAACCCAGGCACTCCGATACAGGGTGCATCCATCCCAAGTGACATCTTGGCTGCTTCACCAAATGCCCACCATGGCATTGTGCAACTGAAGCTCAAATTTAATCAAGCATTCTATGTTTTATCTGGCAACCTTACCTTAGTGCAATGTGGGCAGAGATTACACAAGGGTGTGAAAACCAGGAGGCATGGGGGCCCAGCGCAGTGGCTCACTTGGTTAATCCTCCGCCTGCAGAGCCAGCATCCCATATGGGCACCGGGTTCTAGTCCTGGCTGCTCCTCTTCCAGTCCAGTTCTCTGCTGTGGCCCGGGAGTGCAGTGGAGGATGGCCCAAGTGCTTGGGCCCTACACCTGCATGGGAGACCAGGAGGAAGCACCTGGCTCCTGGCTTCAGATCGGCACAGCGCCAGTGGTAGTGGCCATTTGGGGGGGTGAACCAACGGAAGGAAGACCTTTCTCTCTGTCTCTTTCTCTCGCCATCTGTAACTCTACCTGTCCAAAAAAAAAAAAAAAAAAAACAGGAGGCAGAGGTCTTTCGGGGTCATGTTGGAGCTGGCTAGCTGGCTATCACAGCTAAGTCTTTCCTTAAAACTTAAACTCTTTCTCTGGTCAATTTCATATAATTACTCCTCCAGTTTCACTAAAAGCAAGTCAGGTTATAAAATAAAATAATCTAGTTGTGGTTTTTGCTGGTACCTCATTGAAACCATAGATTAGCATACTGATATACTGATATAGAATGTAATCTTCTGATGATAGCTTTTTTCACCCTCTCTTAGATTTTGTATTATTACTTATCTGGGTCATGAACACTTCTTGTTAGTGTTTGCTGTTTACTATTTTGATTTTTGGTTATACTTGTTTTATTTTTCAGCTGGTTTTGGCTGGAACGTGATACTGGTGATTTTTATGCATTTATTTGTGATGTCTGCCTGAATGAATGCTCCTGTTATTTCTAGTAAATGTTAAGTTGATTCCTGTAGGTTTCCTAGTTATAGGATAACATCAAGTACAAATAATGACAGTTTTGCCATTTCCTTTTTTTTTTTTTTTTTTTTTGACAGGCAGAGTGGACAGTGAGAGAGACAGAGAGAAAGGTCTTCCTTTGCCGTTGGTTCACCCTCCAATGGCCGCTGCGGCTGGCACGCTGCTGCCGGTGACCCGCGCTGATCCGAAGCCAGGAGCCTTGGGGTGCAGGGCCCAAGCACTTGGGCCATCCTCCACTGCACTCCTGGGCCACAGCAGAGAGCTGGCCTGGAAGAGGGGCCCCGACCGGGACTAGAACCCAGTGTGCCAGCGCCGCAGGCAGAGGATTAGCCTATTGAGCCGCAGCACTGGCCACCATTTCCTTTTTAATATTTAGTCCTTTTGTTCTATCCTCTTGACTGATTATATTATCAAGCAGTTATAATTTCTGAGAGAAAAACCCAGGACTAGGGCAAAATCTTGCAAATTGGGGGAAAATAATATTCAGGGAAATGCTTTTATACATTTTACATTTATTTAGATTGTAATATTATTTAGGTGTAAATGTAGTATGGTGTTTCCAAACTACCATTCCCAAGAGCTTTGAACCCAAACTATCTACATAAACAGTTTCCCAGAACTGCAGTTTGTTTAAAACCCCCATCTGCACTTCTTTCAAAGGGTTTACAACAGAGTCCAGATTCCAGGTGCAGCCTTGCCCTTTTTTTCTCACCATTTCAGGTAAAAGTTCAAGGGGGGGACTTTTCACAGGACTTTGGACATATTTTCCCCGAAGAGTTTATTAAATAATAAGCTTGGGATCAGGAAAATAAGACTCACACATGTAAAGATAAATAAGTACAGAGTCCTCTAAAAATCCAGGAAAGAGGCCACCAACACGAAAACAGCATAACCCACGGGCGAGGGAAAAACAAGGAGGTGGAGATCTCGGGCTGCAGCCACTGGCTCTGCTCGTGGGCTGTTAAGGTCTTTCCTGTGAGGGTGTCAGCTTTTTCACAGGGGAAACGCTTAGAGGTAGGGTCTGGAGCGAAGGGGAAGTCAGACGCCCTGTCCTGAGGCTACTTCTGCATAGTAAGCCTGGTCTTACTCACACTGAATGTTACAGGACAATAAAAGTGTGTTTTCCAAGTCTACTTTCATTCATCACTTATACACCTTTTTAAAAAAAAAATGACTGTATGTATGCATTTGAAAGGCAGAGCACGGGAGGGGAGACAGAGAGGGAAAACGAACCATCCACTCATTCATTCCCCAAATGGCCACAACAACCTAGTCTGGGCCAGGCTGAAGCCTGGAGCCAGCAGCTCCCTTCCTGTTTCCCAACATGGGTGGCAGGGGTTCAAGTACTTGGGCTATTCTCCTCTGTCTTTCCAGGCACATTAGCTGGATCAGAAGCAGACAGTCAGACTCAAACTAGCACTCAGACACGGAATGCACAATGCTGGCCCTAGCTTTTATATATATATATATATATATATATATATATATATATATGATCCTTCCAGAGGGGAAGAGGGGAGCATGAGGTCTATGAAAATTTGTGGAGGAGCTGAAGCTCTGCCAGGCCACCTGCTCCCTTTACCAGTGTTGGCAAGCACTGTTCCAAGTGGACAGTAATTTCCAGTGCTCTCACCACACACACACACACACACACACACAAACACATAAACACGATAATGATATGGGGATATGGAGATATGGATATGTTCATTTGCTGGACTATAATAAATATTGTATTGTGTATACATATATTAACATCATGTTGAATAACAGAGTATACAATATTTACTTCTGCCTAACAATAAAAATAAATTGTAAAAAAATACACAGTTTACATATCTAAATATAATTTTTGCCCTCAAAAAAGTACAGTCCAGAGGCTGGTGCTTTGGTGCAGTGAGTTAAATTACTGCCTGCAATGTTGGCATCCCATATGAGCACCAGAGTCCTGGTTGCTCCATTTCAGATCCAGCTCCCTGTTAATGCACTTGGGAATGCAGTGGAGAATGGCTCAAGTGCTTGGGCCCCTGATACCCCTATGGGAGACTTAAATGGAGTTTCAGGCTCCTGGTTTGGGGTTGGCCCAACCCTTGCCTTTTCAGCCATTTGGGGAGTACATCAGCAGAGGGAAGATCCTGCCCTATGTCTCCCCTCTCTCTCTGTAATTATGCTTTTCAAATAAATAAATAAATCTTTAAAAAATATATATCCGAATTGTCTAAATAGATATATATAGAGAGAGCAAAAAAATCCATCAAATTGTTTATGGACACATAAAGAAGTACTCAGCTCTAGGTCCCTGAATGAAAACACTGATGTTGAGAGCTAAGTTGATTTTAAATTCTATCTTAACACTGCATTGGTATCGCCAAGGAGAGGAGTGTGGGAAAAGGAAGAAGTATGATCTATCCTAACAAATTCAGTGATACAGTTCTAAGCCCAAATGAGCCTGGAGAAGCACCTGCCCCCGGCACACAGCTTAGCAGGTGGCAGCTCTTCACCTGCTTGCATGTGAGGGCTTCTAAGTCCTATGAATTCGACTCAGGTCTGGAGACTGGAAAAATCTAGATGGAGCAGCATCAATTAGTCACAGTGTGCATTAGACACTAGTTGGGGACATCATAAGGCCAATACAGTCTGTATCTCCAGAGTCAGGGGAAGTTTTCCTCTCGGCTGTCTCAAGATCATGCTCAGGATCTTTCTTACCTGTCCGTAATAATTCAGAGGGATCTACCAAAGCAACTGGCCTTGCATTTTGCCGCATCTCTTGGATCGGAGGCTGTGTGCCTCTTGTGAACTCAAGTAACAACAACCAGAAGAAAATGCAGAAGATGCTCTGATCCATTCTCAAATGCCCTCTTCAGAAAAGACACTACCAGTGTCTAGAAGCAGGGGAGGGTCGGGGCATGGGAGGACACAGGGAGGCGAGGTAATGGGGACCAAAGCACAGTCAGATAAATGTAATAGGTTCTGGCCGGCGCTGTGGCTCAATAGGATTCTGTCCCAGTTGCCCCTCTTCCAGGCCAGCTCTCTGCTATGGCCCGGGAGTGCAGTGGAGGATGGCCCAAGTGCTTGGGCCCTGCACCTGCATGGGAGACCAGGAGAAGCACCCGGCTCCTGGCTTCCGATCTGCGCGGTATGCCGGCCGCAGTGGCCATTGGAGGTTGAACCAACGGCAAAAAGGAAGACCTTATTCTCTGTCTCTCTCTCTCTCACTGTCCACTCTGCCTGTCAAAAAATAAAAAATAAATAAAAAAAAGAAGTAATAGGTTCTGGTGTTCCACCACACAGTAGGGTGACTATAGTTCACAATAATGTATAATACACACTATAGAGAACTGGGAGAGAAGAGCAAGTGGGCCCCAAACACAAAGAAATATGAGGAAACGGAAATGCCAATTGTTTGATTTGGTCAGCGTACACTGTATACCTGTGTTGAGATCTTGTATGGCATCTTTAAAAGTGTACAATATTAGCAGTTAATCAAGAATTTTACAAATGAAAAATAGAAACATAACCAATTTAAGCTGATTATTCTATTGCTCTGTAGGGGCACTGAGAGAACAGCAATTTTTACCTTAATGAATGCCAACTGTGAGCCGGTTTAAAGCAAGTAAGCCAGAGCAAGATCATCCTAGCGGGCAGTAGGTCAGGAGAATCCCCATCATGAATCAGTGATGTCCGTGGTGGTCCAAACACCTAGGGAGGAAGAGCAAGTTAGTAAACTTCCCACACTGAACTCTCACGTCTATTCCCCCCACCCTCCTCCAAAACAGTTTGTCCCAGCCTTCTCCACCTCAGAAAAGGCTACCTGGCCAAAGACCTGGGGCTCAGGCCTGGTGCACCTGCTCTCTACCTCCCCAGATCCAGACAGCACCCAGACTATCAGTTTACCACTACCACATCCCAAATTCACCTGCCTTCTCATTGCCTAGCAACACCCTACCATCATCACCTTCACCTCCCATCGCTCCCATCTGTTGACTTCTAGCCTTCCCTCCATCACATTCCTCAGGGAGACCTAATAGGTCTCCTTTTCTCTTAGACCTAGCTCTCTCCTTCATACCATTTATCATAATTTAGAAATATAGTTATATATGTATTTATTTATTGGATATCTCTCTCCTCATAATTTAACCTATAAGAAGACAAGGACCAAGGACCTAAGGTCTTCCTGGCACTCAGCACAGTACGTGGCATATAGTAGACATTGATACAAACACGAGAGAATGAATGGATAAATGTTTTGCAGAATCTCTGCCTGAAAGAAGTCCGTCCATCCACAACAGCTAGTTGCAGTTTATAGACTATTCCCTTAAAAGTCTTTCACCCCTTGGAGACACGGGAGCCAACTCCTCACAAAGAATGTGTGGATTGCATGGAGACCTTGTAGCAGAGCCTCTCAGGGATAGAACCTGAATAGACAGAAACCAAACCGAGAGCCCCTCCTTAGGAAAGAGGAAGGATAATCAACAAAAATCCCCAGAGTGGGAGCCTTTGAAGCATTCCTGCCATCTAGTGGCGGTAATCTTAATCTACAGGCAACCAAGAACTTCCCTCTGCCTTCTCTCAATTTTTTTGAAATTTGGTAGGAGTTTCCTTTGATGCCTCATGCCTTTTTTTTTTTTTTAAGTTTTATTTATTTATTTGAAAGGCATAGTTACAGAGAGGCAGAGGCAGAGAGAGAGAGAAAGAGAGAAGGAGAGGGAGAGAGAGAGAGAGAGGGAGAAGTCTTTCATCCACTAGTTCACTCCCCAAATGGCCACAACAACAGGAGCTGGGCAAGTCCGAAGCTGGGAGCCAGAAGTCTCCCACATGGGTGCAGGAGCCCAAGGACTTGGGGCATCTTCTACTGCCTTCCCAGGCCATAGCAGAAAGCTGGATTGGAAGTGGATCAGCCAGGACTCAAACCGGCGCCCACACGGGATGCCGGCACTGCAGGCAGTGGCTTTAACTGCTATACCACAGCACTGCCCCTCTTCCCCACCGCCTTCTGTATTGGAAATTTGTCTCCTTCATTCCTGAAGGATTTGCTTGAATTATTTATTTGCTATTTCTCTCCCTACCATTTTCTCTTCTTTTGTTTGGGATTTCTGTTATTTGGATGTTACATCTCCTGATCTTCTACATTCTTATTTACCCCCGCCCCATTTACCCTTCTCTATGGTAATACTTTCTGAAAGGTGATGATTTTGAGCCTCCAAAAATATCACCAAGACAACCTGTTGATTACACAAAGCCAAGTTTATTCTTACTGGAGTAAGGGAGGGCACTACAGTGGGAGCTTCATAGCTTCTCAGATGAGGGAAGGAAAAAGTAGAGATATTTCTGAACTTTTGAAGTCTCACTGGAGGCAGGTCTTTCCTTGCCAGGTCTTGTTCAACATTGGGCAAGGGTAATAATTATGTGGAACCAGGAAGCAAGAGTTGGGAAGCCAGTTGTCATTTGATGCTATGCATTGGTAAACTGAATAGTCGGATGTTCATTTTAATGGATGGGGTGTAGTTCCAGAGTAAACAAAATTATTTGCATCTTTAACTGTCCCATGAAAGAGTTCCCTACAATAGCAAAGCTATACATGGTGTTAAGAGCAAAAGAGTAAAATCTTGAAAACATAGAGTCAGCAGTGTGGGTACAGATCATTTCAGTCCCCAGAGAGGGTCCCTCACCTTATTCTCCTCCCTTCTGTTGAATTTTTCATTTCTACTAAAATATTTTCAATTTCAAAAAGTCTCTTTTTTTTAAATGTTTCTTTTCAAGGCCTCTTATCTTTTCGGAGAGGGGAGATATGATATCTGATCTTAGTGACAAGAACAGATAGTAGATTTTTTTTTTTTTAAATAAAGATGTATTTATTGATTTGAAAGAGTTACGAGTGAGGGGCGGGGAGATCTTCCATCTGCTGGTTTACTCCCCAGGTGGTAGCAATGGCCAAGGCTGGACCACGCCAAAGCCAGGGGCCAAGAGCTTCTTCCAGGTCTCTTGTGTGGTTGGCAGGGGCCCAAGGACTTGGGCCATTCTCCACTGCTTTCCCAGGCCATTATCAGAGAGCTGGATCAGAGGTGGAGCAGCCAGGGCATGACCCGGAGCCCATATGGGATGTCAGGGTTGCACGTAGCAACTTTACTTGCTATGTCACAACAATGGCCCCTAGGTGGGATTTTTAAAATTTGTTTTCCTACCAACATCCTTGCCTTTATTTCCTCTGAGTTCCATTTAGTTCATTTTGTCTTTCACACTGTATGAATTCCTTGGTTGTCTCAAGATAACCCTTGATCATTAAAGAGCAATGATGAATTAAAATATGTAAGTATCAGTTAAACAAGATAGATACATTCCAGAGATCTGCTGAACAACCCTGTACCTGCATTTAATTAAAATGCTTTGTACCCTTAAAAATTGTTGAGATTAGATCCTGTGTTAAATGCTCTTACTACAATAGAATAACATCTACAAAGTACAAATAAAAAAGGAACATTGAGACCATAGCAGGGGTGAGGCGGTGACAAGACTGGGCTGGCCAGTGTAGGATGATCTAAGCAGACTTTTTGGTTCCCCTCCCTTAGGTTGGAAAGTTTCCCCAAGAGGAACTGTCCAGGTGCTGTGAGTTGAAGAGGGTGAGCCTGGTTGCCAGTGTTCTCAGAGCTGAGTTGGTGAAGGGAATTGGGATGTCACCATCAAATAAACACTGACTTTTCATCTAGTTCCCATTTTCAGCACAGTATCCCTGTTCTTAGCCACGTCTTGCTTTGTTTTTGTCTCAGCCACTCTGCCCCTTTCAGAGATATCTGGGAATTCCTGGGATTCTAGGAACTGGCTTGCCAGGGGCTTCCCTTATTACCAGGTTAGTGGTCACCACTCTCCTGAATCAGCTTCCACTTGACCATCTGCTTCACAACTTCTGAAATGTGGTCTCTGTCACCTTCTTACCCAGTTTCCTTGTCTCTGAGCATTTACATATTTTGAGCATGTACATTTTACAGGAGTTTGGATAAGCAGCACAGATATATTAATGTGCTCATTTGGCATTTAACTAAGGGTTTGTATTGTATTCCTAAGCTCCCCTCCAACTTCTAATTATGTGACATTAAATGCATTTCAATTAAGGCAAGAGTAAGTATATAATTGGATATGATATTGGAGAGATTACAACTTGGGAATATCATGCAAATGAGACAGGAAAAGAGAGATAATTAACTTTAAGTTTTCAATAATCAATCTAGAGAAAGCTTTGTAGAAAGCTTTGTAGAAAGTAGAAGCTTTGTTTTTATTTGAAAGGCAGAGTTACAGAGAGGCAGACCAGAGGCAGAGGCAGTTCTCTCCCCAGATGGCCAACAGCCGGACCCTGGCAGATCCAAAGGCAGGAGCCAGGAGTTTCTTCCAGGTCTCCAACGTGGAAAGTTCCCCAAGAGGGGACGTTTCCCCATGTGGAGGCAGGAGCCCAAGGACTTGGGCCATCTTCCCAGGCCACAGTATAAAGCTGGATCAGAAGTGGGGCAGCCGGGACTCAAACTGGCACCCATACAGGATGCCAGCCTGGTAGGCAGTGGCTTTACCCGCTATGCCACAGCACCAGCCCCTGAAGTAAAAATCAGGTAATAAGTATATCTGAAGCCCATCTGTCCATCCTTTGTTCCTCTCTCCTTCCCTCTCTCCCATCTCCCTTCCTTCCTTTCCTCCTTTTCTCTTTTCTTCTTCTTCTTCTTTTTTTTTTTTTTTTTTGGACAGGTAGAGTGAATAGTGAGAGAGAGACAGAGAGAAAGAAAGAAAGGTCTTCCTTTTTTTGTTGGTTTAACCCCCAATGGCCGCTGTGGCTGGTGTACCTCCTTTTTTCTTTATGTCTAGAGCAGTAGAGGCAAACCAAAGGGAAAGCTGAGGCCGGCGCCGTGGCTCACTAGGCTAATCTTCCGCCTGCAGTGCTGGCACCCCAGGTTCTAGTCCCAGTTGGGGTGCTAGATTCTGTCCCAGTTGCTCCTCTTCCAGTCCAGCTCTCTGCTGTGGCCCGGGAAGGCAGTGGAGGATGGCTCAAGTGCTTGGGCCCTGCACCTGCATGGGAGACTGGGAGGAAGCACCCGGCTCCTGGCTTCAGATTGGTGCAGCGCCGGCCGTAGCGGCCATCAGGGGAGTGAACCAACGGAAGGAAGACCTTTCTGTCTATAACTCTCTCTCTGTCTCTCTCTCACTGTCTAACTGCCTGTTAAAAAAAAAAAAAAGCTGAGGTAGCCTGCAATAATCTTGATCTTGATCTTGATCCACACTATAAAAAGAAGCTACCATGAAATCAAGACTTGTGTAGTGAGCTTATCTGAGGAAGACAATGAAAGGAAACCAAATGGAGAAAACTTTGGTGTCACCTGTACAAATAAATTGGAGGAAGAAGAACACAATACTAAAAAACTTGAAAATTGGAGATTCTGCAAGTGTCTGGCTAAGGTTATGCTGATAGGGTAGAAAAAATGCAAGGGTGGGTACATAAAGGGCATGATTTTGCATTTTTAAATCAAAATTGGTAAATCAATAAGAATTTACTGAGTGTCTGGAATATTACTGGAGAGGACAGTGTATTATATGTAATAAAGAGAAGAAAGAATTGTGCTCAGGAAATTGGTGGTATTCTTTTATGATCAATATTTTTGGATATTATTGGGTAATTAATGATTTGAGGACAATTACAGAGTAACAGTTAATGAAAATCTTAGACTATTTCAGTACATATTAAAAATGGAGGAAGCGCATGAATGATTCAAAAAGGAAACTAAGAAAACAATTCTGTTAACGACAGCATACAAAAGAATAAAATAATTAGGAATAAATTCAATGAAGGAGGTGAAAGAGTTGTATACTGGAAACTATAAAACATTGCTGAAATAAATGGAAAGATATCCCATGTTCACGTATTAGAAGATTTAATATTGCGTTAAAAATTTTTTAAAAACGGCAATGCTATCCAAAGTAACATACGTATTCAATGTAATCCCTATCAAAATTCCCAGGCTTTTTTTATTGTTGTTGCAGAAATGGAAACACTGATCCTCTCAAATTAACATGAAAGTACAAGGAGCTCTGGTTATCCAGAAAAATGTTGAAAAAGAATAAAATTGGAGAACTTAAGGTAGGTGTTGTGATACAGCAGGTCAAGCCACCACGTATGATGCCCACATCTCATACTAGAATCCTGGGATCAAGTCCCACCTCCACTTCAATCCAGTGTCCTGCTCATGCATCCTGGGACACAGCAGATGACACTTAAGTGGTTGAGTCCCTGCCACCTATGTTAGCGACCTGATGAAGGCTTGGGAGCCAGGCTTCAGCCTGGCCCAGACTTGGCCTGGCCATTGTGGGCATTTAGGAAGTGAACCAGCAGGTCTCATTCTCTTTCTCTTTCTCTTTCTCTTTCTCTTTCTCTTTCTCTTTCTCTTTCTCTTTCTTTCTCTCTTTCTCTTCCTCTTCCTCTTTTTCTTTCTTTCTTTCTTTCTTTCTTTCTTTCTTTCTTTCTTTCTTTCTTTCTTTCTCTCTCTCTCTCTCTCTCTCTCTCTCTCTCTCTCTTAACTCTCACTTCAAGGAGATGAAAATAAATAAATAAGCAGATATTTTAAAAAACATGACTTATGGGACTGGTGCTGTGGCACAGCATCCCATATGGGCACTGGTTTGAGTCCCGACTCCTCCACTCCGATCCAACTCTCTGCTATGGCCTGGAAAGCAGTAGAAGATGGCCCAAATGCTTGGGACCCTGCACTCACGTCGGAGATCTGGAAGAAGATCCTGGCTCCTGGCTTCAGATCAGCACAGCTCTGGCCATCTGGGGACTGAACCAGCAGATGGAAGACTCACTCTCTCTCGCTCTCTCTCGCTCTCTCGCTCTCTCTGCCTCTCTGTAATTTTGCCTTTCAAATAAATAAGTCTTTTAAAAAATGACTCATACTTTCAAATTTCAAAATTTTAATACATAGCCACAATAATAAAAACTATGTGTGGAACTTGTATGAGGATAGAGTAATAGATCCATGGACTAGAACTGAGAGTCCAGAAATAAAACCATACATATTCAGAAACTGATTTTTTGATAAGACCATTCAATGAGGGAAAACAATCTCTACAACAAATATTTCTGGGAAAGCTGGTAATTCACATCCAAAATGATGAAGCTGGGCTCCCTACCATGTACCACACACAGAAATTAAAATGGAAGAGACATTTGTTCTAACCGTTAAGATGCTGCTTGGGATGCCTGCATCCCATGTTTGAATGCTGATTCAAGTCCTGGTACTCTACTTCTAATCCAGTTCCTGTTAATGCACACCTTAAGAGGCAGCAAATGATGGCGAGTACTGGGTTCCCTGCTACCCTCATGGAAGAGTTCCAGCTCCCGGCTTTAGCCTGGTCCAGCGTTGGCTGTTGTGGGCATTCAAAGAGTGAACCAGCAGATGGAAGATCTATCTCTATCTGTCTCTGTCTCTCTCTGCCTTTCAAATAAAATAAAAATAGACAAGTACTTGACTGTTGAGGAACAGTTTTTTGGGTTTTGTTGTTGTTGTTGTTTTCTTAATGGAGAATGGGACTGGGAATGCGAGGAAGGAGGAGGTGGAGTGGGAGTGGAGGTGGGAGGGCAGGTATGATGGGAAGAATCACTATAGTCCTAAGTTGTACTGGTGAAATTTGTACTCATTAAATAAATGGTTTCTTTGGGAAAAAATAGATAAGCAATTATGTTTTTTAAAATTAACTCACAATGAATTTATAAATATAGCTGTATGATCTAAAACTATTAAACACTTAGAATGAAACATCAAGATAGATTTTAATCACTTCAGATTTGGTAGTAGATTCTTGGGTATGGCACAAAAAAACAAGCAACAAGAGAAAATATAGGTAAATTGGGCTTCATCACAATTAAAAACTTTTGTGAATCAGAATGTTATTCAGAAAGTGAAATAATAACATAAAAATAGGACAAATATTCATAAATCATAAATCTGATGAGGGCCTACTTTTCAGAATATATGAAGAACTCTTACAACTCAACAATAAAAGGAGAACCCAATTTGAAAATAAATAGAAATTTCTCCAAAGAAGATGTATCAATGGCCAACAATCACATAAAAAGGTGTTCAACATCATTAGTCATTTGGAAATTACAAATTAAAACCAAATGGGATACCACCTCTAACTGACTAGGATTGTTATAATTTCAAGCAAACAAAAAAGGAAAATTAAAAGAGTTGCTGAAGATTTAAATTGGAACCCTTACTCGTTGCTGGTGGAACAGAAAAATGGTGTGGCCACTATTGAAAACAATTTTGCAGTTTCTCAAAAATTAAACACAGACTTACCACATGACCCAGCAACTGCATTCCTAGGTACACACTCCCAAAGAACTGACAACAGATACCGAAACAAATACATGTACACAAATGTTCATAGCAGCACAATGCACAATAACCAAAAGATGGGAACACCTCAAATATCCATCAATGGGTGGGATACATATCAAAATGTGGTATATACATACAATGGGATATTATTCAACCATGAAAAGGAATGAAGTTGTGATACATGCTACAATATGGAGAGATCTTGAAAACATCATGCTAGGTGAAACAGCCAGACACAAAAGGCCACATATTTGGTTTTTACTTATATGAAATATCCAGAATAGGTAAATCTATAAAGACAGAAAGCAGAATTGCGTTTTCCAAGAGATAGGGGAAGGAAGACTGAGGGGTGACTGCTTAATGGTATGGAGTTTTATTTTAGGGAAATTAAAATATTTTGGAACCAAATACAGGTGATGGCTGCACAGCATCGGGAATATTCTAGATGCCACTGAATTGTACCCTTTAAATTGTTAACATTATGTTAGGCATTTCATCTTGATTTGGGAGAGAGAGAGAGAGAGAGAGAGAGAGGGAGAGAGAGAGAGGGAGAGGGAGAAAGAGAGAGATATACTGAAGGACCTATCAAAAAATCCTTAGGAGTAAAAATAGAGAAAAACATTGTGAAACAAATAAAGCAAAACAAAGCAAGGAGGTATAGAATGAATACAGTAATGGACAATTTATGATAAAGCCACACAGTGAATTATTATGATGAAGTTAAAAAGGATGAGGCTTAGAAAGAGGTCCAAAACATAACCAAGCAGGAAAAATGCACACTATCGAACAATATATTTAGAAGGGCTTGCATTATGATAAAACCAAAACAAGAAGTCCCAAGGAACAAAATTCTATACATGTATGTACGTTTATGTGTTCACTTAGGAAAAAAAAAAACAGGGAAGACCACACATTGAGCTATTAACAGTGGTTATCTGAGATTGTAATGGCCCATAGTGAATATTTATGATGTTTCCCACGATCATTTTTGTCTATATACTTTGAATTATGACAAATGAACTTTTACAAAATTTACTTTTTTAAAAAAGGTTTATTCATTTATTTATTTGAAAGAGCTAGAGAGAGATCTCACATCTGCTAGTTCACTCCCCAAATGGCCTCAACAGCCAGGTCTGGGCCAGGATAAAGCCAGGAGCCAAGAATTCCATCCAGGTCTCCCATATGGGCAGCATGTTGCAAGCAGCAGGCTTAACTTGCTGGCTCCCCAGAACTACCTTTAAAATTAAAACCAATTTTTACAGAAGGAGACAAAATGTACACGAGCAAATGAAAAAATACAAATTAAAATATTTTCTGCCCATCAGATTGTCAAAAAAGAGGGATTATACCATTCATTTTGGTGAAAATTTGACAAAACTAGCATACAATAGATGGCACAATTTGTATTATTGTGTTTAAAATCTGTATGCTTTTAAAACCTGATTTAAAACTTGTAATTTTTGATGCAGTAATTCCACTTCAAAAAGTAATCCTAAAGAAATAGTTTTAAAAAAAGAAAGAAAATTAATAGTTGAGAGGTGGCATTGTGGTGTAGCTGGTTAAGCTACAGTCTTTGATACCAGAATCCCATATGAGCGGCAGGTCCAGTCCCGGCTGCTCTGCTCCCTAGCCAGCTCCTTGTTAATGCACTTGAGAAGGCAATAGAAAAGGAGGCAAGTGCTTGGGCCCCTGCACCTATGTGGGAGACCCGGAGGGAGTTCCAGGCTCCCGGCTCCCACCTGGGCCAACCATGCTTGTTGCAAACATTTGAGGAGTGAACCAGCAGATGGAAGATCTTTCTCTGTCTCCTCTGTAACTCTGCCTTTCAAAAAAGTAAATAAATCTTAAAACAGAGTTGTCGTGTATACAAAGAGGTATTATTGGGATGCTCACTGCAAACAGTGACAAACTGGAAACAATCCAAATGCCTATCGACGTACTCAATTAGGATACACGCGATATTATGCAATTATGAAACAGAATAAGATAGATCGGTATGCATCAACGTGGCGCATTCTCTACTACACTGAGCCAAAGACGTCAGCCGCGCTGCGCCAGTCGTCTGTTGACGGTCCCTGTCGGGTACAGGGCACATTAACGTTCCCCTTCCCCGGCTGAGCCGACGTTAGGACTCACCAGTAGAGGGCGCCGGAGGCACACCTCAGGAGCAAGGGGTCCTCTTCCCGGTTCCGGGGTTTACTTTTTTGGCTAGAGGAACACCCGCGGTGCGGTGCTCGCCTACTGTGGAGCTTCGACAGCCTTCCCTAGGGCGTCTTCCCAGTGAGTATCAACAGCAGCGTGTTTCAGAGCCCCAGACGCACCGCAGTCAGCGCGCACAGTCACACGCCATCCAGAAGACCCGTCAGCCTCAGTGGAGGAGGGGGCCCCCGCACATTCTTTCCCCAGAGACAGTAGTGGCTGCTCCCTGTATTCCTTTAAAAGTTTTCTTTACCCCTCGTAGAAACCCCTCTTACCACTAAGGATTGTGGTAAACTCTGTCCATGTAATGTGTGGCTTCTGTCTCCTGACTAGGACCTTGGCTGATAAACTCTCTCTTAAAAAAAAAAAAAAAAAGCCATATAGATAAAGACACGAGGGCCTGTGACTTACCCGCTGGGACGGCAGCTTCTCCTATGGGCGCCCCTTGGGTCTGGCTGCCGCTCTTCCCATCCAGCTCCGGGTAGCGCGCCTGGGAAAGCGGCGGAAGATGGCCGGAGCGCTTGGGCCCCTGCACCCGCGTGGGGGACCCGGATGGAGTCCCCGGTTCCCGGGTTCCGCCAGGCCCAGCCCTGGCCATTGAGGCCATTTGCGGAGTGGACCACTGGGTGGAAGATCTTTCTCTCTCCGCCTCTCCATCTCTCTGTGACGCACTGCCTTTCAAATAACTAAATAAATCTTGGGGGAAAAAAAAAAAAGACACGTGGGGTCAGCGCCGGGAGGTAGTAGGGTAGACCTCCGCCTGCGGCACCGCCCTCCCGTACGGGGGCCAGTTCGTGTCTCTGCTGCCCCACTTCCGATCCAGCTTCCTGCTGCTGCACCTGGGAAAGCAGTGTGTTAGCAAAATGGCACTGTCTTATCCGGTGAGATCTACGCCCTGGACATCCTCCCAGGCTGTGGCCCCCGCAGCCGTTGCTAGAAGCCAGGTGACCAGATGGCCCAGCCACAAGTGTCAGCTCCACTTCCACACTGAAGGTTCGTGGTTCGTTGCTCCTGTTTCCCTGCCCCCTGCAAAGGTCCCGCACATGTGCTCCCTCTCTCCTGATCTCTCTCTCAGCCCACCCCCCTCTCTCTTCATAGCCCCTTCCCTCCCGCCTGTCTCCCCTTTCCCTTACTCCGGTGTTTGGTATGTTTTGTGCTGGCCTACACAGTAGAAGATGGCCCAAGTGGTTAGGCCCCTGCGCCCGTGTGGGTGACGCAGAAGCAGCTCCTGGCTCCTGGCTTCAGATCAGCCCAGCTCTTGTCCTTGCAGCCATTTGGGGAATGAACCAGCAGATGGAAGACCTGTCTGTCCCTCCCTCTCTGTAACGCTGCCTCTTAGATAAATAAATAAATAAATACATCTTTTAGAAAACCAGAAATGTTAGTGGAAATGAAGTTAAAAGAAAAGCTTATTTTGGTGCAACTATCTTTGAAATCCCTGCAGAGAACAGGCTTATTATTTAAAAATAAATAAATAAATAAAAAGCCTGCATGAATTTCAAAAATGCATGCACCAAAAGAAACTTCTCTTTTAATTAAAATTTCCTCAAACTTCTTGAAGAATCTTTGTATGTACACAGATAGATATGCCCACACATACTTGTGGAAAGGTCTAGATGATTGGAACATACCAAATTATAACAGTGATTATTTTGGGAAAAGGAATAAGATTAAAGGAATAGGATCAGAGGATTTTATCATTTAACCATGAATACTTTTCTTTTTGAATTCTTTATAATAAGCAGTAATTTATGGATTATATAATTTGAAACATAGATTATATATCTTAAAATATATTTGGAAAAAAGTTAACCTAAAACCAGCTTTGGAACAAGAATATTACCTATGCATTCATCAGGTTTTCATTCCAATTTTTAGAAATTAAGATGTTAAATGACTGCTTCATGACTGAGGAATGCTCTGGGAAAGTGAACTATGTAATTACAGATAGGAAAAAGGATAAGTTTTAATGGTTAGTGTAAAAATGACAAATTTTATGTAGCAGGAACTTGAGTTTATTATAAAATCTCATGAAATGCCAAAAGATTATGGCATTGCTTATAGTGCAGAAATTGAGCACACAGAAAGACGGACAACTCCAAGGTCACAGCACTCACTTCAGAAGTTGGTACTCACAGTATAAAACCAATTCTCAAAGCTTTAAATGTTATCTACATTACTTCTCAACTTGAGAGCCTTCAGTAAAGGAGAGTACAGCAGATTAAACCCAAAAGTGTCAGTAGTTGCTCATGCAGTAATTTCTGGCTTTTTGTTCCCTCTCCTCCTAATTGCCTATTCCACAACCTATTGCTACAGTCAAAGCTGTGAAGTCAGCATTCTGTATCTCCTAATTTTGCAAGAAAGTCCAAAATATAAATTTTCTAGAAACTAAAATGCTCTGTAGGATCAAACAGAAGTAATAAGCTTAAAGCAGATTTATGTGTTGTTCATACTTGGTATAGATAATTAGATTTGCCAAAAATGTAAAGAGGTTTAGATTTAAGAAATGGAGTGGTGAATTGAAAGGGGGAGGGGCTCTAATGAGAGAACATAAAGGATGTGGGTATCCTTATGACTTATCTTTAAAAAAATTTTTTTAAATTTATTGATTTACTTGAAAGGTAGAGTTACACAGAGAGAGAAATCTATCTGCTGGTTCGCTCCCTAGATGGCTGCAACAATGCTGGGGCTGGGCCAGGCTGAAGTCAGGAACCTAGAACTTCATCCAGATCTCCCACATGGGTGGCAGGGGCCCAAGTACTTGAGTCATCTTCTGCTACTTTCCCAGGCCGCCGTTAGCAGAGAGCTGGATTGGAAGTAGAACAGCTGGGATTCAAACTGACATCTACATGGGTTGCCAGTGTGAAAGGCAGTGACTTAACCTGCTAAGCCACAACACTGGCCTCTTGACACAATTCTTTAAAGCTAATTTGCTAAAGTATTAAAATACTTTATCTATCAATATTTAAGGAGATATACAGCAACTATATAAATGTGAGGGTACATATTATTTATATGTACCTTTCAAATTATTTTGTAGTCCTATAAACCACAGCTGATCCTCAAAGTTTCCAGAAATAGAACTAGAACCATTGTTCCCAAGAACCATTCCTTACCATGCCACATGTATTCCACAGTACATCATATAATTTATGGAATGATTATCAGAAATAAAAATGTTAAGATTTTGATATGCTAATACTTATTATTTCAAATCTAAGTCCAGAGGCAAGCATTTAGACTAACAGCTAAGATGCTGAGTAAAACACCTGCACCCCAAATTGGAGGGCCAGGGATAGATATTCCAATTCCTGATGCAGACCCTCAGTGGCAGTGGTGATGGCTCAAGTGGTGGAGTTCCTGCCACCCACATAGGAGACCTGAATTGCAGTTCCTAGCCATTTCACCCATCTGGGGAGTTAAACAGTGGGTGGAAGCTCTTTCCCTCTCTGTGTATCTCTCTGCCTCCCAAATAGATACAAATTTAAATTGTGAAAAATCTAAATTTGGGTAGGAGTCCATGGGCAATTCACACTATTATTCAGTAAGTTTTCGTTGTTAGGCTACAGTGAACTAACCTCACATCAGCATTTTCTATTAGAGATTGTGGTGAATTAATTATAGAGCAGGAACTGACCAGCTTTACTGACAAAAAGGTAGTCTGAATGAGGACTGCTAAGGAAATGGGCCAGACTTAGGCATGGTGGTTTTCTTGAACACTGAACTAAGGGTAGGTGTTTGGTCCAGCAGTTAAGACACCACTTGAGATGCCTTCATGCCATATTCAAAAGCCTGGCTTGAGTCCTTTTCTACTTTGCTTCTGATCCAGCTTCCTGCTGATGTGCACCCTGGGAGGCAGTAGGTGATGGCTCAAGTAGTTGTGTCCTCGCCATCCTCAAGGGAGACTTGAATTGATTTCCCTGCTGCAGGCTTCATGCTGGCCAGCCCTGGCTGTTGTAGGCTTTTAGAGAGTGAAACAGTGAACAGAAAAATTGCTCTTCCTTCTCCCTGTGTGTCTCTCTGCCTTTGAAATAAAACATGAAAATAATTAATTTTAAAAACACCCTCTTTTCCACATAGGGACTGGGAAAAATGGTGCCCTGTATGGAAGTGCCAGTGCAGAGATGAAAGACTATGTGGTAGTTGATATGCAACAGCAAGACTGAACCAATCACCAAACTAAGAAGCTGGAGGGAAGCCTCTAACAATAGCTGTGTGAATAAAAGCTGTATTTTCACTTTCATACACCAATTGACACTCTTATTTATGATGTCAGTGATCACCTGAGGCTCTTGTCATGAGCTGCCAAGGATATGGAAGCCTTTTGAGTCCACAAACTCTGTCAGTATTTAGACAGGGCCATAGCAAAGTGAAAGTTCTGCCCTCCCTTCAGAGAAAAGTACATCCCTCTTTGATGGCCACTTCTTTCCACTGGGATCTCACTCACAGAGATCCTTCATGTAGATCATATTTTGCCACGGTGTCTTGGCTTCCCATGCCTGAAATGCTCTCATGGGCTTTTCAGCCAGATCCAAATGCCTTAAGGGCTGATTCTGAGGTCAGAGTGCTGTTTATGGCATTTATCATTCTATGAGTCAGCTGTGTGGACTGCTTCCCATGTTGGAACATTCTCTGCTTTTTAATTCTATTGTTATTACCAGACACTTGGTCTTATTTATGTGATCTCTTTGACATTTAATCTTATCCATATGATCAATTACACACTTAATATGATCACTTTAATACATAAGATGGCATTAGTACCACCCAGCCAATGGGATTTGGAATCCCATGGCAAAATTTTTAGCTTTACCCTTAGGTGTAAGTCCGTGGGAATGTGTGCTGAACTGTACATCTCCTCCTTCTCTTGTTCCCACTCTTATTTTTTACTGGGATCTATTTTCAATTGGATTTAAATACCTATGAATAACTATATGTTAAGTAAAGAGTTCAATGAATAGCATTAAGTAGAAAAAGAAAATAGTCAAAAAATAAAATAATAAACTGTTCCTCAACAGTCAAGACAAGGGCTGTTCAAGTCATTTATTTTCATAGTGTCAATTTCACTTCT